>OZ024855.1:12482168-12499668 GCA_964017155.1 Oasisia sp. SBJ-2009
ATATTCTGTAGTGACGTAATGAGGTTTGGGCAAGAAAGCAACATCAACAACTACAGGAATTCTCATGTCATATCACAACGGTACAAATTCCCAAAAGGGGAGAAAAACAACTCTTTGTAAAAGAACAGATTAAATTATTTTATAATCATATTAATTCCTGTGTAGGGTCACGACGTCCTTAATATGTCATTGTAGTCCAGGACCTGCCCTATAAGCCCATAGACATTTCGTACTTAAGACAGCTTGACTGTTGATTTGAGTAATATATACATATGGCTTGAACTTTCTACTAGTTGGAAATTTCAAAAATTGGGCATAACGTGGCGACGGCCATTTTTCTAAATTGTTGCCAAATTCAATATCCCCGTATCTTAATAAATACGGCATGCATTGCAGTAATATTGGTATGCGTGTGTATGTTATACGGGACCCCGATTTCAAATATACAATTACTATGTTATTTATATATTACGTCACCTACAGCAATGTTATTGACGGTGTTGGATAGCGTGGTGGAAAGCAATAACAAGTATATTATTGGTCACGTTCAATAACATAACAATTCGCGCCATTTGTAAAGCGTTCAATAACATAACAATTCGCGCCATTTGTAAAGATGGCGGCTGTCAAAGGTCATTATGTCCGTATTTAAGAAATACTGTATTTAGATCCATCTATCACCACATCTTAAGTGCTTCATGTCGTTGAAGTGTATAGCTGAGGTACAGCGGAGACCAGTTTGACTCACCGTTGACATTAGTTATAAGGTTGAGTACGAAATGTCTACGGGCCTATAGGGCAGGTCCAGCACTAAATGCGTATGTAAACGGAAGTGTTTTTTTCACCTTAAGGTTTCTGGATGCAGTTCCAAGTGGCGCCACCTACATTGTGATGAGTCTGCTGATTCGTTCTACTATGGCACTAGGAGCTGCTGGTTTTTGTACGGCAAGCTTAGCCATCCTGGCGAAAGAATTCCCTAACACCATTGCAACAGTAAATGTATGGAACAATATATTCCTTCATGTGAATAATTTAAGCTGCGGGTACCGTTGTATGAGTAATACAATACATACCCTGAATATATATATATATATATATATATATATATATATATATATATACATACGTACATATATATACGTACATATCATCTGCTATATAATGAGCTTGGTGGGTCACGTCGCTGTTTTTGTTCAGAATATGCCAAAATTACCACCTCGAAGCTATTTCTTGCTGAAAACATATTTCCATGTTGCTTGGTTGTAGTTATGCATTTGTTTTGAAAATAGTCCTGGGTGGCCATGTCCCTGGAATCACATAATGTCGCATCATGCTTTCGATGCTCGAGCAGCCCATCCTACCACCCCACACTTCAACATTTCATTCTACTGAGTGAAACACTACTATATATATATATATATATATATATATATATATATATATATATATATATATATATATATATATATATATATATATATATATATGTATGAATGTATGTATGTATATACTTAATGTGTAAACTTGCAACATATTGAAAACAGGAAACGCATCAGTTTATATTATTAATAGACCGACACATCATGAAAGTGAGGTGAGGTGGTTATTCTGTGTTTCTTGCTGTGGTTGAAGTGGTTATTCGTTGTTTCTTGCTGTGGTTGAAGTGGTTATTCGGTGTTTCTTGCTGTGGTTGAAGTGGTTATTCGGTGTTTCTTGCTGTAGTTGAAGTGGTTATTCGGTGTTTCATGCTGTGTTTGAAGTGGTTATTAGGTGTTTCTTGCTGTTGTTGAAGTGGTTATTCTGTGTTTCTTGCTGTGGTTGAAGTGGTTATTCTATGTTTCTTGCTGTGGTTGAAGTGGTTATTCTATGTTTCTTGCTGTGGTTGAAGTGGTTATTCTGTGTTTCTTGCTCTGGTTGAAGTCCGTCTTGGAGACGTTCGTAGGCATCGGACTGACAACAGGACCTGCTCTAGGGATACTACTGTACCAAGTAAGTTCTGCCGAACTTTGAATAACAGTTTGGACACATTGACCGTACGTTTACGGTTATTAATTCTGGATGAGTTCTTATTGCCGTTCGTAGTTGTCACAATTCATTGACGAGTTTACCACAATTCGGTGAGTTGTTTAATACGGAACAGAGCTAGGAAATGTATATCATATAACCGGAAAATTACATATAATACCTGTATAAACGCACTATTTATGTAAGCTTGCGATATGTTAAATCAGTACTACAGCTTACTGATGCATGGAACCTCGTTAATACAGCCTGGACATAATTGACTCGAATTTACGAGGTGCCCGCTGTAGCGGAATACAATTATAGATGTACTATTTTCAAATTAACTTGATATTCTCCTGGTCTATATAGTTGCTCTTGTATCTTGCAGAAGACGGGTAACATTACTTACTTAGAGTCTTATAGTACATGCAGTCATCCGCCGGATGACAAGTCATACCTGAGGTGTTTGCTACTTCCGGTTTTTAGAACAAGTCAGTTTTGCCTGGGACTGCGGGTACAAAAAGTAAACAAGATATCTATTGCTACTTAAATACCTGTTCTGTTCAAGGATTTAGCAGTAAGGGCAGGCATACATTTATCCACATGTAAATGGAAATATAATGCTTGGGTGATAGCAATTAGACGATCTGAGTCTGAGGCAGACGGAAAGTTACAGAAGCAAACACTCATAGCAACAGACTCATTTCAAGACGACTTAATTAATTGTGAGAATTGTCGGTGAACACTACGGCTTATATTTCATGAAACTTGTCAAATTGTATTAGTGCCCGAGGATGGAGGAGGTCCGTCGCGTCCAGAGTATTCAGAACAGGTCATAATTGAGGTGCATACTTACATAAATTATCCGTTTTAACCTGGCGTATGTTACCTTGTTTCAACCGCATTTAACAAGTATGTAAGATAATTAGACTATGACTTCATTACGGACGGATTTCTATCAGGTATTGATTTGTACCTTGCATATTGCCCACGAGAGTATCAAAATGTATTATTATTATAATACATATATATTTATACCTATATAAAATAATACATGCAAACCAGTAATTAAACTGCCTGACAATTTGTTAGTTTTCATCTGTTGGAAAACAGAATTGTCAGCAATTGTGTAGCTGTATGTTCTGTCAATGAATGTTATTGAAACACTCAAACATTTGTAGTGATAGTGTACTGCTCGCAGTACCCTGTAGGTTCAACACTTCCTAAGTATAGTATATGACATAGCTACGTAGCAATATTAACAGTTGATTGTCCCATCAATCCATGGAACGGTAATATATAGATATTCACACAATGTTGCAAAAGTTCTGCAGGCAAATAATACTCATATTTAGGTGTTTCATCACGTCATGCATATGCTACATTACTATGTCAATACATTACTGAAACGAATCCCTTGTTCCGTGAACAATGCATTGCACCAAATGTACTAAGACAAGGTGTTCTGATCAAGTTAATCTGCTATGAAGGCTGTGTCACATGTAAGTTTCAAACTATTGATACTTAGAGTACAGTATATTTAGGTAACGGCATTCTTTTAAAAATGTGGTTGCACTAATAACAATAAGACACGATATTTAGACACTAAAATCCGACGTACAAACTCTCTTCAGTTGTGTTTACAACACTAGTTAACAATTATATACATGCAAGACACACACACACGTATATATATATATATATATATATATATATATATATATATATATATTAGTTTGTATATAAAATACGTATATATGATATTATACATAGTAGTTAATTAATAATAAATAACTACGGCAATAACATATTTTTGTCAATTGTAACTAAGTATATATATATATATATATATATATATATATATATATATATATATATATATATATATATATATATATATATATATATATATATATATATATATATATATATATATGAAAGAGTAAACTATTAATTAATAAATAATAAGCAAATATGCTTGTTAAGTTAATTAAAAATAAACATAAAGGGATGAATCTTGAAGAAAAACTAGACGTAAGAAGCAATCTTGAAATAATGTTTTACATCAGGTATGTGAGATAGACACCTCTATGTGTGTGACATTATGGCTTTCAGCAGTCCTAGCTTGCCGAGACAATTCCCATTTTTTTGCCGTAACTCTGGCATCACGTTTCCTCAGTATATATTTCAGATGTGCTCAAGACATTTGCTCATATTGCGATATAATGTTGAAAATTTGTAATAAAAACAAATGTAAAGGCTAAACTTATTTACCTCCTATCGATGAAGGTACTTGTTTACCGCTAACCGTGTAGACCCGGTGACGCCTGGCGCCACCTGGTTATAATGTTTCCCATTTCTGTTGAACAGGCTGGGGGATTCCGCTTACCGTTTGTTTGCATTGGCGGAGGTCTTCTGGTTGTTGGTTTTCTCGGGTGGATACTACTGCCTCAACAGTCAGGTCGGTGTCTCGCTATACACGTACACACACACGCACACACACACGCACACGCACACACACATACATACATTCATATAAGCATAAATACATACATACGTACGTATATGTTTTAGTACGTGCGTGCGTGCGTACGCATACACACATATATACACATATATACATACATACATACATACATATATACATACATACATGCAGACATACATACATACATACATACATACATACATACATACATACATACATACATACATACATACATACATACATACATACATACATACACACATATATACATACATACATACATATATACATACATACATGCAGACATACATACATACATACATACATACATACATACATACATACATACATACATACATACATACATACATACATACATACATACATACATACATACATACATACATACATCTGGCATTAGCCAGAAATTGATAGGTGAGCACAACTAGTTTTCATGTAAACAATCGGACTAATATATGGATTTGTGAAATGTTATATTTGTCACGATGGTTTGCCTATTCAGATGTGGCACTAAAAGAAAAGAAATCGTTCTGGTCGTTCATCGGAACTCTTCCGGTCATATTGCTGAGCCTGATTAATATCTTCTTTTACATCGCCATCGGTTTGTATGATACCACCTTGGCCGTCCATGTTGAGACAAATGTAAGTTTATTTAGGTAATTAGATGTTTCTTCAATATGGCATATATTTCCAATCCACATATTCTGCATCTGGAACTAGGTTACACAAAACCTCACGCACGCACGCACGCACGCACGCACGCACGCACGCACGCACGCGCACGCACTCACTCACGCACGCACACACACACGCACGCACGCATACACACACACACACACACACACACACACACACACACACACAACACTCACTTAGTACAGCCGTATTTGCATAATATTTATAGTCATGTCATGCCATTTGTCATAAACTACGAAAACAAAATAAAGCAGCGATATTATCTTCCCTAAGTACTGGATGTATTTCATGTAAATACAAGTTCATCTGTATTGTAGTACAATATATCGCCGAGTTTTCTTGCTGCCGTGTTCGTCAGTGCACCTTTCTTCTACGCCGTGTCAACTCCCGTGTGGGGAATAGTTGCTGACAAAAAGGTATTTATCTTTGTTGCTAAGTATTCTCACAAGAGTCACAATTTTCATTGAGACTAAGGCAGTGTTTGTATGATAGTTACTTGTATGGTTCCTTGTGTTTCTGTGAAAGACATTTCGTCATCATTACGGTGTCTCCTTCGGCCTTTTGTGACGCACTTATTTTTTTGGAACGGTGGTTATTCCATCCATACCTTATGATGGGGAACAAGTAGTTATTTAATTTAAGTTCAGTTAATACCACAAAGATAGAGCAAAATAATGGTGCAGTCACGCCACTTTGTATGCCTGTTATATATTCCACTACTGCCCAGTTTAACATACAGTCGAATTGGAGACTGGACAACCACCAATGCTTTCATGACTGTCCCGATAGATTTAATAAGTGTAGCATTATCGTTCGGGTTGGACTAGATACACACACTGCCGCCAAAGATGGATTTCCTTAAATACTCGGTGTGCGCGTTTGCCAAGACTTAGGCCTGTATTCCACGAAGCTTACGTTACCAAAAGTTACCTCAATCTCTCCAAATTGATGGGAGATCCATGAAACAATGGCAGAAAGCACGTGTAGCTTGATCAACTGTAAATTAACGTCTGCACAAAACCGATATGACGTTTCATTCATGAGATGTCGTTGATTACTTCACCAGAGCGTTGTGACTGATGTGCAAGAAATCTCAGTAAAAAACGTAACATCAAGCAGGGGTATGTGACTATGTCGTGTATTCACTTACTAAGTTGCTGTTGTACTCATTTTTCAATACAGGCATCAGTTTGAACATGTCGACGTTGAATTTAACTTGTTTTCCTCATTTCTAACAGAAGCGATGGGCTCCTGTTTTGGTGATAATTGGTGGCCTTATAAGCTGCGTTTCCTTAATGTTGATGGGACCCTCGCCGTTTCTACATATACCAAAGTAAGTAATTTACACTATAGCTGTATTGTCCTTCACGAGCATACATCTAACCATCTTATTTCATTTAGAATGTGAACCTACTCCCATACTCACACATATATACGGACGTGCTCATTCAAACATTTTGCCATACGAATATTCATAATTAGCCTAGCATCTGTTATTTATTTTACACGTCCAGATAACTAAGGATACTTCATATTCTTCGTTTTATTTCAGCTTACCATTTTGTAGTAGCCATATCCGGGACTAGATCTTAGAGATAGTCGCTCTTCACGAAGCGGACAGCTTGTCGCTGCACATTCTCCACATATGTTATGTTCGTCTCTCTGGACGGATCCCATACTGCACGATGGGTCTGACAAACGTTTGGTAACGTTTAACATTATGATGGCCTCGGGACATCTGTTGGTGTTGCCCTGTTGGAATTAAGGCCCTGTTGTTGTTGGATTTCTTTGACACGTTGTTTATGTGTTCATTCCAAGACAGAGTTTGTGTATGGTTAATCCTTGACGCCTTTAGCCTTCTTCCTTTGGTGTTCGTGGATAGTGTAATTAGTGACAATTTTCATTATATTCTGTTGGTGATATGGATGATTTCGCATTTGTCTGGATTAAGCACCTTCAGCACGTCCGCTTTTCATGTTTGCAGCCTGTGATTTCCAGTGATGTTTCACTCCTACTACATATATTCTGGTATGCGATAATTGGCTGTACATGCTCCCTCCCAAACTCGGAGCATTGCTCGCGTCTCCATCGGTGAATACTGATGATAACTGCATGTGCATAATGTAAGCTTCAGCTTCGCTGTCGCTGTGAACAATGCCTTTATTCATGAGTGGGGCTACTCAGCTGTTTTCGTAATTTTTGCTTTTGATGAAAGGCCATATATTTTTATGGTTTTCCTTATTTTGATTGTGGACGTCTGGCATGTATGTATTCGTAGAATGATTTCAGCACGCTGACTGGGCTAGCATTTTATTTCGCGATATTTTGTAATGTCGTGGGCACACCAAGTAGTAGAGTTTGTTAAACGTATGCAGGTATAACATACATTAATGAGACAACTTCCTTCTTTTATCTCCAGTCATCCTGAGTGGTTGCTGTTCATTAGCCAGTTGGCTTTTGGATTGGGTTTTGGCAGCATACCTGCCATAGTGCAACAGTTTGTGGCCACAGCCGTGTGAGTATAGATTTATATTACGTTGTGTGCGTGTGCGTGTGCGTGTGCGTGTGCGTGTGCGTGTGCGTGTGCGTGTGCGTGTGCGTGTGCGTGTGCGTGTGCGTGTGCGTGTGCGTGTGCGTGTGCGTGTGCGTGTGCGTGTGCGTGTGCGTGTGCGTGTGCGTGTGCGTGTGCGTGTGCGTGTGCGTGTGCGTGTGCGTGTGCGTGTGCGTGTGCGTGTGCGTGTGCGTGTGCGTGTGCGTGTGCGTGTGCGTGTGCGTGTGCGTGTGCGTGTGCGTGTGCGTGTGCGTGTGCGTGTGCGTGTGCGTGTGCGTGTGCGTGTGCGTGTGCGTGTGCGTGTGCGTGTGCGTGTGCGTGTGCGTGTGCGTGTGCGTGTGCGTGTGCGTGTGCGTGTGCGTGTGCGTGTGCGTGTGCGTGTGCGTGTGCGTGTGCGTGTGCGTGTGCGTGTGCGTGTGCGTGTGCGTGTGCGTGTGCGTGTGCGTGTGCGTGTGCGTGTGCGTGTGCGTGTGCGTGTGCGTGTGCGTGTGCGTGTGCGTGTGCGTGTGCGTGTGCGTGTGCGTGTGCGTGTGCGTGTGCGTGTGCGTGTGCGTGTGCGTGTGCGTGTGCGTGTGCGTGTGCGTGTGCGTGTGCGTGTGCGTGTGCGTGTGCGTGTGCGTGTGCGTGTGCGTGTGCGTGTGCGTGTGCGTGTGCGTGTGCGTGTGCGTGTGCGTGTGCGTGTGCGTGTGCGTGTGCGTGTGCGTGTGCGTGTGCGTGTGCGTGTGCGTGTGCGTGTGCGTGTGCGTGTGCGTGTGCGTGTGCGTGTGCGTGTGCGTGTGCGTGTGCGTGTGCGTGTGCGTGTGCGTGTGCGTGTGCGTGTGCGTGTGCGTGTGCGTGTGCGTGTGCGTGTGCGTGTGCGTGTGCGTGTGCGTGTGCGTGTGCGTGTGCGTGTGCGTGTGCGTGTGCGTGTGCGTGTGCGTGTGCGTGTGCGTGTGCGTGTGCGTGTGCGTGTGCGTGTGCGTGTGCGTGTGCGTGTGCGTGTGCGTGTGCGTGTGCGTGTGCGTGTGCGTGTGCGTGTGCGTGTGCGTGTGCGTGTGCGTGTGCGTGTGCGTGTGCGTGTGCGTGTGCGTGTGCGTGTGCGTGTGCGTGTGCGTGTGCGTGTGCGTGTGCGTGTGCGTGCGCGTGCGCGTGCGCGTGCGCGTGCGCGTGCGCGTGCGCGTGCGCGTGTGCGTGTGCGTGCGCGTGCGCGTGCTCGTGCGCGTGCGCGTGCGCGTGCGCGTGCGCGTGCGCGTGCGCGTGCGCGTGCGCGTGCGCGTGCGCGTGCGCGTGCGCGTGCGCGTGCGCGTGCGCGTGCGCGTGCGCGTGCTCGTGCGCGTGCGCGTGCTCGTGCTCGTGCTCGTGCTCGTGCTCGTGCTCGTGCGCGTGCGCGTGCGCGTGCGCGTGCGCGTGCGCGTGCGCGTGCGCGTGCGCGTGCGCGTGCGCGTGCGCGTGCGCGTGCGCGTGCGCGTGCGCGTGCGCGTGCGCGTGCGCGTGCGCGTGCGCGTGCGCGTGCGCGTGCTCGTGCGCGTGCGCGTGCTCGTGCTCGTGCTCGTGCTCGTGCGCGTGCGCGTGCGCGTGCGCGTGCGCGTGCGCGTGCGCGTGCGCGTGCGCGTGCACGTGCACGTGCATGTGCTTGTGTATGTTCAAATAATTATATATATATATATATATACATATATATATATATATATATATATATATATATATATATATATATATATATATATATATATATATATATATATACATATGTGTGTTTCTGTGTTTTGTGTGTTCATGCAATCAAGCAATAATCTATTCAATTTTGCTAAGATATTAACACACACACACACACACACACACACACACACACATATATATATATATATATATATATATATATATATATATATATATATATATATATATATATTTATTTATAACATAGATACTTTCCAACATTTTACCTAATAACTATACGTATCTTAGAATAATTACATAATATTAGAGCACCTCTCCACATATACCGAATGTCCGCGCACTATTTGATACTTATTCGCTTCACTTTAAGGTATATTCATTATGTTACACAATTCTTGCATTTTACATTACCATAATCTGTGGTAGCAGTATAACTTGTTGTATTTTGGAGCTGGATAGAACATAATTTCAAAATATCGGAGACGAATAGGTAGAAAAGCTAAGTGTAGAATTCTTGATACAACTAAAACTATCTATTCTTGCAACAAAAACTGTATGTGATTTTATGTAGTATTGAATAGCATCGATTACAGCAAGCAAGGCTACCCGGATACATTGGACACATACGGAATGGTCGCGGGGTTCTTCGTGTTCACCATGTCAATTGGGTGAGCAACTTCTGGTCACTTCGTTTTGTTTACATGTGATAATTGATAGCAATGTGCAGAAGGTCTTGTGTAGTATTGCATTATATATAGACGATCAATCGTGTTCCCTTAGATGACGTGCACCAAACATTCATGGTTTACTCTAAGACACCACAGGTGTTACATAGCAATTTCATTTTATATATCCTACAACTTGGTAGAATGGGCAACATGAAGAAAGGAAGAAATCATGAATGCCATGAATGCCATGTTCCAAAGCACGGAGGAGATGGACGTGGAAGAGCCCATACTGTGTAACGAAGACCGAAATTGAATACATCCTAACAAACAGGCCAGACATTGTGACATACGTAATAGTCATCAAGCAAGTAAACACTGACAGTGACCACATAATGGTTGTGATCAACATCAAACTTAACGTAGACGTAGAAAGGAAACAAGTGATGACTAAGAATCCAACAAGAATATATGCCTCACAAATAGGACCAAAAAGATTGAATTCCAACTCGAATTAAGAAATCGATTCGAGAAAAGAACTGAACGACATCGACACCATTAGCGAAACCATCACATACATGGTCCACCAAAGCGCGTCAAACGTAGCTAAGGCAATTATCAAGCCACACAAATCGAGGATATCATCAAGGATCTTACAGTTATAGAATCCTTGATTGCATCACCAAAACGACGAAAAATGGCGGTAAAAGGCTACAATAAAATAGATTTTCAGAATGAGTTTGTATACCGTAATGTAAGCTGAACCATCGCATACCACTGCACGTCATCGTATTGAAACGATTCTGTGTGTGGTCTAACATTTGGTAGCTAATGCAAATACAAAAATCCCGTCTAGTGAAGTACGGAATTATTCCGTCAGAAGCCGAAATTGTACTTATTCCGTTAACGTGTAGGCGCATACTATAGAGTTGTTTATATGTTTACATCTAATCGTCGGTTTATCACATTTCTGTTGATCTGTTGTAGGTTGTTTGTGGGGCCAATCTCTAGTGGATATCTCTGTAGCACTCTAGGCTTTGAATGGGCAGCAGCAGCTTTAAGCTTTACAGGATTATTCTTCGTGAGTTTTTATTTCATTCACAGTCAAAACGTTTTTAAAGTACACATACTCATGTTTTGGATTAGTTCAAGATGTTTTCGATGTGTAACTGCAAACAACTTATGTTATATATATATATATATATATATATATATATATATATATATATATATATATATATATATATATATATATATATATATATATATATATATATATATATAAGTATATCAGAAATTGTAACACAATCTGGTGTACCGTATCTATTTTTCCTTATTCAATATGTACAATTGTCATAGCCTCCAAATCCCGAAAATAACAAACCAATATTGTATTCAACTTTGTTCCTCACTATGGAACAAACATTAACTATGAATGCCATGCGAGTGACGTATTAACATTCGGCTACCTACAATATCAGCTTACTGTATTACAACTAACACACAACTGTGAATAACTGTGATATACGACATACCACCCTGTTGGATCTCTACGACTGTAGACGTTTACACTCTGTATAATTTGTCTTCCAGGTGTCTCTGTGGGTTGTGTACGTCTTGTCACGAAGTTGTCGCCCGGACAGAACTGACGAGAAGCCACTAGTTTTGCAAGAACCGACAGACTGATTGCACTACGATATATCTTACGATATCGAGAGAATAATACTATTAAGAAGAAGAACACGTCATCGTCATGTTATCCCTTCTGGAGTGCTTGCAATTCACATTATATATATTTATACCATTTAACAATTAGATAACATTAATGACACAAATGATTCAAGTACAGCTATGTATGATAATTTAAGAAATATTATAAAAGTGAATATAATTATCATTACACAAACCAAGAAAGGAATATCGCGGTACAAATAAATTATTGTTTGCAGCAGAACGTAATCATTGAGGTGATTTGTGTTAATGGAGTAGGTGGTTTGTGTAATATGGTGTCTGTCTCTGTTCAGTAGTAATGTCATTTCTGCTTAACGAATGCGTTCCTTCACGGGGAGTCAGTGCAATTTCTTGGGTATCGGTGTAATGTCGTCACAATCGGGGTAGCTTGTTGACGTTATTATACGGCCTCGTAAAGGTAGCACTCGGCGCACCCAAATTTAGTCTACGCGGCCTTGCAAAAAGTAATTTCATTCTTATGTTAAAATACATCAACATTTTCCATAGGTCACCATTATAACGTTTCCTTCATATCCTACTAATTTTGATAAGATATGTTATTGGCAATTTCACATCATATTTACAGTCCACAGAGAGAGCTCCCACCAACTTCTTTGCAAGCTTACTCGCCTCCATTTCTGCTTGAACAACCCACGGATTGGCGCTGGTTACATCACCAAGCAAAATGACAACTGTATTAATACGCAGAAATGCACCGACTGACAGCTGTCATGATTTGACGGCTCTGGTGCCACGCTGCACAAAAACATAATTTCTACTCACTCCACACTCCAGATGTGCTCACTACAATTCAGACAACCTGCATAATGCTGTTTCTATATGGTACGCATTGGTCGCACGGGTAATGGCGGACGAGCACCTTCTTGTGGTCTTACATCATATCAGCGATCGCAATGTTGGTTGTGACGTAAGCAACAGACGACGTACTGGATGGTCCATTTATGTTCATTGTGACATAATAATATACCTATACGCAATCATCGGACGTCATGCATGAAATCCACGTTCATTATTGTTTATGTCATAAATGTTTTGTCTCGTAAAATAGTATAACTATAACTACATACAATATTATTACTGTTGAATATAGTATCATATATATATATATATATATATATATATATATATATATATATATATATATATATATATATATATATATATATATCAATTACAATAATTGAATTTTACACAAGTTGCTAGCACGTTGTTATGCGCAATATAAACTGGGTTTATGTTTGCTGCAAATTTGCTAAATCTTTGATCTTTGAAAGAACGCACGTGTTCTTCCATATATTCATGTATGTAATATGTACGGAATGGAACGTGTGTGTGTGTGTGTTTATGAAAGAAAAGCATTATAATTACATTAGATCGGTCGGCCCATCAGCAATTGATAGATACATTTACATAATTATGTAGGGTACGTAGAAAGGTCGAAATTACACACGTGGTGTCGTAAAGTAATCCCTGAACGTTTGGCGTCTGAAGCGCAAGTCATCTAAGAAGGAATTCTTGCTCGATTATAGCTAATGCAATACAGCTCTGCGCTGTTCCACACGATAGTCGCACATATAAACTGTTCATTCTCAAATATGTTTCATGATAGCACCGCCGCTCACCATCAGTCCACACACATATATAAACTTGGCCCAAATGGTGGTCTGCTGAATGTATTTAAATTATTATTAAAACATATATATGTATGGTACATTATCATTAATATATATATATATATATATATATATATATATATATATATATATATATATATATATATATAGTACATAATCATGGACTTTGCGAAGTATTGAGCCATCAATGAAACATTATTGAAACGGGCAAAGATGGCGGGTTTACACTATGCAACGCGGTTGCATGCAACGAGGCGATTGAGAAAGGTCAAGGCCGAACGATGTTGCTTGCAACGTGGCTGCTTGCAACACTTCTTGCATGTTTACACTATGCAACACGGTTGCAGAGACGATACATTAATTTGTCTCCAGCCCACTATGTGGCGCCACTCTTACATAGCAATGGAAGCGTAGCATCAGTGGGGGAAAGATTTGGGAATCAGTTTATGCAAGACGCGGAATCCTTTTATTAGACCTGAGTAAAAACACACTTTCATCAAGTGATTAAATAAATTCAAACCAATATAACGGACTCTCGTAAAATTAGCTTATTTTATATATGATATGACATTATACACTGATTACAAATACATGAGTCGTAGAGGCAATGCTATGGAATCCTCGATGGCCAACAACCTTATATAAAGAGTACACAACGCTAAACAAATGCATTTATAATTAAACTAACCGCACAAATTACTTGAAAGTATTGAAAGAAGATGATATATAAAGTGACGCGTGAGTGCATTAATAAATAAATGTTGTAGTTGTATTTGAAATCATGAGTCCACAATCATTATTATAATGTGAAAAATACGGTACCAATTTGTGGTGTAAATTGAAAACATATAAATGGTTGTGTATGTGCGTATAAAAACATGCTAAATTGAAATTAATGATGCCACTGAAACAAGCACACTTGTCCACATGCGGACATGGCAACTTGTCACGCCAACACTTTTACTTGAAGCTAATATAGGTCATATAGTGTAATTCATAATTATTGTCCGCCATTGGTTTCAGTCTGCACACCTCTTTGGTAGAATATGTCTTGCTTTATGTAACTCCATTAACTGCAACACAAAATGTAAAAAAAAACATAATTAGTTCATAACTTTGCATTGTATAAGGAGAAAATACTGGCACATGAACATACATGACACTGTTACAATATTATATGCTTAGTTAATTATAATTTGTATTATTCAAATCATACCATGTCTTGCGTAAAATTGATTAATTATGTGATTTTGTGGTTTGGTGAATTAGACTTTGTGACAAATAATTACCTTTCACGTGGAAATGATTTTGTAAATCACGGAACACGAAAATTCCCTCCGCACCCCTTCCACATGATCTGTTTAGCCACGCGCCTTATCCGACCTGTATGTCCACGTCAGGTAAACTCTGACTTCGTTTATATTCGACAGCGTATTGTGTCAGCATAAATATGTTTATAATACAAACGTGAAGAAACGTACATAGTTTCCAATTAGAGGAATCATCAGCATCATCACAAGTTCAAACACTGCAATGATCAATCCAGCTACCACAAGACTCTCCTTTATTCGTTGCTGAAGATATAAAAATGCAATATTGGCACTGATGAGTTCACAGATCGCATCGTTTTGGTTGTTCATAACCTGGCATCATTTGCTTTCATCTGAATTACGCGATCTGTAGTATGATTGAACAGCGAAGACAAGAACACCGGTTTTGCCTACGGTCGAACTAAATCTAACATAGCACAGACAACAAATAAATACATTTCATAAATCGGCAGTCCAATAGTAATGTGTACTTTTTACTTTGATATTTTGAACGCAAGCTTCCTCCCTTTTTAGTATACAAAGGACTACCAAAGCTTTGTCTCTTTACCAAATGTTGTTAAAGCAACGATAGTGATCAAGCAATTGATGTTCCAGTGCCCGTCAACATTGTAACACTAGACCAGTATCACTATGTCAAGTCTTCACACTGTCCCAGTACCCGTCAATGATGTAACACATATCAATATCACTCGGTCAAATAAATCTTAACATTGTTCCGTTACCTGTCAATGTTGTAACACAGGATAAGCACCACTCGGTACTGCTGTTGCTTACATCGGTAGCATATAATGGTATTACGAGGCTGTATGCATATCCCTCAAAAAGGTTACCTATGCAAAATACAATCACTATAATTTTGCGATTCTTCATTTTGTTCTAATCCGGCATCTCCTCCTGTCCAAAGGTGTTGTAATCACTTACTTTACAACTGTCCTGAGTAACATCTGATGACAGGCGCCGGGGCAGGGTGTCATGGCTCAATCAACGTTGTGATAACGCCATCAGTGAAACCTGGATGTTCAAAAGCGAATGATCTTCAACGAGACAAGGCTCCGTGATACCATGTTATAAAACGTCAACGGTTGTGAATATTACCAATAGGGCACTCAAGCGATTCTCGCTTCCTCTCCATTTTTGTAAATGTTTAACCAGATCATATACAACTGGTCTGTATCTCGTTTTCCATGAGCGTATTCAAAGTCAATATGTAAACAATTTGAAATTAAAAACGTATCTTCGTAATAGTTCCCACATTCTGGATGAGTTTTAGCTGGATAGAAACCCATCAACCTTCCAACGGAGGTATCTGCTGTGACAGTTACGCCCGTGTGCGAAAGAACACTTACCTCGTTCGAGTCGTTAGGGACCGGAACATGAATCAAAGTGGCAAAATAACATAAACACGATATGACGGCAGGCGAGATTGGCGTGCCCTATAGCTGACCTGCTCTATTGAAATGCAGAAATTATTCGTGGTTCGTAATCATAGTGCACAACGGCCATCGTCTTGACTTGTCTGCACCACCAAGTATTTAAGTAGATACCTAGTTTGTTCGGTGCAGTGTAATATAAATGTAAATGTATGTACGTTTACAAAAGGCTACTTTATCACAAGTAAACTACATAAAATGACACTATAATTTATTATTTAAATACATGCGCAGCACACACATTTATATATAATAATATTCTAAAAATCCAAACTAAAAATCCAAAATCCAAACCCTGTTCAGCAATGCTGACAGCAGTAGGTTAAAAAAAGCATTGTAAGAACTAAAAATCATTGAATCACTGAATTAGATAAACTAAAATTAATCAGATATATGTTTGTTTTAATTTATATTATGTGTTAATGTAGACAATAAATAAAAATATATATGAGTGTATGTACAGCACGCACGGCGAGATTAGCGAGGCGACGAACACCGGCGTCCGATCATGTAAGGCGTGAAACACAATTCCGAGTAATTTATATTCAATCCGGTACTTCACTGGCCCCAGTGGAGATGTTGCGATGCGGCCGTCATGCTTCGCCGGTCACCGGGCCTGACAACTCTGGCCGCCGAGCGCTGCACCATCTCAAGGCGGTGCACGAGACGGTCGTAGATGTCATACAGGACAGCGGTCCCGTAGTCTAGCCGTGTTTTGACGAGGGAGTGGACAAGATTATTGTATTCTGCAGTTGTGAGACTTGTTCGTATTTCGGCAATACGAAATAGATTTGAGTATGCTACATGACAGACGTTCGATACTTACGCCGACCTGTCAAGTCAGCTGTCAAGTAAAACGCCTATGTCACGAACATTCAGTGACAGTGATATGGATGACCCACATGCATAAATGATGGACAACGTAGAAGGCCAGTGGATGGCGGAGGAAAGAAAAACGATTGCTTCAGTGTTTGCCTCGTCTGTACGACGATAGTTTTAATCCAGTCATTGTCTAATATCACTCACGCATTCGTCGATTTTTCGCAAATTTGCGTGAATCGACGGTTGACACTCAGCGTACAATAGAGTGTCATCTGCATATATAATATATGATAGCGGTTCTGGTGGCGATAAAAAATGTCCACAATTGGTAAAAGGTAAATGTTAAATAAGTCTTCGTGTATTCGCACTAGTGCTGTCTCTATGCTGTGTTTGGGTTGGTACGCACTCTGGAATGAATCGCGCGAATCGATTGTTTGCGTTTCTCGA
>OZ024855.1:12504668-12509668 GCA_964017155.1 Oasisia sp. SBJ-2009
ACGCCTACATAATTACATTTCACAGATTAACAAACCTTGACTATGCAAACTGGATGAGAGCATAGGAATAAAAACAAAATAGTGAAGCCAACATTATCATCAACAAAAATAATAGTACATCCGTAGAGAAACTAGAAGTCATCTACAGGAAATGAGACCTTAAGATAGTCTCATTGCTTCAACTGAACACGTATTGTCCGTTCTTGGGGAAGTGAAATACTAATAATAAAACAGTCAACTAATAATAATACTAATAATAAATAACACTGTTTGTCTATAGCGCTAATTCCCGCATGGCAGATCGATGCACTGTACTAGACGTATAATAAATGTATTAATAAATACAAATATATATAAATTAATATAAATCAAATCAAATTTTGGTTTAAGATGTATACTAATTATATAAATCATATAAATCAATTTAAAATAAATTAAACACTGTTTGAAAGATGTATACTACTACATCTCTGTCAATTATATAAATTAATATAAAATATAAAACTAAAATATTATTTAAATCTGTGTATGTGAATTATATATACATTAATCTAAAACATAAACACTGATTAAAACGTGTATAACACTAATAAGAAATTATAAAGCAGTGTCCGTCATTTCACAACAATTTGAATTAATTAAAATATCTAATAAAAAGATATGTCTTTAAAGACGTTCTAAACACAGATAATGTTCCAGATGCCCGAATGTTCACAGGTAAGTTATTCCATAGTCGTGGTGATGCTGCGCCAAAAGCCGAATCGCCAATACACTTCTTCGTTATGCCTTGGTACAATATGTTGCCGCATAGTTCTGGCGTAGTCGTCCGTGACGCGTTCGTGTGTGAACAAGTTCAACAAGATAAGACGGCGCCATACCACTCATGCATTTAAAAGTCATTACCAACATTTTGAAGGCGATTCGGCTCCCAACTGGCAGCCAATGCAGGTCCTTCAACACTGGTGTGATGTGGTCGTGTTTACTGGTGCGTGTTATTAGCCTGGCTGCATTGTTCTGGACACGCTGTAACCGAGCTGTCTGTGATAACGGTATGTTATTTAACAATGAGTTACAGTAGCACAGGCGAGAGGTGACGAGAGCGTTAACTGCACTTTTCGCCGCTTCTGTTGTTAGGTAGTGCCGTATTGATGACAGTCTGTATAGATGGTAGTTACGTGCGGCAAACACAGCAGTCACATCATCTGTCATCGACAGATGGTGGTCCATGTGAACTCCTAGATTCCGTATGCGGTCTAATGGTGAAACCGTATCATCTCCAATCGTCAAGGAGCAACCCCTAACGTCTTCAGATCATCCTCTTTGTTTTTCATCAAAAATTAACCATGAACTGTCTTATCTAGGGGGCACAGTGACAAATATTAAAGTAAAACAATTCGTCTTGGCATAATTTGTTTTTACATTTATTACGTTGTTCAACAGTTCCATTCTATTTTTCCTGCTAGTGGGTACATAACGTTCTGCCTTCCAAATAGATGGCAGCCTGTGACCCACAGCGGCTTCTGTGCAGCGGGCCAGCTTGTCACTCTAGTCATAGGAAAGATTACTAATCTAACTCTGTGCACGTACATGACCTCTTCTATGGTTATGCGTGATCTATACTAGTGACTGGTGAATCATAAAAGTGGCCAATTACTATTTTAAAACGCTTTGCTGTCACCGATTATTGTTCGGTCTTGTCGAAGTAAATTGCCATGTCGCCAGCCTACCCATAACGAACTCGATTGCTTGATTGAAAAACCTGCAAACTCAGTTTTACATAGGCTCTATATTTGCATCCTTCCGTCCGGAATAGAAAGAGGCGAGCTCTATTGTATGAAAGAAGGTAAGGTGTAGTACTACTCATGTTTATGTAAACATTTCAAACCACTTTAGATTAGAGGGTTAAATATTGTCAGGGCAGACACATCGTTGAGATGGAGCCCAGTTCTTTCGAGTGCTGATGTCAAGACTGAAACATTTACCGTGTCAAACACGGGTCCGGGTGTCACAGTTGGTGTATTCACCGTGGTCATCGTGTTCAAGACTTGTCACATTGACACGGTTGATTATTATTATTTTCATAGTATTAATATGTAAAGGACAGTGTTCTGGTCCCGATTTGTTGTGGACTTAGCGAGCTGCTCCTGCTTGCTCTGACGTCACACTGGCTCTCTTTCACCAACTGGACGATTACGGCGGTCTAGGAGTATGCGAGTCACGTGAAGGATTGTTCTTAACGATTGGGAATCCAGCGGAGATGTTTACATGCACGATTGGCATTATTTCTCTTGCATAAATGCACAATAGAAACAATAAATGCACAATAGAAACATGCTTCAGCACCAGAGATCACTTCTGCAGACCACTGGAAAAGTGTAGTGAAATGTTGTTTTTCGATCAGAAATGGCCCGGCATTTATAGAACCCAAGCTAGTTTAGTATTATGTTCCATGGCATTTGCCAGTGGAGAGTAGACTGACTGCTGTCCATATATCAGCTGCAGTATTGTCAGTTACGTGTTTTTGTTTAAATGCGGCATAGTTGTATTCTGATTTCACAGATGCGCTTTATGAATTGATGTATTAAAAATATATAAAACGTATTACTAATAATGTATAGGTAACATAATTTCGTTTGGCTGACGAATATACGTTCAGCATTTACAAAGGATACTTGAACCAAGCATATCAATTTCCCCCAAACTCCGACCTATTTACTTACATACTCGCTGGTTTGCTTGCTAGATCTTTCATTCACTCGCTATCGCGCTTCCATTCACTCACTCACTCACTCACTCACTCACTCACTCACTCACTCACTCACTCACTCACTCACTCACTCACTCACTCACTCACTCATTCACTCATTCTCTCACTCACACACCCACTCACTCACGCATGCATTCATTCTCTCACACACCCACCCACCCACTCAATGATGGATCTAACGTTGACTTTAAGCACATTAATTCTCTCCCAGTATCCAGGTTTCACTGATGGCGGCAGAAGAACGTTCCTTGACCGATGACCCTCAGCTACGACGTTTGTCGACAGATGTTACTCAGGACAGTTGTAAGATCAGTGATTACAACACCTTTGACAAGGAAGAGGTGCCGGACCGGACCAAGATGAAGAATCGCAAAATGATAGTGATCACATTTTGCATAGTTAACCTTTTTGCGGGCATGATGTATAGTCTCGTCGCACCATTCTATGCTGTCGAGGTAAGTTGGTAGTTATGTGTAGTGTTGAGAATTGTTTGCGTATTTACTTTGCGCATTCAAGTCTCGCTCCAGTTATGTTGATGTAGATACCACGTTTTTTTTGACGGCTACTGACGCAGCGTGAAAACGTGGCATTGTGATTTTGGTCCAGTGCTAAAATACTAAGGGTACTGGTGCTGTGTTAAGACGTCACCTAATGATACTGGTGCGTGGTTGCATCATTTGCTTGATTACAATCGTGGTACTAACGATAGTAATCAAAATTATAAAGCTTCCGTGTTTATTGCTACACGGAACACCCGACTCCTTGACATGCAGTGCATATGTTATCACTTTCATGTGCGCAGCCATCCTGTTTTGGGCTTCAAAGCTGGCACCTCATTGGTTGGGTGAGATAATAGGTGTTACTGTGGCATCCAAATACAATTGTGGAGTTGCAAGGTTTTGTCATGGTAATAACTTCGTAATGAAGGAAACTGTTGTCAGACACAATACACTAAAGGGGCGTCATATACGTAGTAACTCCAAAACCGATATCAACTCAATTTTGAAAAAAAACAATGAATTACTAGGTTCTGGCTTTGCACGGGAGAACTGTAGGACAATTTCAAAAATGTAATTGTGAAAATAGCACTGTACAGCTTGCATTGTTTGCACTATGACTGGACTTACATTATTTGCTGCCTTTGATATATGTTAAACTGACGTTGACTGCCGGCGTAATACATGTTCTTATCTCTCCTATGAATGTCGTGCAGGAATATGAAGGAAAGTGAACCCATGATACCTTGTGTAGAACCGACATAATCCAATCTCCCAGCAACTCAATCCCAATATTTTACATCTGCAGGCAAAGAAAAAAGGAGCGAGTCTTACGGTAGTTGGATTCATAATTGCAGTGTATCAACTTGTGTTAATGTTGGCCAGCCCAGTCATTGGATACCACGTGAGTTCATTTAGTGTCATTAGGGAGGGTCACGCAATCAGCGCAATAGATCATTATGTAAAATGTACAATTTAATGTCGTTGGATTGCTACGGCTATTGCTGTGTTTCCATTTCTCCTTTAAATAAAGTTTACAGTAACTATCCGACACGAGTCTATAAACGTGCAGATCCGTTATTTCCAGTAAAGCGGTAGTATTTATATAATAACAGTAATAATAACAATATTGTCGCCTATTTGAAAACCAACTTCAGAGGCATATCAAACCAAAAAGATTGTTCAATGTCAGAGTCAATAAGCAATATGCCAAGTAGCTATGGTAATACGCAAAAGTGTGAAGCTATGCTTTACATGAGTGCTGTAGTATGTATTTGTTTTTACAAATCTATCACTGACAAGACAAAAAGTCGCTGCAGACATACAAAAATCTCTAGTTCCGAGATTTGCTCTAGGGAAGGAATGAAGTGTGTTTTCGTGCGATTTTTTAAAATCATCTAACAACACCTGGCTTAAGTGATACAGTTATGATATTTGTTATGAATTGTTTACAACAATTTCCATTTATTATATAAAATTAGATTTGAAAAGAAAGGTAAATAATCTAAGCCTATCACGTATCAGACTGATCAGTGTCTTCACGCGTGTAATCAGTGTACGTCTATGTTCCAGCTGGCCACGATTGGGGCCAAGTTGACGTATGTGGGGGGATTAACAGTGTGTGGCGTCAGCGTGTCGGCTTTTGGGTAAGACAACATTGGTGCGTGGACTAACGGTATATAGTGACGATGTCATGGTGTTTGGGTAAGAGAACATTGATGCGTAGACTAACGGTC
>OZ024855.1:12514668-12529668 GCA_964017155.1 Oasisia sp. SBJ-2009
ACATCCGCCATTTAGTTTAAGTTCACTTTATACGACAACAATAGCACAAAATGAGTCACGCCACTTTGTGTGTATGTTATATCTTCCACTATTGCACAGTTTAACATGCAGTGGAATTGGACGCTGGACATAAACACCGATGCTTTCATGACTGTCCCGATCGAATTATAGGTGTAGCATTATCGTTCGGGTTGGACTAGATACGCAAACACATCGCCAGAGATGGATTTCCTTAAGTACTCGGTGTGCGCGTTTGCCAAGACGTAGGCCTCTGTTGGACGATGCTTACGTTACCCAAGTTACCTTATCCTCTCTTAGATAATGGGAGGTCCATGAAACATTGGCAGAAAGTACGGGTAGGACTGTAAATCAACGTCTCTAAAAATCCAGTACCACGTTTCATTCGAGAGATGGCGCTGATTAATTCATGAGTGCGTGTGCAAGCAATCTCAGTAAATACGTAACAATGAGTGGGGGTATGTGACTATGTGGGGTATCCAAGTACTCAATTGCTGTTGTACTCACGTTTTAATACGGACATCACTTTGAAAATGTCGACGTTGAATTTCAACCTGTTTTCCTCATTCCTAACAGAAGCGATGGGCCCCTGTTCTGGTGATAATTGGTGGCCTTATAGTCTGCGTTGCCTTACTGTTGTTGGGACCTTCGCCGTTTGTACACATACCAAAGTAAGTAACTTACATCACAGCTATATTGTTCTTCACGAGCATACATCTAGCCATCTCATTTCATTTAGAACGTAACGCTACTACCATACGCACACATACACACGCACGTGTTCATTCACTCACATTCCCATATGAGTATTCACAATTAGTCTTGCATCTGTTTATATCAATAAGATCACTAGGGATACTTCTTCTTCTTATTTCAGTTTATCACTCAGTAGTAGCCACGTACGGGAATATAGTATAGTACTGTCGAGACTGATTGGTCGCAAGTAGTGGGTGATGTTGCGCGGGTGTATATGTGTGTGTGTTTGTGTTTGTATTTGAGTTTGTGTGAGTGTGTTTGTGTGTATGTATGCGTGTAATAAAACATCAATGTATAATTATAAAATAATTGAAAACAATTGCCTTCTAAATGCGTCGAGTGATGAGAATTCTGCTTAACAATGATGCACAAAAGCAACGTCGCTATGGGTTCCTAACTAACTGGTGTGTCAATTTGCTCCATGATTGGATGGTGCTCGGAAAGAATGAGTGTTTGTAAGGCTTCGATGCGATAGTTGTAAGTAGCGTTGTAGGAGCGGCGGTGAATAAGGAAATAGTTATGTCCACCAGGCTTTCGATTATTGTGGTCACACTGCTGCGTCAACGATAATCGATGTTCACGAAGCGAGCAACTTGTCGCTGCACATTCTCCACATATTTTATGTTCTTCTCTGTGGACGGATCCCACACTGCACGATGGGTCTGATAAAGGTCTGGAATATGTTGATGTTGCGCTGCAGGAAGGCCCTGATGTGTTTGGCTTGCTTTGTCATATTGTCTCATTCTGTCTGTGGTTATTCCAAGATACTTGGCGACTTTTGCCACCTTATTTGGTGTTCGTGGATGGTGTAATTTATGACAATTTTCATTTTACATATGTTGGTGATTTTGATGATTTAGCCATTTTCTGGATTAAACTCCTTCAGCAAGTCCGCTTTCCATGTTTGCAGCCTGTCTGTGTCTTCATGCGATAAGTCTGCGGCAAGTGTTGTGTTGATATTTCGATATAGCAAACATTCATCGGCAAAGAGTCGTACGGTTGAAGAAATGTGGTTTGGTTGATCGTTTATGTAGCAAAGGAAGAGGATGGGTGCAAATACAGATCCATGAGGGACGCGTAAGGCTACTGTTGCCGAGGAAGACCCTACTTCACATCGATGATCACCTCTTGTTTACGGATGCTGAGAAAGTGTATTCCCATTCCAGCATATTCCATCGCATACCATAATGATGGAATTTGGCTGCCAGATGGCGGTGTGGTACGCTATCAAAACGCCATTGAGAAATTGAAGAGCACAGCGTCAATCTGTCCACCCTCGTTGAAGCACTTCACAAAGTCGTCGATTGTTTGAATGCGTGGCATTGCACAGGACCAACGCTCTCGACACCCTTGTTGCTGTTCAGATAGATTGTTGGATATTCCAAGAGATCCATTAAGTTACTGTGTATGATGTGTTCCAACGTCTTGCAGACGATGCTTGCGATGTATATATGCCTGCTTTTATAATGGTAGGTTCTTGCTCCTTTCTTGTACACTGGTATGACCAGGCATGCTTCCAATCTGCTATTACTCTTCCTTGGTTAAGTTATGCCTGGTAGATGTGTGATTGCACTGGTGCTAGATCTGTGTCATAGGCTTTCACGAGCCTATGTGGGATCTCGTCTGGTCCTGTGATTTTGTGAGGTTTGATGACTTCCAGTAATGTTCTCACTCCTGCTATATATATTTTGGTATGCGATAATTCGCTGTATGGGCTAACTCCCAGACCCGAAGCACTGCTCGCGTCTCCTTCGGTGAATACTGAGGCCCACGGCATATAAAGAATGCCAGCTTCAGCTTGGCTGTCGCTGTGAAAACTGCCTTTCGTCATGAGTGGAGTTACCCCACTGTTTTCATTATTTTTGCTTTTGATGAAAGGCCAGATTTAAGGTTTTCCTCATATTGACTGTGTGCGTCTAGCATGGAATGTTTTTATTCATAGCACTATTTTGTCGCTCTGATTGGGCTAGCATTTCTATTTCAAGATATTTTGTCATGTCGTGGGCACAACCAGTACGCTATGCCTTCTTGGTATGTCCAATGTTGGAGACACAATCAAGAGAAATACGTGTATGATAGCAATAAATACGCACTGTTGCGTTTTTTTAAACTTAGCAGGTATAAAAGGCATTAATTAGACAACTTCCTTCTTTTATTTCCAGTCATCCTGAGTGGCTGCTGTACGTTAGCCTACTTGCAATGGGATTTGGCATAGGCAGTATACCTGCCATTGTGCAACAGTTTGTAGCCGCAGCCGTGTGAGTATAGATTGATATTATGTTGTGCGTGTGCATGTGTGTATGTTTATATATATATATATATATATATATATATATATATATATATATAATGTATATATATATATATATATATATATATATATATATATATATATATATATATATATATATATATAATGTATATATATATATATATATATATATATATATATATATATATATAATGTATATATATAATGTATATATATATATACTTAACGTGTGTGTTTGTATGTGTGTGTGTTTCGCGTGTGTAAAATAATCCAATTTTGCTTAGACATAGCATAGATACTTTCCAAATTGTTACATAATAACTACAAGTAACTTAGAATAGTGACATCATTTTAGTGCACCACCAATCCTCCTCATACACGGAATATTCACTCGTTGACACTTTAAGGCATAATGATTATTTTACACCATTCTTGCATATTACGTTACCATAACCTGCGGAGTGGTAGAAAAGCTAAGTGTACAATTCGTGATACAATTAATACTATCCATTCTTGCAAAAAAACTGTGATTTGATGTAGTATTGAATAGCATCGATTGCAGCAAGCAGGGATACCCGGATACACTGGACACTTACGGAATGGTCGCGGGGTTCTTCATATTCACTCTAGCAATCGGGTGAGCAACTTCTAGCCACTTCATTGTGTTTACATGTGACAATTGAATGCAACGTGCAGAATGTATTGTGTGATAATACACAACCGTATTTCATTAAATATAAATGGTCAGTCGTTTTCCCTTTTCCTCAAAACATTCATGGTTTACTCTAAGACATCACACATACACCATACACCATACACAGTACTTTCATTTAATACAGCGTACACCTTGGTAGGTAGAAGAAAGTACGAAATCACGAATGTAAAGGAGGAGTATCACAAATAACATCATGGGAGGTGGAGGCAGCACTATGAGATATGAAGAATGGGACAGCAACAGACAACGACCATATAAACATCGATATATTAAAAAAGCAGAAGACACCATATTGAAAACACTTGCTAAGCTCTACATTAAATACTTATCAGAAAGACGAATAGCCACAGCCTGGAAGAACACAAAGATGATGATAGTCTTCAGGGAGTGAAATAAGAAATACCTCAATAATAACATAATGTCTGGAATGTAACATATACAAAATACTCACGAAAGTACTAACGAAAAGGCTAGTGAACACACTCGTCGAAACCCAGTCACGAGAGCAAGAAACGCATACTTAACGACAGACCACATCCACGTCGTAAACCAACTGAAGGGAGGTGAAGCGCAATCCGGAAATCAGGGTCGTCGACTGCGAGAAAGCCTTCCACTCAGTGCAACCTCAGGTAGTTCTGACCTCGCTTCAAGAATAGTGGATAGAAGATGTGTACATCGAACTCATGAAGGAAACCTTCACCAACAGCTCGAGGTCAATCCATCTACACAAAGAAAGCATCACGATTAATACCAGGAGAACAGTACGATAGAGAGATACCATGTCGCCCAAGCTGTTCACGGCAGCACTCGAAAGCATATTCCGCTGACTGACTTGGGAAATCAGAGGCTTGCATATAGACGGCAAATATCTTAGTCAACTTCGCTTCGCCGACAACATGAAACCTGAATTACATACTGAATCAATAGGCTTACCTACACATCCATAGCAATACCGTAACAATACTGTATTATGTGTCATAAATCAAATATAACGACTGCTGCTAATCGAGAGACGTGACACTGCGATTTTCGTAGATTTCGAGCATAGAACCAGAATTTTAGAACGAGTTTGTCTACATTGATGTAAGCTAAACCATCGCAGACCATCGCGCTTCATCGTGTTGAAACGATGCTGTGTGTGGTCTAACATTTCGTAGCTAATGCAAATACAATAATCTAGTCCAGTGAAGTACGGTATCATCCCGTCAGAAGACGAAATTGTACTTCTTCCCTTTACGTGTAGGCGCCTACAATAGCGTTGATGTTATGTTTATATCTAATCGTCGATTTATCATCTTTCTGTTGATCTGTTGTAGGTTGTTTGTGGGGCCAATCGCTAGTGGATATCTCTGTAGCATTCTAGGCTTTGAATTGGCAGCATCAGTTTTAAGCTGTACAGGATTACTTTTTGTGAGTTTTTGATTCCTTCACAGTCAATTTGCTTAAAGTACAAATACACATGTTCTGGATTAGTGCAGGACGTTTACGATGTGTAACGGCAAACAACTTATGTTTTATATATTTGTTATATATATATATATATATATATATATATATATATATATATATATATATATATTTATAATATGTGAATATATATATATATATAATGTGTATACAATATATGCTGTATATATAATGTATATATATACATATATATATATATATACATATATATCATTAATTAATATATATATATATATATATATATATATATATATATATATATATATCAGAAAGTGTAAAATTATAGCACAATCTGATGTAACATACGTATTTTTCCTTATTCCATATCTGCCATTGTCACAGCCTGATACCAAACATATCAAACCAATATTGTATTCAACATTGTTCCTTACTATGTAACAAACATTAACTATGACTACCATGCGAGTGATGCATTAACTGTCCGTTGTAGAAACTGTAGACGTTTACACGCTATGTAATTTGTCTTTCAGGTGTCTCTGTGGGTTTTGTACGTCTCGTCACGAAGTTGTCTCCCGGACTCAACTGACGAGAAGCCACTAGTGTTGCAAGATCCGACAGACTGATTTCTCTATGACACATCTTACGATATCGTGATAATAATACTATTAAGAAGAAGAACAGGTCATCGTCAATTTATCCCTTCTTGAGTTCTTACAATTAATGTTATATATATATATATATATATATATATATATATATATATATATATATATATATATTCATACCATTTAAAAATTAGGTAACATTAGTGACACAAATGATTCTAGTACAGCTGTGTATGATGATTTAAAAGATATTCAAAAGTGAATATAATTATAATTACACAAGCCAAGAAAGCAATGTAGTAGTACAAATAAATAATTTGTTTTGCAGCAGAACGTAATAATTGAGGTGATCTTTGTTCGTGTAGTAGGTGGTTTTCGTAAGATGGTGCCTGACTCGGTCGAGCAGGAATGTCATTACTGCGTAACGAATACGTTGCTTCACGGTGTGATGTCGGTGTGATATCGTCACAATCGGTGTACCTTGGTGGCATTGCTGTGAATTACAAATGTTTACAAACTGTGATGCTGGTGTTGTGTTCTTCTTTCACTGGAACGAGGTGGCCAGGCGTTTCATCTTTCGCTCAACACGTCTAGCCTGTCTCCTCTTCTGTATAGGGACAATTAAAAACCACCGAGCTTGTGTTGCATTTTATGTTATTAACCAATAATGACCTAACATTTATTCACCTGCACCATTTTCCGATTCCTCGCTACCAGCAAATCTAGCTCGCTTTTATGATGGCCACTCCAATATGACACGTAGTGGCTCCAAACGTTGATAAGTTTGAACCTGCCACTTTCAGCTCATTTCCAAGCAACAATTAGCCAACCAACCAATCAAACAACCACCCAAACAATCAAACAATTAACAAACCATCCAATCAATCACCAAAGAAACAGCCAAACAATCAGTCAAACAACCAAACAATAAATCAGCCTACCAACAAACCAGAACTAAGTATTATGCTGTATGAGCATATACTATTATGAGGCTTTTAATACATGTTTAGGTGTCAGTTGGCTCCAAGAAAAAACAGTTACTGTATGGTATAACCCCGCCAGGAGACGGGCACCTTTGCTTCCACCCTCTAGGCCTTTGAATGGGCAGCAGCCGTTTTACGGTTTATAGGACTATTTATCGTGAGTTGTCTGTATACATTCTGGAATAGTTCAAAACATTTAATTTATATGTATAATATATATATATATATATATATATATATATATATATATATATATATATATATATATATATCACCGAAGTGATTTACCGTTATACATAGAAAGTTAACATTCTGACTATACTCAATATATATATATATATATATATATATATATATATATATTTATTATGAAGTTTCCTTTACTCACATTTTAGTATGTAATCATAACCACCCGTTTGCCTGTTTTATTTTTATACTGGAATAAGGAACTGATTTAATTTAGGACATTTGTCTTTACTTCTAAATCTTGACATGTTTTCTCCGTAACTCAGTCTGCCACACCTCAACGTGTACCTGCGTGGTTAATTCCAGCCTATTTTAACCTGACACTGCCCCAAAGCATTACCGAACTGTATAGTATTCTATAGTATTATTGAGTAGACGACCCCTTGTCGTAGTCATGCGTGCTCTAGACTAGTGATTGATGCAGATATGGTTACAACGTGACAAGATAACAAGTGTTGCTGCTTTGTCAGCACAGTGAGGTCAGGATTGCGTCATTTTTAATTAAGCAAATTGCTACGCCGCCAACCCACAGTGTATTCGACGTTTGGACAGAACTGTCAGCAAGCTCAGTTTTCCACCAGACGCCCAGAAACAGACGTGAACTCCACTATCAGGTCGACGGTAAGCTGAAATGTATTAATACATGGCTAAACAACTATTGTAATTGCATTCAATGCTTATTACACATAGTCCTGTTACAAAAGCTATCCGGCTTCGAACATGCAGCACCAGTTTACGTTTGGTCCACTAACTGAACTGGCTTTGTGCTGTATCGGCACCGATTCTTAGCAATCAATCGATCTGTGACAACTGGAATATTACTGAACGACACTGAGATTGACTAACCGTTTTGTCTCGATGCATTGATGTATTCGGTTTCCAATTACGTAGGTGCAATATAAGTTATCTTATATTAACTAATTTAAATATTTCTAATTAGTAAACTGTAGGTTTAGCAATGTGGGGGCCAACACGCCGGAATCGGTGTCGAGTCCAGCGACAACTACAGCCACACCATCGTGACCATCGTCAAGAAGCACGCGCCGATCGTCACATATGTCATCACCGTTCGTCGGAAGACACCGTGGCACACGGAAATGTTGTCTTGTCCGAAATGTGACCTCCGACGCTCCGAATGTCGATTGCGAAATATACGACTCACTGTCCATAAACATATGTATACGACGCTTTGAAACGAATATCGAAGACAACTCGCTGCTACGTAGGTCAGCATCTTCTGCATAATTATATGTGAGGCTGGACACAATACGAAAACAACGTTCGGCGTCACGTCACCTGAGCCGATCTGCTCCAACACAATTACCTGAGTCATCTAACGACGTAGCTCTTGCTGATACATCATAACAGGTTTTTTTTCTCGAAAAAAAACAACATACGTCGTGCAATTTATTCACGCGTTATAACGTGACGACCACCACTTCTGAACTATAGACGTGTTATTATTACCAACTCGAGCAGTTCTGCAAATTTACGCTGGCAACGATTGTATACGTCAGACGGGTCGTATTTCGTAGTCGTCTGCTAAATCCTGCGTGCTTGACCCGTTGCCGTCAAGCCTGCTCAAAGAAAACATTGAAATAATAGCATCGGTTTTTATAGATATCGTGAGCACATCAATCGAATCGGGCGTCGTACGGCGGCAATGAAGCATGCGATGGTTACACCGGTCTTTAAAGCGGTATGTGCGTTAGTTGTCTCGCAAACTACCGTCCGATATCGATCTAAGGTATTTTCTGTCTGAAACGCTAGAAAGGCCCGTCGCTAAAGAATTACGCCACTATCTTGAAACCAACGGCTTCAACGACCCATTCCAGAGTGCGTACCGGCTCAAACACAACACAGAGACAGCAATGGTGAAACGAAGACCCCGCCAGATGCGTTATCATAATTATATATGCAGACGGCACTCAATTGTACGCTGAGTACGCTGAGTTTTATAGGTTTCCACCCAACCAAAGTTCACATAGAAGGTGGGAACTATTACGCAGATACGTTTTAAATTTGAAATTATTAGCATATGGAATTCGAATACGATCAGGGACTACGAGGTACGGTCCAGTTGTATATGGTCAAGTTAACAATTACTCAAACCGGACCGGAAACGAGAATCACATGCCTTATTGGAAGTATTCATCGTTGACGTTTGAAATAAAAAACGTATCTGCGTAATAGTTCCAACCTTCTGGTTGAGGTTTGGTTGGATGGAAACCTATAGAACCTACAACGGAGGTTTCTGCTGTGGCAGTTATTCCCGTGTGCGAACGAATATTTAGCTCGTCCGAGTCGTTGGGGACCGGATCATGACCGAACATGGCGAAATGTAATATGCACGATATGGTGGCAGGCAAGATTTGCGTGAACAGCTCTATTAAAACACATATATTATTCATGGTTCGTAATCTGTGTACACACGTGCTATCGTCTTGACTAGTCTATTATCCGCTTATGTTACAGCATCACAAAATGTTTAAGTTGGTACCTAGGTTGTATAGTGCTATGCAATATATATATATATATATATATATATATATATATATATATATATATATATATATATATATATATATAGATATATATGTAAATGTGGCTATGTTTTTTTCAAAACGCTCCTTTTACCACAAGTAAACTACCTGTAAAAAATGTATAATGTATTACTTAAGAACGTGAAGAAATAAACTACGCAGCACACATATTTATAATAACAATAATACACTTTATTTAGACTCTAAAAGTCAAAAATACAAACTCTGTTCAGTAGTACTGACTGCAGTAGTTAAAACATTATAAGAAATAAATATAATAAAATATAATTCAAATATATGAATACTGAACTAGGTTAACTAAAATTAATCAGAGAGGGCATTGTTGTCATTTATATTATGTGTCAATGTAGTCACGAAATAAAAGTAAGCTTGTATATAAAATACATATACAAACAATTGCAGAATAATTAAATATATAATATTACATATGGTAGTTAATGAATTATATATGACTAGAGCAATACAAAATTTGTGTCAAGTGTAATTACTCAAGAATTAAATATAATTATGTGAGCTAGTAAACTACTAATTAATAAATGGTAAAATGGTGCTAGTTGAGCTAATTAAAAATGAATAAAAATATTAAAGGTGGAAAGGTGTAGACAAACTAGGCGTTAAAAGCAATCTTGAAAAAATAAGCCTTAAGATGTACTTCAAACTTGTTCATGCACTCTGTGGAACGGAAATCCCCAGGTAGTGCGTTCCATATAGTTGGTCTTGCACAGTGAATGATCGGCACCCGTATCGTTCAAGGTTGTAGTGGGGAACCGCTAGCAACGTGCGATCAGAAGATCGTAAGGCGTGACGCGACAGGTACGGCGACAGGTACGGCGTGATTAGCGAGGCGACGTATGCCTCGATATTCTATGATGAGGCGGGTATTTTGGCGATGTTTCTTATAAATTGCTCAACTTCCGTGATGTTGCTTCTTGGATATTCTTTGGTCAAATGTATACCGAACAAAATACTACAGTTTGTATTCCTAGTCTGCTGCTATCGTGTCCGATAGTGCGTGGTCGGATATAGGTTGGGTAGAGGTTGGGTCGAAGTCGAGAAAAGGTCCGGCAGGTCGCGTTTGTCGTGAAGACATAGGAAAGTCGGGATGTGTGTCGGCAAGTGGTCTTGAAGTGGTCGGTCTGGAAGAGTCTTGAATTGATCTAGTATTGCCCACCACAGGTCTGGCAGAGGTCCCCTTCCGTCACATAGACCCTCGACCAAACACCTGCTCGAGGTTGGTCGCGGAATTTCGCCGGTCGGGGAGATCGAGGTACTCAGGTCGGCGGTGAGAACGAGCCATAACACGAGACACGAGCTGGAACGATTCAATGGATAGAACTTCGACGCTTCCACCGATTATTTTGTTATGTAACATGGATGACCTTTGCTATAGTTATGCGTGATCTAGACTACTGACTGATGCACCATATAATACAAAGTGGCAACAAAATATTTTTAAACGCTTTGCTACTACCAATTATTGTTCGGTCTTGTCGACGCAAATTGCTATGTCACTAGCCCACAATGAACACAATTGATTGATTGATAAACCTGCAAACTCAGTCTTACAAAGACTCCGGAATAGAAGGATGTGAGCTTCACTGTATGAACAACGGTAAGGTCTAGTATTACCTATGTTTGTGTAAATACGTCAAACTACTGTAGATATATGGGTGAAGTATTGTGGGGACAGAAACCTCGTCGCGATGGAGCCCAGTTCGACTGCTGAGATGAAAACTGAAAGGTTTTCCGTGTTAAACACGGGTTCGGGTGACACGGTTAGTGTAGAGATCGTGGTTGATCGTATCAAGGACTGGTCAGATTGACACAGTTAATGTTGAGATCGTGGTTTGTCATACCAAAGACTGGCCAGATTGATACAGTTAATGTAGAGGTCGTAGTTCTGGTCCTGCTTTGTTGTGGAGTTAGCGAGCTGCTCCTGCTTGCTCTGACGTCACTCTGGCTGTCTTGAAGAAGACACCTTGCACGAAATGAGGGATCAGGCGGTCTAGGTGTCTTCAAGTCACTTGACTAGGAATCCAACTGATTTTCACATGCACGAGTGTCATTATTTCTCTTGCGTATATGCACAATAAAAATGTCCTTCATCACCAGATAGATCACTTTTGCACACCACTGGAAAAGTGTAGTGAAGTGTTCTTTTTTAACAAGAAATTGGCCAGTATTTATAGAACACAAGCTAGTTTTGCATCTGTTCCGTGGTATTCGCCAGTGTAGAGTAAATAGACTGCTGTCTATATCTCAGCAATAGTACTGTCAATGACGTGTCTATGATCAACTGCGGCATAGCTGTATTCTGATATCAGACATACGTTTTAGGACTTTTTTAAATATGAAACGTAATACCCAAACCATAAATTGTGTAGGTAACATAATTTTGTTTGACTGACAAAAATACGTTTAGTCTTTAGTCTATTTGAACAGAGCGTATCAATTTTCAAAAACATTCTTATTTTGTTACTTACATACTCGCTGGTTCGCTCGCTCGATTGTTCATTCACTGGCACACTCGCCACTCTCTCATTCATACACTCACTCAATTATTCACTCACTCACTCATTCACTCATTCACCCACCCACCCACCCGAATACCCACTCACTTGAGTACTCAATTACTCACACACACACTCACTCACTCACTCACTCACTCACCTCACTCACTCACTCACTCACTCACTCACTCAATCACCCACTCACTCACTCACTCACTCATTCACTCACTCAATCACACACACACACACACACACACACACACACACACACACACACACACACACACACACACATACACACACACACACACTCACACACACACACACACACACACACACACACACACACACACATACACACACACACACACACACACACACACACACACACACACACACTGTCTCTCTCTCTCTCTCTCTCTCTCTCTCTCTCTCTCTCTCTCCCAGCGGTGGATCTAACGTTGAACCGCATTTTCTCTCAGTGTACACGTTTCACTGATGACGGCAGAAACACGTTCCTTGACCGATGACCCTCAACCACGACGTCTCTCATCAAATGTTACCCAGGACAGATGTAAGATCAGTGATTACAACACATTTGAGCAAGATGAGGTCTCGGATCGGAATGAGATGAAGAATCGAAAAATAATAGTGATCACAATGTGCGTAGCTAACATTTCCGTGGGCACGATGAAAAGCCTCGTTGCATCATTCTATGCTGTCGAGGTACGTTGGTAGTTAAGTGTTGTGTTGATGATTGTTTGCGTATTTATCTTGCGCATAAAATATCCCAATAGTGCGGCAGCCCGTTGGAGCCACAGTGAATGTGTATTATTATGACAGCCGTCATTTAAGATTATGGCGGCCGCCAATTAATTAATACAGAGCAGCCGCAACGTCACGATCCATGGCTACCAGCACCAGTTCTGATAAAATCCAACTTCCATCACATGTACAGCTGGTTCGACTGAGCGCTAGATAAATAAGTGGCGGCCGCCAGATAATTAAGTGAAACCAGAAATATTTACATTCACCGTGGCACCAACGGGCTTCCGTACAATGGCGCCGTTGTAAGTCTCGCTCCAGTTAAACTGGTGTAGTACTACTGCGTTGTTATTGACGCAGTATGAAGACTTGATTTAGTTATTATGGTCCAGTTTTACAATACTGGGGGGAACTGGTGCAATGTTTATACTTCACATAGTGATATTGGTGCAGTGTTACAACATTGACGGTAACTGGCGCTGTGTTAAGACTTGACCTAGTGGTACTGGTGCATTGTTACAACATTGACGGGTACTGGCGCTATGTTAATACTTGCACTTGTGATTATTGTCCAGTGGTACCACACTGTCGGGTAATGACGCAATGTGAACACTTTATGTAGCGACACTGTTCCATTGTTACGGAATTGATAATCACCACAACATGATAACAGCGTTCACGTATTGCTTGAATTTGATATTTTGAAAAACGAGTGGAAATCATTTGCTTCATTGCAATTGTGGTAATAACGACATTTTTAACTCTATGATAAAGCTTCGGTGTTTACTGATACACGGACAACTTCCAAAATGTAAATGTAAAAAAAAACTCTACAGCTTGCATTATTTGCACAGTGATTGGACTTGCATTATTTGCTGCCTTTGGTATACGTCAAACTGAAATGTTATTGTCGGCGTAACAAATATTTTTTCAGTCTTTAGTTAAATTGAATGTCATACAGGAATAGGAAGGAAGTTGAACCCTTTATACTTTGTGCAGAATCGAAATAATACAATCTTCGAACAACTAAATCCCAATATTTTACATCTGCAGGCACAGAAAAAAGGCGCGAGTCTTGTGGCAGCTGGATTCATCATTGCGGTGTATGATCTTGTGTGCCTGTCGATGAGCCCTGTCATTGGATACCACGTGAGTTCGTTTACTTTTGTATAGTACTAAACAATTTGCATTGGCATTTTGTCCACACAGTCATACATACACAAAGTCACAGTTTGACTTATATGGACATTAGGGCGGGTCACGCAATCAGAGCAATAGATCGTCTTATAAAATATACATTTTAATGTCGTTGGATTGTTATGGAGCCTATATGTTGCCATTTTCATTTAAATAAAGTTAACAGTGACTAGTCGACATGTGTCCATACACGACAAGTTAACTTGTTTCCGGTTATGCAGAATTACTTATAATAATAACAGTAATAATAACAATAATGTCGCCGACATATTTGAAAAACAAGTTCAGAGGCATATCAAAACCAAATGATTGGTCAATATCAGAGTCAATAAGCAATATTTCAATTGTTAATTTATCAGTTGATAAGCAACGGTGATAAGCAAATTATAAAGCTAGGTTTTAAATTACCTTGGTAGTATGTATTTGTTTCATTCAATCTATCACTAAATTCAAAAGGGTCGCTGCAGACAAACAAAACGCTCTAGTTCCGATATCAGCTCTAGGGAAAGGAATTAAGTGGGTGTTCATTCGCTTGTTTAAATTAATCTAGAAAACACTTTTCTCAGAGATACAATGATAGTATTTGATATCAATTGCTTACGATAATTTTCGGCAGTTATCGCAAATTAGATTTGAAATGAAAGGTAAATAATCTAAACCCTTCCGCCTGATCAACGTCTTCACGCGTGTAGTCACTGTACGTCTATGTTTCAGCTGGCCACTATTGGGGCCAAGTTGACGTATGTGGGCGGACTAACGGTGTGTGGCGTCAGCGTGGCGACTTTTGGGTAAGACAACATTGGTGCATGGACTAACGGTCTGTGGTGACGATGTCATGATGTACGGTCAAGAAAACATTATTGCGTGGACTAACATTCTGTAGTGACAATGCCATGTCAATGGCACATGCCTTCAGCAAGAAACATTGTTGCGTAGACAAA
>OZ024855.1:12534668-12544668 GCA_964017155.1 Oasisia sp. SBJ-2009
TTACTTTGTCAAAACCATCAGCACAGGGTCGCTCTGGCCACCCTCTTTGAGGCATTTCGCAATGTCGTCGATAGCTTGCATGAGTTGCATTTCACAGCAACTACGTTCTCGAAACCCTTGTTGATTGTCAAATAAGATGTTGGATATTCCAAGAGGACCATTACGTTACTTTGTATGTGTTCCAATGTTTTGCCGGCGATGTTTGTGATATGTATATATATATATATATATATATATATATATATATATATATATATATATATATATATATATATATATGGGTCTGTACTTCGAAGAATATGTTCTTCGCTCCTGTCTTGTACACTGGTACAGGCCTGTTTCCAGTCTGCCGGTTCACTTACTTGGCTAAGTTGTGCTCGGCAGATGAGCTAGTTCGGGGTCATAGTCTTTCAGGAGCTTGGTTATAGCTGTAAACAACTGTCTTTCTTCGTGAGTGTGGCTACTCCGCTGTTTTCCTTATTTTTGTTCTTGGTGAAAGGCCTCATTTTTATTTTGTACGTCTAGCATGGAATTGATGTATTTGTAGCACGATTTCGGGACGCTGATTGGGCTAACATTTTTAATTCTCGATATTTTGTATATGCACTATGGACTGCTGCGTTGTTTGTTAAACCTTTGGAGAGATAACAGGCATTAATTATACAATTTCCTTCTTTTATCCACAGGCATCCTGAATGGCTGCTGTATATTAGCCTAATTGCTATGGGATTGGGCATAGGCAGTGTACCTGTCATTGTGCAACAGTTAGTGGCTGCAGCCGTGTGAGTATAGATTATATTAATTTGTGTGTGCGTGTTCGTGTTCGTGTACGAGGGGCGTTTGCGTATGCATGTGCGCGTGTATGTTCACACACACACACACACACACACACACACACACACACACATATATATATATATATATATATATATATATATATATATTATATATATAATATATCTATATTATATATAGATATATTTATATACATATGTGTGAATATATACACACACACGCATACGCATATGCATGCGCCCACGCCCACGCCCACGCAAACGCACACGCCCACGAGCACACATATAAACACACACAAACACCCACACAAACACACATATAAGTATATACATACATATATATATATATATATATATATATATAAGCACCTGTATGTATATATATATATATATATATATATATATATATATATATACATACATATATATGTATATATATATATAAATATGTATATATAATATATGTATATATATATGTATATATATATATATATATATATATATATATATATATATATATACACAGGTGCATATATATATATATATACTTGTGTGTGTTTGTGTTGGTGTGTTGGTGTGCTTAGGTTTGTGTGTGTGTGTGTGTGTGTGTTTGTGTGTGTGTGTGTGTGTGTGTGTGTGTGTCTGTGTGTGTGTGTGTGTGTGTGTGTGTGTGTGTGTGTGTGTGTGTGTGTGTGTGTTTGTGTGTGTGTGTGAGAGATTGCAATCCAGCAATAATCCACAATGTTGCTATGACATTGCATAGATAGATACTTTTCACCATTTTACATAATAACTACAAGTACCTTTGAATAGTGACATCATTGTAGTGCACCACCAATCCTACCCATACACCGAATATTCTCGCACTCTTTGAAACTCATTCGCTTTACTTTATGATATGTTGATTAGTTCACACCATTATTGCATATTACGTTTCCACAATCTGCGGTAGCCGTAGATTCGACGTTGTTGTAGTTGTTGTATTTTGGATTTGTTTTGTATCTTAGACTGATGGGTAGAAAGGCTAGGTGTATAATTCGTGATACAACTAAACCTATCCATTCTTGCAACAAAATATGCATGTGGTTTGATGTAGTATTGAATAGCATCGATTGCAGCATGCAGGGCTACCCCGACACAGTGGAAACGTATGGAATGGTCGCGGGGTTCTTTGTGTTCACTATGTCAATTGGGTGAGCAACTTCTGATCACTTCGTTTTGTTCCTATGTGACAATTGACTGCAATGTGCAGAATATCTTGTATAATACTACACAATTGTATTGCATTAAAAACGACATCGCCCAATTGCTTGGCAGTCGCCTGAGTGTGCTCATCGCACTACCCGATTGAAATTCGACACCATTTACCACAACACACTGATGCGACGGTTGTCTGGATACGGGTTATTTGGGGGCGGCCTCGCCTGGCTGACATCTTACCTGTGTAATCGGACATGTGTCGCACGTGTAAAGAGTGGCATATTGGAAGTAGACACCATGACCACAGGAGTGCCACGAAGGACTGTCAGCGGACCACTAGTATTCAATGCATACATCGCAACACTGACGTCACTTTTACAAGAGCACAATATTCACCACCACAACGCAGACGACACTCAACTCTACATCACTTTCCCACCAACCGACCACACACAACCCTCGCGCTTATGGAAGCCTGCGCACAAGTTGCGAAAGCATGGCTCTGTGACAATGGACTTGTGATGAGTGACAACAAATCGCAAGCCATTGTCATCCGTTCGTCCAGTCTACGTACGCCAACATTATTAAACCGCGTCAACATATGTGGCCAGCTCGTTGACACTTCCCCAGTTATACGGGACCTAGGAGTTACCATTGACACTAACCTATCCATGACGTATCAAGTTGCCAGCGGTTGTCACTCTGCCTAACGCCATATGTCGCGAATTGCAGTGATACGAGATTCCGTTAGCACCACTGTGTGTAAGAGTCCCATACACGGACTGGTGACAACGCGAATCGACTATAGCAATGCTATATTATTCGGCATAAGCAATCGTCACCTGCACCGTCTGGAAATTGTTCAGCGGTCTGCAGCGCGAATTGACATGCAAATCCGGCGGGGCGACCGGCAGTCCATGAAGACAACTCTGCGGCAATTACACTGGATGCATGTCAAAAAGCGTATCGAATACAAGCTACCAGTACTCGTGCAAAGGGCTTTATATGATGGCACGCCAGAGTATCTCGCGGCACCGCTACTCCAGCACGCACCTCCCAGTTCGCTGCGCTCTTCAGGCGGGTTACTCCTCCAAGTGCCAAGAGTGAACTTAGAACGTTTCGGCCGCCGTGCATTTGCCTGTGCAAGACCCACTGTGTGGAACAAACTCCCTAGGAATATGCGCGACAACGGCAATCTGTGCCATTTTAAGAAACAATTAAGGAATTTTTTTTCTTCTACATAACTTGTTTTACATTATAGTTTAGCTTAACTTATTATTATTATATACATATCATATGTACATATATACTATTAATATATTTATGTTTAATACTATCACTGTAGTATTGCTAGTATTAGTGCTTTATTTCTAATTTCATATATCTAGTAAACATTTTAATTACTATAATTAAATATGTAAATACATATAATTTTATGACTAAATTTATGCATCGCATATTCTACACGTTTTGTATCACAGCATATCACTACTTTATATTTTATTACTAGCATCATTATTTAATCAGATATATTATCACAACGTCTAGTTATTTATGTATGTACACAACCGTGAACAGGACAGACGTCGCGGATTTGATGGTGTTAAAATAAACAATTATTATTATTATTATTATTATGTAAAATATAATGACTGCGGCTAATCGAGGGACTTGGAACTGCGATCTTCGTGTATTTCGAGCATTGAACCAGAATTTCAGAATGAGTTTGTTTACCTTGATGTAAGCTGAACCATCGCGTACCATCGCACGTCATCGTGTTGAAACGATGATGTGTATGGGCTAACATTTGTTAACTACTGTAAATACAACTATCGCGTCTAGTGAAGTAGGGTAACGTCCCATAAGAAGACGAAATTGTACTTCATCCCTATACGTGTAGGCGCCTGCAATAGCGTTGTTTATATGTTACAACTGGTCGTCGATTTATCACATTTCTGTTGGTCTGTTGCAGGTTGTTTGTGGGGTCAATATCTAGTGGATTTCTCTGTAGCACTCTAGGCTTTGAATGGGCAGCAACAGTTTTAAGCTTTACAGGATTATTCGTCGTGAGTTTTTGTTTCCTTCACAGTCAAAATGTTTTAAAGCACAAATACACATGTTCTGGATTATGGCCCGTACTCATCGCCGATCTGGATACCTCGTATCAAACTCGACCATGCGGTCGTGAAATTATCTCCCTCTGTTTGTACTGGGGTCCCGCCTCGTCTGGAGCGGTCTGCGGTGCCGTGTTGACATGTTAAAATAGTCCGTGTAGCACTCGAGGAGCCAGATGGTCTAGAAACGGTCTGAATTATATCGTGTAGCGCTCCGGTAAACTCGTGTACAATTCGTGTACAATGTATCAATCATCTGAAAGACATCTAGTCAGATATTTGTGTTTTTACCGATCTGTATTCGATCAACTAGACCTGTACACGACCTCTACTCGATCTTGTACGACCCTAATCATATGCATTTACTCGATCAACTCGTTAATTTGCAGACCGCACCAGATCTTTACTCGAACATTGTATTAAACCTTGTTCCCTACAAGTACTATATGAATATACATTAACTATGAAGACCATGCGAGTGACGCATTAAATATCCGTTACCTACAAAGTCAACTTCCTGTATTAAAACTAACACGCAACTGTTAGTAACTATGTCGTACGACCTACCACCATGTTCGATCTCTACGACTGTAGACGTGTGTAATTTGTCTTACAGGTGTCTCTGTGGGTTTTGTACGTCTCGTCACGAAGTTGTCGCTCGGACAGAACTGGCGAGAAACCACTAGAGTTGCAAGATCCGACACACTGATTTGCCTACGATACATTTTATGATATAATAATAATACTATTAAGATGACGAACAGGTCATCGTCAATATCTCCCTTCTTGTGTTGCAAGATCCGACAGACTGATTTTATGATTTCATGATAATAATACTACAAAGATAACGAGCAGGTCATCGTTAATCTATCCCTTCTGGAATGTCAAAATTCACATTTTATATGCATTCATATAATGTTTGCAAAATTAGGTAACATTAATCATACGAATGATTCAAGTACAGCTATATATGATAATTCAAGAAATATTGAAAAGTGAATATTATAATTATCGTTGCACAAACCAAGAATGTTGTGTCATCGTAAAGGCTGCAATGTAGCGGTTCAAATAAATTATTGTTTGCAGCAGAACATAATAGTTGAGTTGCTCATTGTTCGTGGAGTAGGGGTTTTCGTAATATGTCGCCTGTCTCTGTCGAGCAGGAAATGCAGTACTGTGGAAGGAAGGCGTTGCTTCTCGGGGAGTCAGTGCAATGTATTGCATATCGGTGTGTTGTCGTCACAATCGGTGTAGCTTGTTAACATTGCTGTAAATTACAAATCTTATATTTAGATGTGATGCTGAATTTGAGCTCTTATTTCACGGCACCTTTCACCGGACACGTCTAACTTATCTCCTCTTCTGTATAAGCCGGGTTTGTGTTGCTTTTCGTTTATTAACCAATAATGAACCGATGCCAACAAGCCTGCTCAAAGAAAATATTGAAATAATAGCTTCGGGTTTTACAAATATCGTTAACACGTCAATTGAATTAGGCATATTAACTGTGGCCATGAAGCATGCGATAGTTACACCGATCCTTAAAGCAGTGTTTGCGTCAATTGTCTCGAAAACAACCGTCCGATATCAAACTTATATTATATATATATATATATATATATATATATATATATATATATATATATATATATATACATACATATATATATATATATATATATATATATATATATATATATACATACATATATATATATATATATATATATATATATATATATATATATATATATATATATATATATATATATATATATATGCAGACGACGCTGAATTGTACGCTGAGTGTCCGCCATCGAGTCACGCAGATGCACATCGAAAACTCGACGAATGCATGAGTGATATTAGACAGTGGCTGGATTAGAATCACTTTTGTATAAACGAGACAAAGACTGACGCAATAGTTTGTTCGTTCCGCCGTCGTCGACTCGCCTTCTTCGTTGTGCATCATCTATGTATGTGTGAAATCCAAATCAATGACACCGAATGTTCATGATATAGACGTTTAACTTGACAGCTGACTTCACATGTTGGCGTAAGTATCGAACGTCTGCCACGCTGCATACTCAAAAATCTATTTCGTATTGCCAAAATACGAACAAGTCTCACAACTGCAGCATGCAAGACTGTCGTCCACTCCCTCGTCACATCACGTGTGGGCTACGGGAACGCTGTCCTGTATGACAACTTCGACCGCCTCCCGCACCGCCTTGAGATGGTGCAGCGCTCGGCGGTGAGAGTTGTGCTGCGGGTCAGGCGCGGTGACCGGCGAAGCATGACGGCCGCATTGCAACAGCTCCATTCGGCCAATGAAGTACCGCATTGAATACAAATTACTCGGAATTGTGTTTCACGCCCTACATGATCGGACGCCGGTGTATGTCGCCTCGTTAATCACGCCGTGCGTGACGCGTCGCACCTTCGATCTGCTGACCGCGCGTTGCTGGCGGTTCCCCGTTACAACCTTGAACGATGTGGGAGCCGTTCATTCTCTCTGCAAGATCAACCTGAGGATTTGCATTCCACAGAGTGCATGCATACGATTAAAGCACTTATTATATCAAGATTGATTATGTCTGCTTTTCTACACAGAACAAGTTTAAAGCACATCTTATGACTTATTGTTTCAAGGTTGATTTATATATATGGTTTTTCTACACCATTCACCCTTTTATATTTTTATTTATTTTTAATTACCTCAACTCGCATCTAAATTTGATCCTTCATTAATAAATAGTTTACTAGTTCCCATATATATATATATATATATATATATATATATATATATATATATTACAATTGACACAAATACTGTATTGCTCTAGTCTTTTATCATTAATTAAAATTTACGTATACTATTATATATTTATTTATTCTGCAATTGCCTATATAGGTATTGTGTATAATACAAGCTAACATATATACACACATGTATTCTTTTATTTATTGACTACTTTGACATATTATATAAATTAAAACAATCCCATCTCTGATTAATTTTAGTTTATCTAGTTCAGTTTCCGTACAACAACGATATTTATTTTTATAATGTTATTTACCTACTGCTGACAGCACTGCTGAACAGATACTTTTATTGTCAAAATAACGTGTATTATTAGTATTATAAACATGTGTGCGACGCTGTTTATTTCACGTATTTAAGTAATACATTATAACTTTACTACAGGTAGTTTACTGGTGGTAAAAAGTAGCCTTTTATAAACGTAGCCACATTTGCATTTACATTGCACTGCACCGTACAAACTAGGTATCAAATTAAACACTTGATGATGCAGACACTTGATGGCACAAAGGTTACGAACCACGAATAATGTATGTATTTTAATACACCAGTTCAGCTACAGGGCACGCCAATCTCGTATGCCGCCATGTCGTGTTTATTTTAATTTGCCATTTTGCATTCATGATCGGGTCCCCAACGACTCGAACGAGCTAAGTGTTCGTTCGCCCACGGGCGTAACTGTCACAGCAGAAACCTACAATGTAAGTTTTATAGGTTTCTATCCAACCAAAACTCATCCAGAATGCATACAGGTTTTTAATTTCAAATAGTTTGCTTATTTCATACGCTCAGGGACAACGAGGTAGGGACCAGTTGTATATGGTCTGGTTAGAAATTAACCAAAAAGGACCAGAAACGAGAATTACGGTGGTGCCCAATTGGTAGTGTTCACCGTTGGCGTTTTATAACATGGTATCACGGGGTATTGTCTCGTTGAAGCGCATTCAGTTTTCAACACCTAAGTTTCACAGATGGCGGTTGAACAATGTTCATTGAACGATGACACACTGCCCCGGCGCCTGTCATCAGACGTTGCTCAGGACAGTTGTAAGATAAGTGATTACAACACTTTTGAACTGGAAGAGATGCCAGATCAAAACAAGATGAAGAATCGCAACATTGTAGGGATCACGTTTTGCATAGCTAACCTTTGCAATGGATATGCATACAGCCTCGTAGTACCGTTCTATGCTACCGAGGTAAGCAACATCATTGACTGATAATGACGCAATGTGAAGACTTGACCGATTGATACTTATCCTGTGTTACAACATAGACGGGTACTGGCATAATGTTAAGATTTATTTGACCGAATGATACTAATTTGTGTTCCAACATTGATGGGTACTGGCACAATGTTAAGATTTATTTAACCGAGTGATACTGGTCTTGTGTTAAATATTGACAGGGACTGGCGCAGTATGAAGACTTGACCTAGTGATACTGGTCTAGTGTTACAATATTGACGGGCACTAAACAGTAATTGCTTGATCACTATGGTAGTTTTAATAAAATTCGTAATGAGACAAAGCTTTGCTGGTGTTTTGTATACGAAATAATGAGGAAGCTTGTGTTCAATATATAAACATAAAAGGTACATAATGTTTGCGTTAGCGTGGGACTGCCGATTTATTTAATGTATTTATTTGTTGTATGTGCTGTATTAGATTTAGTTCGACCGCAGGCAAAGCCGTTCTTCTTGTCGCCGTTCAATCATACTGCAGATCGCATAACGCAGAAGAAACAACTGACGCCACATTGTGAACAACTTAAACGATGCGATCTGTGAACACACCTGTGCCAATGTTTGCAATTTGTCATCTGCAGGCGAAGAAAAAAGGAGCGAGTCTTGTTGTTGCTGGATTGATCATTGCAGTGTTTGAGCTTGTGACGATGTTGATGAATCCTCTAATTGGAAACCATGTACGTTTCGTCACGTTTGTAATATAAACATATTTATGCTGACATAGTACTTATGATTGTATAGCTTCACAAAGATACGTAAAGCCGGGAACTCACTGAACCGGCCGGCCGACGCACGAAAAATGAAATCGGCCGGGCGTCGTGGGAATACCGGGCCGTCGGCCGGTTTGGTCATTTTGGAACTCACAGAACCGGTCGACCGGCCGGTCGTTGCCCGCCCGATGCTACGATTTTTTAACACACACAGCCTGCCGATTGAATGATTAAGCGATATTAATTTAAATTCAAATTAGTTAGATTTTTTTGCAATATGCTCGCCCAGGTGACCTACATCCAAAAGTTCATCATGGCGGACTCAGAGGATGAATTCGTGGCAATTGTTGTTGCTGCAAGTGCCGCTTTTGAGGCAATGTCTCAGAGGATCTGCCGGCCGGGCGTCGGGTAGGCGTCGGCCGGCCGGCAATATCAAACATATTTGATACCGACGTCGTGCGGGCATCGGTTCGACGCACGACGCCCGGCCGATGCCACGATTTTTGGAACTCACATAACCGATGCCCGGCCGATGCCCCACGATGACCGGCCGATGCAAAATCGGCCGGTCGGCCGGCTTAGTGAGTTCCCGGCTTTACTCCTCGCGAATTTGCCGTACATAGCGTGGCATTAGGTAAATGGCGTTTTCTAGTTTCTAGCGTGCTATGTGTACACATCTTTGGACACGATAGCAAAGGTTCAAATGACAGAGACTGCACCAGCGGTCATATATCCCCCTCTTCCCCTAACTCTCCCCACTCTCCTTGTAGATAAAGTGTTTTTAACCTAGTCTATTCTTTAAATTGACTTTGATGACACAGTACTTTCCTGGGTATATATCGTAATAAACGCGATCGTACTGACCTCTTATTATTAAAGATGTACTAATTTTTCAACTTCTTGCTCGAAGTACTTGTTCAATAACTCCCGTACCTGTTCATCTTTTTAAATGTTTTTTCTTTTAGTACTTAGATTTGGCACTTGCTACAGTATTACTAGCATTATTGACTTCATGAAGAAAGTACATCATATTTCAACTATATTAGTATCTAGCTATGTCGCGATGCGAAATGGTAACGCGGTGGTGGTAATAATTACAATATTTAGCCAAG
>OZ024855.1:12549668-12589668 GCA_964017155.1 Oasisia sp. SBJ-2009
CAATGGGTATTATATTACCATTTACTATTATCTCATTATATTCTTAACAGAAGCATTGGAGCACTGTTTTGATGGCAAATGGCTGCATCATCGTGTGTGCTGGCTTAATGCTGTGTGGACCATCGCCGTTTCTAAGCATTCCAAAGTAAGTAACTTACTCTACTGAGGAATTATCTTGCATATTCTCACAACTTGTATCTTGTACCGTGTATGTTCTCACTCTACTGATAAAGGGTAAACACTTCGGATTATAAAGAGTATTATCACGTCCATTTATTCTAGTAGTAAACTGTACTAACGATATTATATAAACGCACACAATAATATTGTCGGAGACAAGGCAATGACCAAATATCGCATTGCTGGGGACATTCGAGGGCTTAGGGGAAGAACAAATTGTCAACTTGGTGGAGCGTCTCTGCAAAATCCCTACATCATACGGCGTGGAAACGTATATGCTGAAAGGACCAAAAGGATGATATCGAACATACAAGGCATCAACACATAGGTCGAAGAAATTGGACAGAGACTTGAAACATAAATAATGTTCAAGTACGTGAGATAAATTATCACAGGGGATGGTCCCAAACGTGAGATGGCGTAAGACCACTAAAACGTGCACGAGCATTATGCAGGTTGTCTGAATTTCTGTGGACACATGTTTAGTGTGGAGTGGGTAGAAATGATGTTTTGTGCAGCGTGGCATAAGAGCTAGCTGTTAAATTACGACAGCTGTCAGTCGGTGCATTTCTGCGTATTAATACAGTTGTCATTTTGCTTTGTGATGTAATCGGGGACAATCCCTGGGTGGTTCAAACAGAAATGGAGGGGTGTAAGGTTTGAAAGAGGTTTGTGGGAGCCTGAGGTATTAAAAGTTCACGAATGTTTCACTGAACTGCCTATGGAGGTTAAATATGCTGTGAAATTGTCAATACCAGAACTGATCAAGATTAGTAGGAAATGAAGGAATCGTTATAATGGTCGCCTATGGAAAATGGAAATGTGATCTGAGTCCATATACCATATTTAGCCAGGATACCACAGACAGTAGCATTACCTACATGGTCAGTTCGCAACTAAGGCTTTCATATTTTGTTAATCTTTATAAACGCTTGTGAAACGTGGACCCGCTCTGCAGATCTACGGTAGAGGATACAATTCATGGAGGTGCTTACAGAACATATTGTGTGTATCGACATATAAATGAAACTTGTCAAGTCCGCTTATTCTATTAACAAATTTCCATAGATCAAGACTATTTAAAAGTACATTTCTAAAAAGTGTTATAGTATTTATTCATATTAGGGCATGGATACCATATGTGTTCACACATATATTATACAATAAAACACTTTATCTGACTGACTACAGACACAGTCATACAGCTGTAGTGGTTTTCAAAATGTTTGTGGTTTCGGATGTCTAGTCATTTACCTTGAAAGATAATAAGGTAACCTGGAAGATTTATTTTACACAGACACATACACATACACTTATATATATATATATATATATATATATATATATATATATATATATATATATATATATATATATATATATATGCATACATACATACATACATACATACACACACATACACACACAAACACACACACACACACACTCACACACACACACACACACACACACACACACACACCCACACACACACAGACACACACACACACACACACACACACACACACACACACACAGACACACACACACACACACACACACACACACACACACACACACACACATACACTCAATACACATCACAGCCACAAACATACACCCACACACCACCAACCATCACGATCACAACAACAGTAACAACACTTGCGCATGTCTTATTGTTTATGAGATAATAATTAAAATACAATAACCACTGCAAACCGCTCCAGAAAGGTTATTTGTAAGAACGCTGTATTTGAAATATCTTATTATCCGTCCAATTAAGCATCTTTCTGCATAATTTCCAGCCATCCTGAGTGGCTGCTGTTCGTTAGAATGATTACGTTGGGAATCGGCGTTGGCAGTCTACCTGTTATTATGCAAGAAATGATCGTCACAGCAGTGTGAGTATTGTTTGTTGTAAATTGTTGTATATGCATATCATTATATACATATATAATTAGTATTTACAGCTGTACACACACGCACATATATATATACATATATATATATATATATATATATATATATATATATATATATACATATACATATACATATATATATATATATATATATATATATATATATATATATATATATATATATTTATATTTGTAATATATATATACGTTATAGACAATATATACACACACATATGCATAAGCATATATATATATATATATATATATATATATATATATATATATATATATATATATATATATATATATATATATATATATATAGTATGTCGCAACCTACCGCATGCTAGGCAAGATATGTAGCAGCTGGTCTGTCTTATGCAACTTGTGATGTTATGGCTGACTGTTATTGCACAACCAAAACTCACCACAAAACGAAAATCACGCACACACATGGACATCATTTAGGAAGTTGCGTCACCGTGTTCTATAAGTAGTAGCACTCGTCCACATGACGTGTTATATCATAGAATAGGACTGAAAATGCAGTATATCTGTGTCAGAGAGATGGGACAGATTACTGTAAAATATGTTATGCAACTAAAGTTATTTATCCTTACCATAAAACAAGTCCTCACGATTTGATTTACTACCGAGTAGTATTGATTTCAGCAAACAGGGATACCCGGATACTCTGGACACGTACGGAATGGTGTCGGGTGTAATCAATTTCTCGATTGCAGCTGGGTGAGTGAATTATGGTCACTTCCGTTGCTTGCTACTATCGTGGGACAGCGCAGAGCTGTGTTGCATTAGCTATAATCGAGCAAGAGTTTCCTCTTAGATGACTTGCACTTCAGACGCCAAAAGTTCTGGGATTACTCTACGACCCCACGAGTGTAATGTCGATCTTTCTATGTAGCCTCCATGATTATGTAATTGTATCTATGAATTGCTGTCACAACGGTCCGTATTAAGAATAATGTAATTCCAGGCATTTTGATAGTGAAGTGTATTAATACAGAATAGGTAAACATTTATGCCCTATGACGTCTTATGGGTTTTATGTGTAAACAAGTAGGAAAATGAATGTGCACGTTTGCCGTGAGTGTTGATCATGAAGGAAACGATGCGCTACGTTTATTCAGTGCAGGCGCTAATAACAATGGTTTCAAAGTAGTAAGTTCGTTGTAGTTTGTATTTACTCGTTCGTATGTTTACTGTTCAGTTGAAGTATTTCGTAGTCCTTTCAGTATAGCTCTTAGACATTACGTTGTTTATTTATTAGCATCTAATCAGTAATTGAATCACATTTCAGTTGATCTGTTATAGGACGTTTGTGGGACCAATCGCTGGTGGATATCTCTGTAGCAGTTTAAGCTTTGAATCGGCAGCAGCAGCTTTAAGTTTTACAGGACTGTTCATCGTGAGTTTTCCTTTCTATATTCTACAGACAAACATTTTAATAACCATAGTTTCACATGTCCTCGATTAATTAAAGATGCACGAGGTATAACGGCCAATCACTCTAGTCACGTTTTCCGGTCTGCCAAAAAGTCAGTAGAACAAAACGGACAGAATTGTCCGCTTTTAGAGGATATATAAGATACAGATAACGGCAATTGCATAGCTAGTGCTACTTGACTTTTCAGAAGGCCTTTAATTGTTACGGTAAACCTTAAGATTATGCTTCGAAAACCCGAAGCTACAGTACTTAACATATCTGCCATATTTCCGATTAAATCATATTTATATTAACGACAACAATCAGTTTAAAGTGTTGAAACTATATCGAAACCTATGACTGTCACATGTGGTGTCACACAAGAGTGAATTATGGGACCTGTATTGTTTATAATATATATTAATGATATTTCCACGGCCGTTCGCTGCAAACATCTTTTGTATGCTTATGATTCAGCTCTTTTATATTCGGGTAAAACCACACACTTGATCAAAGAAAGGCTTTACTCAGACCTAGAAGCACACAGGGAGAGGTTAATAATACAAAATAGTGTCCCTGCATCTAGGGAAAACAGAATCAATCCTTTTTTGGGTCAAAACGTAAATGTCATACTTGTAGTTCCACCCAGGCGAAATGTGCTGGTGCCACATTGACATGTCAAAGACATGTTAAATATCTAAGTGTTTAGTTAAATCAGTCATTAACTGGAAAATAATGGCTGAAAAGAGTACATAAAATGTCAATATGAAATAAAACAAAAACCTCTTACCTTAGCCTTAATTATATGTAATTTTGACAATGCCTGTTCATCATGGTTCTTTGGTTTAACCAAGACATCTAAATCTAAACTACAGTGTACTTAGAACAAAGTAATCAATTTCCTTATAAATGCATCAACTAGAAGCCAGAACGGTTTGAGGGAGTTTGGACTGGTGAATATGTTACCAGTGGAGCCATGGGTAAAACACCTAAAATTGAACTTTGTCTACAATGTTGTAAATGACAAAGTCCGATTCTATGAACGTATCACCCATTTAATTATTATTTATTTTTTATTATTTTTATTATTAATTACATTTTGTATGATTTGTGTGATAAACAACAGTACCTTACAAATTATCTTTTGCGTTTCTAATTTCTAATCTATTTCCCTCCTTTCTAAAATGGTAATTATCAATATATTTGACGTGAAGTAATAATTTGTTTGTTAAGATGTTAGTTTCCTTTACAAGTAAAGCAACAGTGTAAGTAACAAGACAATGTGTCACCTAGTAAAGCACCATGATAGCTGTTACGATAGTAGACATTTACCCTGTACGTAATTTGCTTTCCAGATATCGTTGTGGATTGTGTACATCTCGTCACGAAGCTGTCGCCAGGATAGAACTGGCGAGAAGCGACCAGTGTTACAGACTGGTCCAACATACTGAGTTTTGGCAAAATAGACACGCTGGGTTCAAATACCCTTTGTAAAGGCTGATCGTATATTCTTCAGTAAAACGAAATTATGTTTGCTATACATTTTATGTTCTGAATAATATGTATGATTTATTTAAATATAAAGTTTTAATACGCATATCTGAAATCAGAATCCAGCTATGCCGCAGTTGAACATAACACGTCATTGACAATACTGTAGCTGAAATATGGACAGAAGTCTACTCTTCTCTTCACTGGCAAATGCCATAGAACATTTATATGGTCAGGTATTCATAGAACCTAGCATTGGTGTCTATAAATACCTGACCATATAAAATCGAGAAAAAAATTCAATACACCTTTGTATTGGTCTGCATACGTGATCTGTCTGGTACTGAATCACGTTTATGTTGTGGATATATGCAAGAGAACTAACGACACTCGTGCACGAGATAGTCACAGCTGAATTCCCAGTCGTTATGAAAAATCCTTCACATGACTAGCATACTCCTACCCACCTGATCCTCCACTTCGTGCAAGATTTCTTCTTCAAGACAGCCAGTGTGACATCAGAGCAAACAGGAACAGCCCGCTAACTCCACAACAAATCAGGACCAGAACTGATACCTATTCATCCATTTTGTCAATCTGACCAGTCTTTGCAAAGATAAACCACGATCTCTACATCAAATCTGTTATCCGGACCCGTGTTTGACACGTTAAATGTTTCAGCACTCGAAAGAACTGGGCTCCATCGCAACGAGGCTTCTGCCCCCACAATACTTCACCCCGTTATCTATACTGGTTTGAAATGTTTACACGAATGTCTGGTGCAATGTTTAAAACTGAGCTTACTGACTTTTCAATCGACATGTCTAGCTCAATGTCGGCTGACGACATAGCAATTTACCTTCTTCGTGTACACGATCGAACAATACTCGATGTGGGCAAAGTAGTAAAACTTGTTATGTTGTCACTTTGTATTACACGCATCGTTCACTATGCAAAACATCCAGCTAAATGTCTCGGCCTTTGCGTGCACATAAAAGTTGTGAAACCACATTTATGTTTTAAGTACAAGATTACCCTTTAAAATCAGGTTTAAAGTTAACTATTATTACTAAATGCTAGTCTTACTCAGCATAGGTGTGCAACAAAGCAGCTCACTGTTGACAGTTACTACTTTGGACTTTTAATAATAATATAATAATAATAATAACGACTTCTGAAGCACCAGTATCCATGAAGATCAAGCTCAGTGGCGCGACAAAACCAGTGGATTAAGCAATCTCGTAATCGAAACATAATGTGCGAGTTGTCATTAATGAAGGTCACCTTATCCCCCCCCCCGCCACCCCCCACCCCGATTCTTTTACATATGTTTGTTCTAGAAGCTGGCTGGATCATGTGCTCTGCACCCACTCCAGTCACTCATCTGTCTCTGATATGGTAATTAATTATGATTGTGTATATTCGGATAATTTTCCTATATCCTTTATCATTTCTGTCAAATTACTACCCACCTCTAAAGCGTCCACTATGAAACAAATGTTGGAATGTGCCTCCTCCCAAGACCTTCTCAACTATTACTCAAAATCTGATTCTCTTTTATCTGGCATTGATGTATCACAAACTGCTTTATGTTGTACCATCCCTAATTGTCATGATGAAGACCATCAGCTACTCCTGTGCAAAATTATTTTATCAATGTTCCGATGTGATTCCTACTAAAACATATAACACGTTTTCAAAACACATTGTTCCTGGTTGGAACGAACTGGTCAGGGAATCCCATCAGGCTGCAAAAGAATCTTTCCTCGTGTGGCGGTCTGCTGGGAACCCCAGACATGTTCCTTTGTATGATTTAATTGAAATTAAAATACTTTATGAAAAAGTGCTGAATATCATAAAGCTGAACGACTAGCTGCCAATCTGAGCAGTCATGATTTTTTTAAAGTATTTTTGATGGGCATCAAACAAGCAAATAATGCCAGGCTACATAACCCCAATAATGTTATATGTTGGAGGTGCCTGTGGTGCTGAAAATGTCAGAAATATGTGGCTTCATCATTACAAATCGCTGCTTAATTATATACCTGATTCTCGTGTACACATTCATAAAATCGATACATATTATAGACATATTCAATGCAATGACACTACGGTTGTTAAAGTTAAAGAATTACAAGAACTAATATCAAATATGCCAGTTAAAAAAGGTTACGTCGATATTAGTAATGAACATTTTAAATATGCTAATGAATAACGACATTTCCTTAATACAATGTTTCTTACCTGATACAATGATGGTTACTACCATAGCTCCAATCATTATATATAAATATGGTGATTTGTCAGACTATAGCCATTATATACCCATTGCCCTTGCCACAGTTGCTAGCAAGCGTTTTGAATTATTAATATTATCCAGGGCGACACCAGTTCTCACTACATATGCCAATCAATTTGGATTTAAAAAGTAGCACTCTACTGAGATACCTATATTTTTGTTATATTAACTTTTTTTAGAAACTATATTGCGAATGGCTCCTCTATGTTTGTTACCATGTTGGATGCCTTCAAAGCCTTTGACAAATTAACTACAGCAAGTTATTATTCTGTAAGCAATCCGTCTTGAAGGTGCCGCTGTGGATTGCAAACGTCTTAACAAGATGGTGTCGCCCGGACAAAACTGGCGAGAAGCATGTGTTGCAAGATCCGAAAAAAAAATGATATCACTAATATCGATTATCATAACTAAATAATAAATATGGAGCTTCATACGTATATTATGTAAAAAAAACAAATACCACTGAATCTCACCTATTTTGTGATATATTAAAATGGTTTGCAAATCTAAGGATTTATCAATACGCAGATTTTATTTGCATGCGACGCGAAATTCATTATCAGCATTGCAACGTATACACATACACACACGCAAATACACCCCCCTACACAGACCTACATGCACATACACCGACCCACCTCCACACACCCAAACACACACACACACACACACACACACACACACACACACACACACACACACACACACACATACATACTTACATACATACATACATACACACATACGCATGCACACACATACGCACGCATGCACGCATATACACAACACCAACTCCACAATGAGCAACAACACCAACAGTGGCAGCAGCAGCAGCGGTGTTTATTTTGTTCCTTTTGTGGCTGCGACCGAAATTCTGGTCCGGAAATTGATCTGCGCCTCATACATTCAAACGACGGATTTGTGAAGAGTTATGACAATACCACAACATGTAACATAAATATTAGAGGTACGATTAGTACAAACTTTGAAAGCCGTATGACGTCAATATATCGGTAATAATATGGAAAACAAATTGGTTACAATTACACAGAAATCCTCGACATAGAATGAATCGAAAACAGCCTCAATATGATACAATGTTTCAGCGTTAGGCAGAATATATAACTTATATACATACAAAGTGACCTATTAATAAGGACACTACTGCATTTGTCTTACATTTAGGTTTTCATTTTGTGAAATGTTATTATTTATTTTTGGTGGTCCCCGATATATTTATCAATCAATCATATATTCATTAATCTGTATATGATACCGAATTCAATTCGACCACATAGTCGAGTAAAATATGATGTGAACAAATGAATTATGATGTCCCTAGTTTAATTTATTTCAGAACGTTCTTCATTAACACTATAACATAAACGTTTTTTTTTTTAACTCAGTCTGCCACTATGGCAACGTTTATTAGTAGTGTATAATTAATACCACTCATAATTCAACAATATATTGTTATAAAACATTACCGCTATTTAAATAACGTAGCATGTGAATGACTATGCTCTAGCTATGCGTGGTCTAGACTAGTGAATAATGCACCAAATAATAAAAAATGACAACATAATATTTTAAAACGCTTTGCTGTCACCAATTATTGTTCGGTCTCATCGAAACAAACTGCTATGTCACCAGACTAAGAGGTACTCGATTGGTTGAATAAAAAAACCTTGCAAACTATGTGTTAAACATTTGCTTCCGACGTTCCGGAATAGAAAGACGTGAGTTTCCCTCTATAAACGAAGGAAAGGTCTAGTATTAGTTATGTTTGTGTAAATATTTCAAACCACTATAGAAGACGGGGTGAAGTATTGTGGGGGCAGAAGCGTCGTTGCGATGGAGCCCAGTACTTTCGAGTGCTGATGTTAAGACTGAAAGGTGTATCGTGTCAAACTCGGGTCCGGGTGACACAGTTGATGTAGAGATCGTGGTATATCGTTGCAAAGACTGGTTAGATTGACAAAGTTGACAAAGAGGTCGCAGTTCTGGTCCTGGTTTGTTGTGGAGTTAGCGGGCTGTTCCTGTTTGGTCTGACGTCACACTGGCTGTCTTGAAGAAGTCACCTTGCACAAAATGGAGGTTCAGGCGGTCTGGGAGTATGCGAGTCACGTGAAGGATTTTTCATCACGACTGGGAATCCAGCGGTGATTATGACATGCACGAGTGTTATTAATTCACTTGTATATATGCACAACATCAACGTGCTTCTGTACCAGACAGATCACTTATGCAGACCACTAAAAATGTGTAGTGAAGTTTTCTTTTTCGATATTATGTGGGCTAATATTTATCGACACCTATGCTAGGTTAGTGTATGTTCCATGGCATTTGCCAGTGGGTAGTAGAGTGACTTGTCCATATTTCAGCTACAGTATTGCCAATGACGTGTTTATGTTCAACTGCGGCATAGCTGTATTCTGATTTCTGATATGCGTATTAGGACTTTATATTTACAAAATTCATACGCATGACTCAGAACACAAAATGTATACCTAACATAATTTCGTTTTACTGAAGAATATACGTTCAGCCTTTACAAAGGATATTTGAACCCAGCGTGTCTATTTTGTCCAAACTCAGTCTGTTGAGACAGTCTGCAACACTGGTTGCTTCTCGCCAGTTTTATCCTGGCGACAGCTTCGCGATGAGACGTACGCAATCCACAACGATATCTGGAAAGCAAATTACGTTCAGGGTAAACGTGTACTATCGTAACAGCGAACATGGTGCTTTACTACTTGACACATTGTCTTGTTACTTACAGTGTTGTGTTATAATAGGTTATTTGCAAGACATTGTTGTTTATTACAAAACAATCATACAAAATATAATCTATAATAAAAATCATGAAAATAAATAATAATTATATGCATGATATATATGTATAGAATCGGACTCCGTCATTTACAACATACATTGTAGACAAGGTTCAATTTTAGTTATTTTACCAATAGCTCCACTGGTAACATATTCACCAGTCCAAACTCCCTCAAACTGTTCTGGGTTCTAGTTGGTGCATTTATAAGGAAATAATTGATTACTTTGTTCTGAGTACACTGTAGTTTAGATTTAGATTTCTTGGTTAAACCAGAGAACCATGATAAGAGGTGTTTTATTTCATATTGATTTTTGTACTCTTTACAGCCACTCTTTTCCAGTTTATGACTGATCTAACTCAACACTTAGATATTTAACATGTGTTTGACATATCAATGTGGCACCAGCACATTTTGCCTCAGTGGAACTACAGGTGTGACGTTTAAGTTTTGACCCAAAAAAGGATTGATTCAGCTTTCCCTAGGTGGAGGGGCATTTTTTATTTTTTATTAATTATCCACTGCCTGGGTGCTTCTAGGTCTGAGAAAAGCCTTTCTTTGCTCAAGTGTGTGTTTTACCCGAATATAAAGGAACTGAGTCATCAGCGTACAAAAGATGTTTGCAGCGAACTGCCGTGGAAATATCATTAAGATAGATTATAAACAATAAAGTTCCCAGAATTGAATCTTGTGGGACACCACGTGTGACAGTCACAGGTTTCGATATAGTATCGACACATTAAACTGATTGTTGTCGTTTATATAAATATGATTTAAACCAAACTATGGCAGATTTGGTAAGTACTGTAGCTTCGGGTTTTTGAATAATACTATTTTGGTTTACCGTATCAAAGACCATCTGAAAAGTCAAGTAGCACTAGCTATGTAATTACCGTTATATTTGTCTTATATATCCTCTAAAAGCGGACAATTGTGGGTTTTTTCCTACTGTCTTTTTTGCACACCGGAAAACGTGACCTGAGTGCTTGGCCGTTATACCTCGTGCATCTTTAATTAAGCCAGGACATGTGTAACTATGGTTCTTAAAATATTTAACTGTAGAATAGAGAAAGGAAAACTCACGATGAACAGTCCTGTAAAACGTAAAGCTGCTGCTGCCGATTCAAAGCTTAAAGTGCTACAGAGATATCCACCAGCGATTGGCCCCAAAAACGACCTATAACAGATCAACTTAAATGTGATACAATCATTGATTAGATGCAAATAAATAAACAACGTAATGTCTAAGATCTATACTGAAAGGACTACGAAAATTTTCAACTGAACAGTAAACATATGAACGAGTAAATACAAACTACAACGAACATATTACTTTGAAACCATTGTTATTAGCGCCTGCACTGTTTCCTTCCTGATCAACATTCACAGCAAACGTGCACATTAATATTCCTATTTGTTTACATATAAAAACTCATAAGATGTCATAGTGCAATATTTACATATTCTGTATTGTTACTCTGCACTAGCAAAACGCCTGGAATGACATTATTCTTCATACGGGACCGTCGTGACAGCAATTAATAGATACATTTACATAATTATGTAGGATACATAGAAAGGTTTTATTAGCAACTCAACTGAGTTGGATTGACATTACAATAGGTTACGATTAACTCATCAAAACATCATACAAATACAATAGAAATACATTTGATACCGCAAATCATGCCGTATTAATAACCATTTTACTGACAGTTGTATAAAGACCACGGTATAAAAGAGTTACGGAATCTATTTGTTCTAGTAACTGGTAACGAGTACACATTTTCTTGTCTAATATTATACTCGGTTTGTCTTTTGTCAGGCAGCAGATCATTTAATCTATGTGTGCCGACTTTAATTTTATCAAAATATTTTTGACAAATGCTCTCACGTCTTACATTGAACGTATCCAGGGGTTAACACGTCTTAGTATCTCCGCGTAACCCAATCCAGGAAAAATACATTTTAATGCCCTTTTTTGTATAACTTAAATATTGTCAGACAAATATTGGGGCAAGTTAGTGTACCATACAGGACATGCATATTATAGAACTGGTCTCACCACACTAACATATACACTGACCAGATTTTTCTGTGTAATCCCTGCACTCTTTAACTGATATAACATGTACAAGCGTTTACCAACTTTTTTCACAATAGTAACTTTTACACTCGTGGGGTCGTAGAGTAATCCCTGAACGTTTGGCGTCTGAGGGGCAAGTCATCTAAGAGGAAACTCTTGCTCGATTATAGCTAATGCAATGCAGCTCTGCGCTGTCCCACAACATAGTCGCACATAGCAAGCAACGGAAGTGACCATAATTCACTCACCCAGCTGCAATCGAGAAACTGATGACACCCGACACCATTCCGTACGTGTCCAGAGCATCCGGGTATCCCTGTTTGCTGAAATAAATACTATTCTCTAGTAAATCAAATCGTGAGCACTTGTATTGTGGTAAGGATAAATAAATTTAGTTGCATAACAGATATTTTACATTAATCTGTCCCATCTCTCTGACACATATATACTGCATTTTCAGTCCTGTTCTAAGATATAACACGTCATGTGGACGAGTGCTACCAAAACAGAACACGGTGACGTAACTTGCTAAATGGTGTCCAAGAGTGTGTGTGATTTTTGTTTTATGGTGAGTTTTGGTTGTGCAATAGGAAATGATGTCACTATTCCATTCCAATGTAGCTTTAATATTATTTGAAATGTTATACATAAATATGTTTGCAATTCTGTAATTCGCAACACAGGATTATTGTGGATTATATATATATATATATATATATATATATATATATATATATATATATATATATATATATATATATATATATATATGTACAGCTGTATATACTAATTATATATGTATATAATGCTATACATATACAACAATTTACAACAAACAATACTCACACTGCTGTGACGATCATCTCTTGCATACTAACAGGTAGACTTCCAACGCCGATTCCCAACATAATCATACTAACGAACAGCAGCCACTCAGGATGGCTGGAAATTATGCAGAAAGCTGCTTAATTGGACGGATAATAAGATATTTCTAATACAGGGTTCTAACAAATAACCTTTCTGGAGCTGTTTGCAGTGGTTATTGTATTTTAATTATTATCACATAAACATAAAATAAATAAAACATACTAATATGCTAAAATTGGTAATCGTTGCGATTAAAATATAGTATCAATTATAATGACTTTAAATAAAGGAATATGATCACCAGTAAAAGCGTTGTACCATTGCATGGAGCTGCACAAGCCAGTGGTCGTGAAGGCAATACAAAAGTATCGAGCATTGTGCGACTATTTACGAGTAGCCAAAGTAAGACCAACAGCACAGGTAATCAATGGTCTCGTTTAGAGGGCGCGCGCGCGTGCGTGCGTGCGTGCGTGCGTGCGTGCGTGTGGGTGTGTGTGTGTGTGTGTGTGTGTGTGTGTGTGTGTGTGTGTGTGTGTGTGTGTGTGTGTGTGTGTGTGTGTGTGTGTGTGTGTGTGTGTGATTGATGAAATTGTGAAAATAAATTCGATGTCATCCGATACATCTCCCGTATGATGTAGATATTTAGTCGAGACACTCCACCAAGTTGACAATTGTTTCTTCACCTAAGCCCTCGAAGCGAGGTTTGGCTATTGTCTTGATTCCGACATTATTACTGTGTTCGTTTACATAATATCGTTAGTACAGTTTACCACTAGATTAAATGTACGTGATGACGCTCTTTAAAATCCAAAGTATCCATTCTTTAGCAGTCGAGTGAGAACATACCCGGAACAAGATACAAGGAGTGAGAATGTGCAAGACACTTCATCAGTAGAGTAAGTTACTTACTTAGGAATGCTTAGAAACGGTGACGGTCCCCACAGCATTAAGCCAGCGCACACGATAAGGCAGCCAATTGTCATCAAAACAGTGCTCCAATGCTTCTGTTAAGAATATAATGAGATAATAGTAAAATGTAATATAATACCCATTGCTTAAATCCATATAATATTACATGTTGCTATGTAGTTCTATGTACACCACCAAGCAACAACTTGTCCAATATTAGAAATATAGGATTTTGCGTTTGCTGGATGCCCTGTTGTGACGTCAGAGGTGCCACATATTGACACCAGGCCGACCCTTTTCTATACACTTATAGCTTATTTATAAGAATAGTTTAAACGAGCGTCAAAATAAGTTAATGTATAATAATCCGATGCAGTTCAAACACTAGTCATCATCCTATAAAATATATTTATCTTACTCAGCCACACAAGTTCAAATGTTACTGTATAACTGAAGCTGGGGTTTCATGAAGGCTTAAGCTTCGCAGCTGCCGGCCGTGGGTTCGTTTGCAAAATTATTATATCTGTGTTGCAGCCCATAAGAGATACTCCACAGTAGGAATCATACACAATATAAAACAATATTAATTTGTATTTTTTTTAAAGTTGCATATTCAACAAGTGTCACTGGAATCTCGATATATGAAGCAGGATTATCATCTAGCATGGTGATTTAAATCCTGTTGCGGAATTCCGGTCTGGCATTTGGGTCAATTCGATATATTCATTTGCTACAAAGACGCTCATTGGCTGTGAGCGTGGCCGCGTCACGAATGACATGATTTCATGTACTAAACGCGGAAAAATGGCTTCACGTATTTTGGCCGTGAGATTTAGTTTGTGCCCGCACATTCCGGCTAAAAAAAACATCTCGTCCTTCGGTGGTACGCTGCAAGATGTGTACCAGACATACCATCCACCTCTGGACCCAAATAAGTATGTGCAAACGGCACATAATTCTTCATTCGGCGAGATTTCTCTCGATCTTCCCGTCCATCAGTTGGATGTTTGTGGCATCAACACGGTGGAGTTTCGTTGTCAGGCCAAAGACTTCGATCGATTTAGGTTTTAAAAATAGTAAAAAATTCCTACCTACCCTATTTTGAAGAGCATAAAAAAAGTTACAAATGCCTACCTACCCTATTTTGAAGAACATACAAAGTGAACATAAAAAAAACATTTCCTACCTACCGACCCTATTTTTTCCAAGCATGAAATCAAAACAAGGTATTTATTTCCCTAGACCTAATGCAACTGAAACATATACTCGTTCGGTGTTATTACTTTTATTTACGGGGGGGGGGGAGGATACCGCTTCAAGCCTGACACCAAACCATATATTTACATTTTTCTTTATCTGTACTTCTAGCGAATAACAGCCATAGCATCAAAACAAGTGATACCACACTGCCAGCCAAGAGAGCTGAACTTCAGCAGACGAAATACCATTGTTGAGATTCAAGAGAAACAGACATTGACCAACTGATGCACCGCCTAATGTATCCCGCATGATACTGATAGCCGTAAAATTGCTTTCTTGTGACAAGTGACAATCAGTAAAACGTTTATCTGGCTACCGAGAGCGGTGTCGTACACACATGGGGAAGGTACTGTGAGAATAACGAAAACATTGTCATATACGACCGCCATTTCTCATAATACTGCACACAAAAACAGTGTTCTACCTTTTTGTCAACAGCCACTCCCCATATAGGACTTGCCATGCTGTAGAACGCACCAGCAATGCCGAACAAGGCAGCGAGTTGACTCAACGAGAGATGGTACTACAATTACACTGAGCATGCATTTATATAATTTACATTAATTATTGCATGAAGACAAGGCTGCCGATCTGCGTATCTGTTTCGCAACAATAAAGTAATCAACCAATGAATCAATTAGTCATCTAATCAATATGTCCAAAGTGAAAATAAATAGCAATTAAAAGGTAAACAAGGTACATATCAATTCCAACTTATCTCTGTAGCATAGAATGGTGCTCGAGTGATCAAGTTGTCGATCAATCGATCGATCGATCGATCGGTCGATCGATGAATAGATGAATAAGTCAAGCAGCCAATCAGTCAATCAATCAATCAAACAATCCATTGATCGATCGACCGATCGATCGACCGATCGATCGACCAATCACACGACCAATCTAGCAGTAGAGTACTCGAGCAATCCAGCAACAGAGCAATCGATCAATCCAGTTGGATTCAAAACATCTTTCTAACTATAAATCATCTACTACATGTACTTGCCCAATTAATCTTACATTTGTCTCAGCATGGAGGGCCAGAGTGGTATCGTAGAACCCGTTGATAGAGCACAAGAAGATGAGAATCGAGCTGAGGAGAATGACGCGAAGTGTTCCGACGAACGTCCAGAAAGACTTCCTTTCCTTTTGTTTGATATCTGGGTATTCAAACAAAGGTGATAGTTACAGGGTTTCACAGGGTTTTTAAAAAGCAACATAAGGACAGGCTATGTTCAGAAACTACTTACGAACCACAGTAACGCTGACTTTTATTATTCTTAGAGGTAGAATGCTACTTTATGATCAACAAATATGTATGTATGTATATGTGTATATGCGTATGTGCGTATGTGTGTATGTATGTGTGTATGTGTGTATGTGCGTATGTGCGTATGTGCGTATGTGCGTATGTGCGTATGTGCGTATGTGCGTATGTGCGTATGTGCGTATGTGAGTATGTGTGTATGTGTGTGCATGTGTGAATGTGTGTATAGCGAGTCACGGACCTGTCTGTGGAGGCAGTAGTATCCATCCGAGACAACCAACAAACACAAGACTTCCGCCAAAGCAAACAAACGGCAAGCGGAATCCACCGGCCTGTTCAACAGAACATATACAATGTTACCCATTACCCGTCGTCTACATATATGTGCAACTGTAGAACTACTCCGTCGACCTATCGACCTTTCGTTGTTATCTCAATCTGCGAACATACAGATAATAAAAATACTGCGGAAATACCTTTCAAATTAAGTTACTCTACGACTGTCCGAAATTAAGTTTGAAACATAAAATCAATCAATTCCGCTAAAGCTGACATCTCGCTATTCGAGATACGGTTGTTCAGTCGCAAACGTATATATATATTAACGAGGTTCCACTATATATATATATATATATATATGCTCTATAGTGTTAAACTATCATGCTCTACGCTGTCAGGAAAAGTTGCGTTTGCAGAAAAAAGTTAATTACAAATCGCGTATGAATTCCACGTTGCAACTACCATGAACGAAAATACGGTATATCAAAACAGTTAGTTGACATTTCGATAACACTTACTTGGTAGAGTAGCAATCCCAGTGCAGGTCCTGTCATTAATCCGAATCCAATGAATATTTCTATTCCGGACTTCAACCGCAGCAAGAAACATCGCCGAATAAATGGTATGTATACAAAAACTGATATGTATGTGTGTATGTATGTATGTATGTATGTACGTATGTATGTATGTATGTATGTATGTATGTATGTATGTATGTATGTATGTATGTATGTATGTATGTATGTATGTATGTATGTATGTATGTATGTATGTATGTATGTATGTATGTATGTATGTATGTATGTATGTATGTATGTATGTATGTATGTATGTATGCATGCATGCATGCATGCATGCATGCATGCATGCATGCATGCATGCATGCATGTATGTATGTATGTACGTATGTACGTATGTACGTGTGAATGTGTGTATGTGTGTGTATGTATGTATGTATGTATGTATGTATGTATGTATGTATGTATGTATGTATGTATGTATGTATGTATGTATGTATGTCTGTATGTATGTATGTATGTATGTATGTATGTATGTATACATGTAAATATGTATATGTATGTATGTATGTATGTATGTATGCATGTATGTATGTATGTATGTATGTATGTATGTATGTATGTATGAGTGTGTGTGTATGTATGTATGTATGTATGTATGTATGTATGTATGTATGTATGTATGTATGTATGTATGTATGTATGTATGTATGAATGTATGTATGTATGTATGTATGTATGTTCGTATGTATGTATGTATGTATGTATGTATGTATGTATGTATCTTTATAATTATTGCCTTATTGATATGTCATTTTTCGTTTACCTATATTCATGAACTACTTAAGCATTGACTTATGCAATTTGCAAAAATGTATATATGGTTTCATACATTTACTGTTGCAATTTTGTTAGGGAATTCATTCGCCAGGATGGCCAAGCTTGCTGTACAAACACCAGCAAATCCGGCTGCCATGACAGAACGAGTCAGCAGACACATCACAATGTAGGTGGGGCCGTTTGGAACTGCGTCCATAAACCTTAAAGGGGGACTGAAGCGGCTGAACAACCACAGCCCAAACATAAGAACATATAATTTACAGCACTTGTCACTATGATTTGACAAGCACAGCGTCACGGTATATTTTTAATATTTTTTTAAACTGAGCTACTTTCAACACAGGGCGCTGCCATATTGCCTAGGGCTTCTGAGCGGCGTTTCCGGTTTGATTGCCGCGTTGTTTACAATCGCGGAAGCCGCGAGTCAATAGGCAACGCAGCATAGCTCTCACAAAAACGGGCCAAACGCATTAAAACAAACATAATTAAACTATTTAATGCACTGTATGGCTAATAGATATATTATGATTGTTAGCAAGCAACTTTCACATACTTCTACGAAAAGATTCCTGCAGAAAAAGCAGGTTAAACATGATGAAGTTGGCGTGTCCGCCGGCGGCAAGTTCGACAAGAGTCTGCGGTGGTCACTTTCAAACGCCGAATGCAAGCCTAATTGCAAACGTGACGAACACAAAGAGACACTGAACATCAAAACATAAGTTTCGATCAGAGCAACAGGTCCGTGTTTGATCGATTTGCTTGCAAATAAGTACGCAGCGACGAAGTAAAGTTCGTCGAACTCGATAGGAAAACCGGACATGATTTCCTTATTTGGAAGGCGATTCGGCGCGTAGGAAATGACAGCTTGTTGTTACCAAGGCGACTCGGCACTCACGAGTTCAGTCATGTATCGTTACGACGACAATTTAGTCCCACGGTTGTATTTCACTGTCTGCATAATACACGAATGTGATCTTAGCGAAGTTTAAATATAATGAGAAATGTGAACATAATAAAGTACATATATGTGTGGATAGTTGTATATCATTTGCAATTTATATAATCCACAGATTTAGTCTAGAACACTCGGTCGTTGACGTTTCTTCGCCGGCAAGCTGTACCTAGTCCTAGCAACCAGCGGCATTGTGCCACGGTTGGTAGATAGAGTTAGAGTTCCTACGTCTACGAGTATATATTATATCGACATAAGCAGTCGCCGGTGGGGGAAATAACCTTTTTCAAAATAATATTTTTTAAATGTCGGCTACATACGTAAGACGTTTTGCAAAACAACACTCGTCAACAACAGTCAATCAGTCATGACAGGAATGTATTAAGTATGTAGAATCAGTTAAATATATGTTTATTGAAACGAAACGGCACAAATATTGCCACATCTTACTCATAGCCCGCAGCCCGCCCCGCATAATTTTTCATTCAAAAATCAGCCTATAACAGATTGAACAGATAACATGGAATAATTAAAAATAACTAATCCTTATTGAATTTTCTTAATTAATTTTATTAACTAAATTTCATTATTTTATTGATTAAAATACTTTTAATTGGGTATATAAATTAATATATGGCTAGTTATATTTTATATTCACCTTGCTTTTTGTAACCATTTAATTACTTGAAATTCAATCAACCAATTTTTTTCAGTCAGACTGAAATAATTATGTTGGAAGTCACTGTAGTCATTCACCATGACAACACTGATCATACAAGTTAAGCTAATATCCACTAAAGGCAAGTTTTTATATAGCTCAGTGTCCAGTCGTTAGGACCAAAGCGCTTTACTACTAACAGGTAGTCAGTTGTCACCTCTGACCTCTGGACCTTGCTGCAATAAGCAACAACAGGCCTCTTTTGCTGTGGCCTGCCTGTCTTTTGATCTTGGCTTCCATGCCCCTTGCCCTGTTGTAACCAGCCCTGCTAGATGGCAACTGCTAAGGCCTGCTATTGTGCCAGTGCCTCAGTGGTGGTGCAAAGTGATAAGAAATATTTGCTTGATGGAAGGAAATGGCACCCCAGCTTACCACATTGGGTAATTGAATATCCTGCCAGACATTTTCATTACTTATTAATATATTATACATTAAATAGACACCAGCCATTACGGAACATTTGTATTAAAACCCCTCAAGAATTGTTTTACTTTTGTTATTAAATACTTATTAATATATTACAGCCAATGTCTTGTAACAAATGTCATGATAAATACATTGGACATGGTTATCAAGAAATGAAAAGTTTCTGCTAAGAGTCAGCAATGCCAATGTAAGCTCATTCAGGCCTTGCTTAGTAATATTTACACAGATTAGCACTGTGGGTACTGGGCAGTAAAACTGGACACCACCAGCCTGCTAATTGCCTTTGTGGGTTAGAGAAGGTCTGGCTCAGATAAGCAAGCCCTTTGTCTAAGCCAGGTATCCCAAATAATTAAGTAGGTCTCCTTGGGAGTTGTTCAAACATCACTCAGCAAGACAGGGCAGTCTGGTGAATGGTGATACTGGTGTTAAAGGGAGAACCCAAATCAACTTGGTTGTTAGCTAGGTCTGTCATCATTGCTACGATTGTGTAAAAAAGGCAGTCTATAGCGATCTGTGCCACAATGACATTATTTTGCTATCTTATTTCTTCTATTGTCAAAGATTGAAAAGATTTTATGGTGCTCGTGTATGCAAGACCAAACCTTTGTATTAACAAGACAGTGTCTGAATAACATTATTTTGTGACCTTATTTCCTGTGACTTTCCTAGGGAAAACTATAATTTTTTCTGTGATTTCTTTTACTGTTATTTATTGTATGTACACCCTAATGAATAACTAAAGCTGGCAGGGCAAAACCACAAAACAGTGACATATTATGAGTGCTTTCAACAGTGTTTTCAACATTTTCTGTTACCAGAATGCTCACTGGCAATATTTTTAATAAGTTCTTCAATGAATATGAAAATGTCACTTTTTTGTTATATTAGTAACATTATTAAAAATTGTTTTGGTGCCTAATTAAGCCAACATACATTGTTTGGTCATTCATGACTGTACTGTTTTAAAACTGTTAATTTCCAAAAATTAATGGCATTGGAGCATGTTCCTATAGGCTATTATCTAAGCTATATTATATAACTGAGATTCTCACATGTGGAAAGGTGCCAGATCCTGTTTGTGTCAGCTACACAGGAAATAACCGTATTTATTTTTTGTCGGATAATCCACCTGGGGTATTGACCTCAGGTGAAACTCATTTCCAGGTCACAACCCTTCCCCTAATGACTAATGTGGAGGCTACAGCCACTACACCACTCTCTGTGTTGGGAACCCAGGGGAAAATGTCCAGATCACTACCCTCAACCATAAGGGAAAGATTAATCATCTAATCATCTGTGGTGACTATGCATCTCAGTCATGAAAATAAATACAACACACAATTTGCAAGACTATAACATTGTGTTCATAATGTAATTATAGAAGTATCACAACAACCATAGGGTCTAAAATCCACACATACAAACCCTTATCACCTTGTAATTACATGATTACACAACTACCACCACTGGCAATGGGGGATGCCACTGTGGGGGGTGGGGGGGGGTGGAGGGCTAGTACAATCCCCTCTTCCCCATGTGGGCATCTAGCCTGAATACACTGTCCCACTCATTGATTCAATATGACTGAAGCAGCAGCATCACCTGGGAAAATGTCCGACAAGAATGGAGATAAAGAAAAGAAAAAGCATGGAGTGCACTGCATGGCTCCAGGATGTACAAACTGGTACTATAGGTGTAAGGAAAAAACTTTCCATAGACTTCCAACAAATGAATCGCAACAGAAAAGATGGCTGCAGAAACTGAAGTTGGCGTCTCCCCCATCTGCTAAATCAGCGAGAGTGCAGTGATCATTTTGTGGATGGCGATTACAAGACAAAAGACACCTATGATGAACAAGGACACTTGTTTAAAAAAAAACATCATTCTTGGTCAAAGATGCGGTTCCATCTGTGATCGATTTTTCCGCATACACCTTTGGCTCTACTGATTTCTCATTGGCAAAATCAGCCAAGAAGCAGAAGCTATTGGACACCAGATTGGCGCGAGCAGCAGCCATGCAGGTTAATGAAATATTATTGTCATTGTGATTATGGTATCATTGTATTTATTTCTGGTAACATCTGTACATGTGTGCAACTCAAAACTTCTATAAAATAATGAGTATAACAACAATAAAACATGCTACAGAATCAATCACACTTAACATAATGTCACTATTATGTATGTTAATGTGTCTATCCAATGACACTACCCATCATAACACAAGTCAGTTGGAAATATTACTTGGGAACACATTTAGTATTTTAATTTAGGCATATTAAGAGTGTCATCATAAAATATCCGTAGAATATCACTAGTATCCGATATTTAAAAAATCACAGATTAATACATTTATAAATAATCAAAGACGACGGTTTTTATCCCGCAAAACATTATGCACCCAAATGTGGATCTCACCTTTAAGAATCTGCAGTTTTGCTTTCCAAGTGACAAACAAGCACACCTTTTTTTAGTTGGGGGTCAGAATAGTCGCCAGACAGCAGCTAGTAATATCACTGATCCCATGATTAAAATTAATAGTTACATGGGTGAAAAACATTTGGAACCTTACATTAGCACATAGCCTGCATTGTTACATGCAAGGGTTGTAATCATCATTATCAAAGTACAACAGAGGTCTGCTGTTACTAATTGCCATTAACAGCCTAGTGCAAATTAGGCAATAAGATCACAATCTTAGTAGTGTCTTGTGTTTCCCAGCAAGAGTGAAAAGAATGTCTGAATGACTCGGAATACATACATATTAAAATATGCCAGGAAGGTTAGTCACATAATGGAATCTGCACAGAATGCACCATTGAAAAGGCAATGTTCTATTTATTGCATGAATGTTCCCTGGTTGAAACACAACACCCTGGTCAGCCCACTGTCCACTGGTCCCATTGAGATCAAGTTGACCAGTGATCCTGGCTAGCAGTAGCAGACAAGCCACAAAGCAGATACCCAATGCGCAAAACTGATATGGGGTTTGAGATGTGATTTCAAGGGACCTTCTCAAAAACCAAATCACCAGCATTACTTTTTGTTTTGGAGGCCCTTAGAATGATGCAATAAAATACAGATTTCTTGTGTACAGCAGCTCCACCACATGCAACAGCCATGCAAAAGTAGATTTGTTTAACATTTGGGGGAAAATAGTTCGGGGGATCCTGGAGGACCATACAGGGCCTGTGGAATAATTCAATCAAATTTAGATTTCTCATGCACAGTTACAATATCCACAGATGCATCTACACAACATTATATCCTGGACACTTTCCGAAATGCCAATTACAAGTTGATTTATTCTGTTTTAATTTTTTATGATGTAGGTATTGCAACGAGAAAACAAAAGATGACAAAACAATATTATTTATATGTATATCACAGAAGATACATACCATCTTACATATGTATCATTCTTTCAGATGGAGGATTCACAAATACAGAGCACAACTTTCAAAGGATTCAGTGCACCATATGACATTGTCCCTCATGGCAGTATGGATGTCACATTGCAATGCCATTAACTCGTAGTGTCAAACTCAAACAGAGCCAGTGATTATGTCGCCAATGGGATACTTTATCGATGCAGTAATTAATATAGATGATATTGTTGTTCCATTGAATATTCATCATGACCATGGGTATGCGAAGTTGTTGTCGCAGTCCTACATTCCTTCTTCGACCATGGCAGTCCTATCAATGTGGATGACACTTCGGATGTCCCAGTGTCACTGTCGCCATCTTCAGATCATTCTGTCTGCAACAGTCAGAAGGAAAAGACTGAAGAGAGTTATGCAGAATATGTCGTAGCGGGTGACAGCGATATCACTGATGATGAATCAATCATGTCTGCTGCCGCTTGGAAGCATCCCATTGAACATGTGCAGTCATGATATGCAGCTAACCGATACATTCTGACAATTGATTTATAGTAATAGTAAACAATCATTATCTTATAATTAATTAGTAAATGGCAAAACTGTGTAATTCATCAATATCACATTGCAAAGTCAACGCTTTGGTTGATTTGTTTATGAAATACTGTAATAAAATGCTCACAGCATTTCACAAACAAACGATTGTTATGTAATTTTGTTACAGTATTTTGCAAACACATGAATTTTATGATTGTAAGACTACATATGTCATGACGTACACACCCGCACATATCCAATACATTGAATACAATACATTAATACTTCACTTCAATATTCTCATGTGAATTGCACATTGAATTGAATTCCTTATTACAAATCTATTTATTATTCAGACTATTATAAATTGCACAGCGGCACACATATCCAAATGACATTATTTTACATAAATTTAACAAATTGTATTAGCACTTTTAAATTGGAAATTAAATAATTATATATTAAAAGGATGCACACATCATCATGATCATGTAACATCTGGTAAAAAAAAAAAAAAGTAAGTTTATAACAAAGATTTACATTACGAATTTGAAGATAGATTTTTTTAAATTTAATTATGTGTAGCCATACAAGTATAATTGCTCTATTTAGGTTTGAATTGTTAAATTATTTTTCGATACATGTTGAACTACGTATTAGTAAGTACTTACCTACTAGCTATATTGGTCGAACGAACGAGTCTCCAGGCAAATCGCACATCGACAGCAGTCCGATACTCCCAACATCGACAGTTTTCGTGGTTAGTCATGACTCATGCAGGCATCTGTCAGCACGGTCGGGCAAGCCATCTCTCAACAACATGTCCGTCGACATTGGGACGCAGTATCCACACAAACATCATAATTATTCACACTGTTCAGACTTCAGCACCGTTGATCCCAAAGTCCAAGATCATCGATTCCATAAAAATGGCGAACCTCTGAGACTGAGTCTCTCGCCGTCTCGGCGGGCCGGGTTTAACGCCTCGTACCTCGGCTCGCACGCTGGTTGAAGCACGTGTGTCAACCTCTCACTTATGCTACAGATACTTCCTCTGTCGGATCCATTTCTACTGTGATTTATCCAAGATCACTAGCAACTAGCGTTTCCTCTGACTGTAATGCAAAACACTTCCGACATATTTGTAAACAAAAGTAAAAAATAGTCCCGGTTGAGCTGCCGTTCGGTAGCCCCGCCCCTTGAAGTCTGTCAATTCTGCTGTCGGGAATAAGGAATATTTTCATTGGTTAAAAATCGTTGACATTTAATTCCACCTTTTTATTTCGAATGCAAATAAATATTATTTGTTGACACATAGGACCCCTTTCGTGTATAATAAGGTACCATATCTTTGTTTTTGCGCAGAAATGTCTAATAACGAAGACAACCGAAAAAAACCAAAATTTTGCATGGGCTAGATAGGAGGTAATCAAACCACTCGGTTTGGAATAAAGATGGCGATACGCAGTGTTCAATGTCGACGATTTAGGCACTGAAAAAATATTTTTTTCCAGTTTGTCTGATAAGTGAATATGCTTCTGTCACCATTAATGTATACTTATATAGTGTACATTTAGGTATATGAAATGTTATAGTTGTGTTTCACTTCCCCTTTAAGGTGACAGAAAAACAATTCCATTTGTGAACTGGCATTTCAGTGATGCAGGATACTAATTATGCATTACAGAAAATAAAACACCAACACTGCACAGGAACCCGTTGACGTTGTTAAAATAATAAGTGACAACAAACATTTTGTACTACTAGCCTCAACAGTAAAATGCAAGGGTAGTGAGAAGTAGCAGTACATTACAAAAATTATGTAAACTGTTCATTTTCAAATATGTGTCCTTACCCAAAAGCCATGAGAGCAACGCCGCTCACCATCAGCCCACACACATATGTAAACTTGGCCCCAATGGTGGTCAGCTGTAACATATACATATATATATATATATATATATATATATATATATATATATATATATATATATATATATATATATATATATATATATATGTATATATATATATATATATATATATATATATATATATATATGTATATATATATAATATATATATAATATATATATATATATAATATATATAATATATATAATATATTTGTAATATATTTGTAATATATAAGTATATAATTATATATATATATATATATATATATGTATAAATATATATGTAGTATATATAATACATACTCATAATGGAAGTATTGAGCCATCAATGAAACATTATTGAAACGGGTAGAGGAAAAGAGTTGTATATATAGCACGCTAGAAACTAGAAGGCGCCATTTACGTAATGTTTTGGGCAAAATCGCGATGAGTTACGTATCTTTGTGAAGCTATATAATCCTTGGTATTATGTCAGCATAAATAATGTTTAGATTACAAGCGTGACGAAACGTACATGGTTTCCAATTAGAGGACTCATCAGCATCGTCACAAGATCAAACACTGCAATGATCAATCCAGATACAACAAGACTTGCTCCTTTTTTCTTTGCCTGCATATGTAAAAATGCAAACATTGGCACAGGTGTGTTCACCACAGATAGCATCGTTTAAGCTGTTCACAATTTGGCATTAGTTGCTTTCATCTGCGTTATGCGATCTGCAGTATGATTGAACGGCGACAAGAAGAACGGTTTTACCTGCGGTCGAACTAAATCTAAGATAGCAAAGACAACAAGTAAATACATCAAAGAACTCAGCAGTCCAATAGTAACGCAAACATTGTGTATATGTTATGTTTATTTATTGAACACAAGCTTTCTCATTATTTGTTATACAAAATGCCAGAAAAACTTTGTCTTATTACCAATTGTTATTAATGCAATGATAGTGAACAAGCAATAAGTGTTTAGTGCCTGTCAATATTGTAACACTAGACTGGTATCACTAGGTCAAGTGTTCACACTGCGCCAGAACCTGTCAATATTTTAACACACGACCAATATCACTCGGATAAATAAATCTTAACATTGTGCCAGTACCTATCAATATTGTAACACAGGAAAAGTACCACTCGGTCAAGTTTTCACATTGCGTCATTACCAGTCAATGATGTTGCTTACCTCGGTAGCATAGAATGGTACTACGAGGCTGTATGCATATCCACGGCAAAGGTTAGCTATGCAAAATGTGATCACTATTATTTTGCGATTCTTCATCTTGTTTTGATCTGGCATCTCTTCCTGTTCAAAAGTGTCGTAATCACTTATCTTGCAACTTTCCTGAGTAACGTCTGATGCTGACAGGCGCCGGGGCAGGGTGTCATGGCTCAATGAACGTTGTTCTACCGCCATCAGTGAAACCTGGATGCTGAAAAGCGAATGCGCTTCAACGAGACAAGGCATGTGATACCATGTTATAAAACGCCAACGGTGAACACTATCAATTGGGCACGACCGTGATTCTCGTTTCCGATCCGTTTTGGCAAATTATTAACCAGACCATATACAACTGATCTCTATCGCGTTGTCCCTGAGCGTATTCAAAGGCAATATGCAAACAACTTGAAATTAAAAACCTGTATGCATTCTGGATGAGTTTTGGTTGGATGGAAATCTATAAAACTGACATTGTTGGTTTCTGCTGTGGCAGTTACGTCCGTGTGCGAAAGAAAACTTAGCTCTTTCGAGTCGTTGGGGCTGGATCATGAATGAAAAATGTCAAATTAAAATAAACACGATATGGCGGCAGACGAGATTGGCGTGCCCAGTAGCTGAACTGCTCTATTAAAATACAGACATTATTCGTGGTTCGTAACCTTTGTGCACAAGTGTCATCATCTTGACTTGTCTGCATCATCAAGTGTTTAATTTCGTCCCTAGTTTGTACGGTGCAGTGCAATATAAATGCAAATATGGCTACGTTTACAAATGGCTACCTTTTACCACCAGTAAACTACCTGTAGTAAAGTTATAATGTATTACTTAAATACGTGAAATGCACCGCATACATATTTATAATAACAATACACTTTGTTTAGACAAGAAACATCCAGTGTAGAACCTCTGTTCAGCAGTGCTGACAGCAATAGGTAAATAACATTATAAAAAATAAATATCAGTATGTTACGGAAACTGGACTAAATAAATTAAATTAATCAGAGATGGCATTGTTTTAATTTATACAATGTGTTAAAGTAATCAATACATAAATGTATACATTTGTGTATATATCTTAGCTTGTATATACAATACCTATATAGACAATTGCAGAATAAATAAATATATAATGTTATATGTCAAAGTTAATTAATGATAAATGACTAGAGGTATACAATATTTGTGTCAAATGTAATTAATAAAAATACATATATCGGAACTAGTAAACTATTAATTAATAATGGTCAACCTTAGATGCTAGTTGAGCTAATAATAAATAAATAAAAAATATAAAAGGGTTAAAGCTGTAGAAAAACCATACATATCAATCAGTCTTGAAAAAATAAGTCTTAAGATGTGCTTTAAACTTCTTCATGCATTCTGTGTCCAAAAAGAACAGCCATTGAAATAATAAGTGCTTTAATCGTATGCATGCACTCTGTGGAACGCAAATCCTCAGGTATTGCGTTCCACAGAGTTGATCTTGCAGAGAAAATGAACGGCGCCCATATCGTTCAAGGTTGTAACGGGGAAGCGCCAGCAACGCTAGGTCAGCAGGAGCCGTATTCACGTCGCCCGGTTAATAATAATAATAATAATAATAATAAAGCTTTATTGCCATATTCAACGTGTAAAGGTTACATGATAAATTGGAATGTAGTCTGGCGTTGACTTACATAGTGCCTAAATATACAGTAAAATAGAACACGGCAAACAAATATAAAATATAGATATAAAATATACATTGTACATGATATGTTCTTTAAAATAAAATAAAAAAATATTTTAATATAATTTTTTTTTTTAATATAGTAAATAACTAAAGACAACATTAAAATAATAGATTATCTATTTAACAATAATTGTGGTGTAAATTAGTTAATAAAATAAATAAATAAATAATTAAAAAAATATCCTTTAAAAATAGACATACACTATAAGAGGACTAAAATATCATTTTAAAATTATATTTACAATTACAATTGAATTACAATTGAATGCGTCCAATTTTGTTTAAAAATATATATTTATACAATTATTAAGTTAAGCTAACATTTCAGGAGAAGATAAGATTGTTGCTCAGCACCACCGATCCGCCACTGAGAATAGGTACACCCACACCCCACACGCGTACAGCTCAGCCACACCAACCAGCACCAGAAAAATAACAATTCCGCCAGAGAGGCGAAAACAGCCAAGTGTCCAGGGTCTTTACAGCTACGTTCTATATTTCACTCCTGATAAGGCTGCTACGGCACTCGGGTAAAAACTGTTTCTAAAGCGATTTGTTTTCGTACGGATGCACCTATAGCGTTTCCCTGAAGGTAATAATTCGAACAGATGATGGGCGGGGTGAGTTTGGTCTGAGATAATTTTGCCTGCTCTTTTTTTGGATCTGTCTTTATATATGGCTGTTAGAGAGGTGATATCACTACCGACAATTTTGGAAGCTGTTTTCACCACTCTGTCAAGCCTGCCCCTCTGGCGCTGGCTGATGCCGCCGAACCATACACATATTGAGAATGTAAGAATACTCTCAATAGCAGAACGATAAAACTGAACAAGAATTTCTCTCCTCAGCCCGAACTTCTTTAGTTGGCGCAGGAAGAACAGTCTTTGTTGGGCCTTTTTGACGACAGCATCTGTGTTGTTTTCCCAAGTTAAGTCATTTGATATTATCGTGCCTAGAAATTTAAAACAATCCACCCTTTCGATAGAGTCGCCGTTAACAATAATGGGAGCAAGTGGGCTTTTTCTCTTCCTAAAATCTACGATCATCTCTCTAGTTTTGGACGTATTCAGTTGTAGGTTGTTAGTGTCACACCACGACACCAGGCTGCTAACTTCATGGCGGTATTCAGACTCATCTGAGTCCGACACCAGCCCTATTAATGTGGTGTCATCAGCTTTCCTACCCGGAGGCAACGCTATCCGCCGGATAACGGCACGTGATTATGTATTATTTTACTATCGGCGGTTACGTCATTTACCTCTGGGTAGTTTATCTGCTCGACATGTATATGTATATGTCTGTTACTGGCAAAATGTCCTGGGGACACATCACGCCAGTGCGCATGGTGGGTCGTTTGATTTAATTATTAAAATGTTGGATTAAATTGTTTTGAAATTAGTTTAGTGATTTACCTGAGACAGTGTTTGGGGGCAGAGAATTTCATTCTTTAATTGTGGTTGGGAAGAAGCTGTTTCCAAATATGTTTGCAGAGTGTCTAATTTGCAAGGACCGACTGTCACGGTTACGTGAGGATCTAGTGTTGTGTTGGATATAGTGAACTAGCGGGATATGTATAAGGTTATGTTCCATCTTGTATTATGATAAGTCTTTTAACTTTTCTTCTTGTGTGGACGGTGTCGCATTGGAGGTCTTTAAGAAGTTGGGTTACTGTTCCTGGCTCTCTAGAATAGTTTTGTGTGCAAAGTCGGGCAGCTTGTCTTTGGATTCTTTCTAAGGTTTTAATATGTTTTAGGCAGTGTGGATCACATGATGCTGATGCATATTCAAGCATTGGTCGGACAAGGGTTTTGTAGCCTATAGATTTAATGTGGGTTGGACATTTATTTAGATTTCTCCTAATGACTCCTAGTGTCTGATGTGCTTTCTTAGCGACTGAGTTGCATTGTGCTGTCCAATTTAAAGTATTTGATATTTGTACACCAAGATAACAGTGAGATTGAACAGATTTAAGTTGTTGGCCACAGAAGATGTTGGTGTCGGTTTTCTTGAGGCTAATGTCATTAGACATGAATACGGCTCCAGATCGTTCGGTGCGACGCGTCACGCACGGCGTGTGATCGAGACAAAACGGTTAGTCAATCTCAGTGTCGTTCACCAATAGTCTAGTTGTCACAGACCGATTGATACGCCAAGTGGCTATGGCGAGTAAATAAAGTTACATCTTAGAATGGGTTTCAACTGATCTATCACTAGTAGGAAGCATATTCCAAAGTTTCGCTGCAGATACAAAACAAACTCAGTTGAGTTAGTGCATCAAAAGTAAACCACGTCTATATGTTCGAAGCCGGATAGCTTTCCTTACGTGACTAGGTTTAATAACACCATTGATGTGGAAATTATCAACCGTATTCAAGCTGCCTCTGGAGCGTTTGGAGGACTGTGGAAGTGTGTATGGTCACAGCATGGTATTTCAGTCTCCACACAGTGCAAGGTGTACAAGACAATTGTACTTCCAGCACTACTGTATCCAGCAGAGACATACACTCTCTATCGTCGCCATTTTATAAAACTTTCCAAAGTGCATCTCCGACATCTACGACAAATCCTGCGGACATCATGGAAAGATCACATTCCAAATGACGAAGTCTTGAGACGGGCTAATATGTCGAGCATTGAAGCCACCCCAACGGCTTCCCAACTCAATTAGACTGGACACATCATCCGTATGAATGACAGCAGATTACCAAAGGCTGTATTCTATGGAGAATTAGTCAAAGGGAAAGTTATCGTGGTGGACAACGGCTACGATACAAAGATGTAGTCAAACGACACCTAAAGGCTACACACATCGCCGTAGACACCTGGGAGACTCTTACACAAGATCGACAACAGTGGAGGCAGGCCATTCACAAAGGAAAAGCCATATTGAAGAAAATATATCACAAAAATACCAACATGATCACAATCTCCGCCATGGCTTTCCTGAAGCTTCTGCCCCTATCATCTCCTGTGTCAACTGCGGGAGAGGCTTAACATCACAAATTGGACTATTCTCTCACCAACGAGCAAAGCACGTCACGGACGAAACCCTACACTGATGTCATCATCGGACGCGATGGACAGAAAAGAGAGAAGAGAGGTTTAATAAGCAAAGAATGCAAACGCAATGGTTGTTTAGCCATGTATTAATAATACTACAGCTTACCGTCGACCTGATAGCGGAGTTCACGTATGTTTCTGAGCGTCTGGAAAACTGAGCTTGCTGACAGTTCAGTCAACCCGGCGAATACACGGTGGGTTTGCGGCGTAGCAATTTGTTTACTTAAAAATGAAGCATGCCTCACCGAACAATGGTCTGTGCTGGCAAAGCTGTAAAACTTGTTATGTTGTCACTTTTTAACAATATCTGCATCACTCACTACTCTAGATCACTCATGACTACAACAAGGGGTGGTCTACTCACCGACTACACGGTACGTTAGAATACCACTCAGTTCGTTAATGTTTTGCGGCAGTGTCAGGTTAAACTAGGCAGGAATTAACCACGCAGACACATTTTGAAGTTTGGCAGATTGAGTTGCGGAGAAAACATATCACAAATTAGAAGTAAAGAAGAATGTCCTAAAATAAATCGGTTTCTTCTTCCCGTATAAGAATAAAAACATACAGGTGCTTGTGATTCAATTTTAAAATGTGAGTATAGTGAAGTTCGTAATATGTGTGTGCGTATGTGTATGTGTAGTGTGTGCACGTGTACTTACGTTTGTGTGTGTTGGTGTGTGTGTGTGTGTGTGTGTGTGTGTGTGTGTATGTGTGTGCGTATGTATGTGTATGTATGTATGTATGTGTTTGTGTATGTGTGTATGTATATGTGGGTGTGGGTGTGGATGTGTATGTGAGTGTGTGTGTGTGTGTGTGTGTTGCAAGCTTGCTATTGAATTTCGAGCCGAAGATATGCACACAAATCATATCATTATAATTGTTTTAAGTTGCAAACAAATGTGATATTTCACAAAAGTTCAAAGTAACAGTTAATGTGAGCCCAAACTCGCTGCGTGGCACCAATTTGAAAGTCGACCAAATCTTAACAGAAATTGAGTTTAATTTACTACGATATGATGTATTGTATTTGAAACCTGTCTAATTAATTATATTAATATATTCACAATATAAGTACTTCACAGTTGTACATGATATTTTTTTGACGCTCTATAAGTAGTTTTTTTTATCAGTTTTACTTAATGGTAATCGATCTTAAACATAAATCATTCCGTCGGATCTTGCAACACCGGTTGCGTATCGCCAGTTCTGTCCGGGCGATAACTTCGCGACGAGACGTAAACAACCCACAGAGACGCCTGAAAGACGATTTACACAAGGGAGTATATGTCTATAGTCGTAGATAGTCGGTCCTGCAGTCGGTCGGTCGGTCGGTCGGTTGGTTGTTGGTTGGTTTTTTGGTTGGTGCTTGGAAATGAGCTGACAGTGGCAGGATCAATGTGATAAACGTTTGGAGCCACGAGGTGTTATACTGGTGTGGCCATCATAACAGTGAGCTAGATTTGCTGGTAGCGAGGAATCAGCAAAAGGTGCAGGAGAAGGAATGTTAGGTCATTATTGGTTAATACCGAAAATGCAACACAAGTCCGGTGGTTTTTGATCGTACCTAAACACCTGGCAACCTTGTTCCAGTGAAAGAAGAGCACAACATCAACATAACAGTTTATACAGAATTTGTAATAACGTCAAAAAGCTACACCGATTGTGACGACATCACACCAGTACCCAAGTCATTGCACTGGCTCCCCGTGAAGAAACGCATTCGTTACGCAATATTGACATTCCTGCTCGACAGAGACAGGCGCCATATTACGTAAACCTCCTACTCCACGAACTAACAGCAACGCAACTATTACGTTCTGCTGCAAACAGTAATGTATGTGTAACGCTATCTTGCAGTCTTTACGATGACACAACTTTCTTGGTTTGTGTAATGATAATTATATTCACTTTTCAGTATTTCTTGTATTATCATTAAATAGCTATACTTGAATCATTTGTGCCATTAATGTCACCTAATTTTTAAATGGAATAAATAAATAAATAACTATATATATATATATATATATATATATATATATATATATATATATATATATATATACTATGTGAATGTTAAGCACTTCAGAAGGGAGAGATTGACGATGACCTGTTCGTTTTCTTAACAGTTTTATTATCATGATATCATCAAATGTATCGTAGTGAAATCAGTCTGTCGGATCTTGCAACTCTAGTGGTTTCTCGTCAGTTTTGTCCGGGCGATAACTTCGTGATAAGACGTACAAAACCCACAGAGACACCTGGAAGACAAATTACACAGAGTGTAAACGTCTACTGTCGTAGAGATCGAACAGGGTGGTAGGTCGTATAACATAGTTACTAACAGTTGTCTGTTAGTTGTAATACAGGAAGCTGACTTTGTAGGTAACGGACTTTTAATGCGTCACTCGCATGATCTTCATAGTTAATGTTCGTTCCACAGTAAGGAACAATGTTGAATACAATATTTGGTTGATATTTTCTGGATTAGGCTGTGACAATGGTAGCTATGTAATAAGGCAAAATATGTATGGTATGTCAGATTGTGTAACAAATTATGATATACTTGTATATATCCTTAATTTATATATATATATATATACATATATATATACATATATATATATATATATATATATATATATATATATACATATTTATATATATAATTATATTATATATAAATATATGTATATATAATATATATATATATTATTAATTAATATATATATATACATTGTGTATGTTCGAGCAGAGATCTGGTGCGGTCGGAAAATTATCGAGATGGTCGAGTAATTGCATCTGCTTGGGGTCGTACAAGATCTAGTAGAGGTTGTGTGCAGATCTACTTGATCGAGTACAGATCGGTAAAAATAAAAATATGTGACTAGATGTCTTCCAGATAAATTACACCTCATACACGAGTACAAACGGGTTTACGGGAGCGCTACACGATGTATTTCAGACCGTTTCCAGACCGCCTGGCTCCTCGAGTGAACACGGATTTGTTTAACATGTCAAAAACTCCGTGTAGAAGCCCCGACCGCTAACGACCAAGGTAGACCGCTCCAGACCGCTCCAGACCGGGCGGGATCACAATGCAGACCGAGGGAAATTATTTCACGACCGCATGATCGAGTTTGATCGAGGTACCCAGATCGGCGGTGAGTACGGGCCATAGTCCAGAACATGTGTATGTGTGTTTTAAAAATAGTTTGAATGTGGACGAAATAAACACTCACGACGAATAATCCTGTAAAGCTTAAAACTGCTGCTGCCCATTCAAAGCCTAGAATACTACAGAGATATCCACCACCGATTGGCCCCACAAAGAACCTACAACAGATCAACAGAAATGTGATAAATCAAAGATTGGATGTAAAAAATATAAACAACGCTATTGTAAGTGCCTACACGTAAAGGGAAGAAGTATAATTTCGTCTTCTGACGGGATGATACCATACTTCACTAGACGCGATAGTTTTATTTGCAGTAGTTACCACATGTTAGCCCATACACAGCATCGTTTCAACACGATGACGCGCGATGGTATGTGATGTTTCAGCTTACATCAAGGTAAACAAACTCATTCTGAAATTCTGGTCCTGTGTTCGAAATCCACGAAGATTGCAGTTTCACGTTCTTCTATTAGCAGCGGTCGTTATATTTTACATAATAATAATAATAAAACTTTATTTTAACACCATCAAATCCAGAATGTCTGTTCCGTTCACATGTAAATATCTAGACGTTGTGATAATAAATCTGCGTATACTGATTAAATAAGATGATCGTAATAAAATCTAAAGCAGTGATGCGCTGTGATAAGAACCGTGTAGAATATGCTATGCATCAATTGAGTCATATATGTATTTACGCATTAAATTATATTTAAAAAATGATTACTTGATATATTAAATATTAGAAACAAAGCACTAATACTAGCAATACTGCATTGATAGTAATAAACATAAATATATTAATAATATATATGTGTATATTATATGTTCTATAATAATAATACGTTCAGATAAAATGTAATGTTCGTTGTGTAAAACTAGTTATGTAGAAAAAATAATGTTTTCGATTAGTTCTTAAATTGTCACAGATTGCCGTTGTCGCGCTTATTCCTAGGGAGTTTGTTCCACAGAGTGGGTTCTACACAGGCAAATACACGGCGGCCAAAACGTTCTAATTTCTTGTCACTTCGAGGAGTAACCCGCCTGATGGCCGAACGGGGTGGTACGTGTTGGAGTAGTAGTGCCGCGAAATACTATGGCGTGCCATCGTGCACGAGTACTAATAGTTTGTATTCGATACGCTTTCTGACAGGCAGGAGTTCAGGCAGCCAGTGTAATTGCCGCAGTATTGTCGTCATGGACTACCGGTCGCCCCGCCGGATATACATGACAATTCGAGCTGCAGACCGCTGAACCATTTCCAGACGGTGCAGGTGACGATCGCTTTTGCCGAATATTATCGTGATGACACCAATCCGTGTATGAGACTCTTACATACAGTGGTGGTATCGGAGCGGTTTGTTTCAAATTCGCGACATATGGCAGTAGGCAGAGCGACAAACGCTGGCAACTTGTGACGTCATGGATCGGTTAGTGGGAATGTGATGTAGAATTATGTATCGTCTGCGTGGTGAATGTTGTGCTCTTCTAAACGTATCGTCAGTGGTTCGATGTATGCATTGAATAGTAGTGGTCCAAAGACAGTCCTTCGTGGCACTCCTGTGGTCATGGTGTCTACTTCCGATATGCCACTCTTTACACGTGCGACACATGTCCAATTACACGATGTCAGCCAGGCGAGGACGTCCCCATATAAACCGTATACAGATAACCATCGCAGCAGTGTATTGTGGTTAATGGTGACAACTATTAAATCGTGTAGCACGAGGAGCATACTCCGGTGACTGTAAATCAATTGGGCGATGTCGTTGTATTTGCGCACGAGTGCGGTTTCTGCACTACGATGCGCATGGTATGCACTTTGATTTTATGACATAAATGCCGTTCTCTTACATAAAATGTTGGTGTTTCACTAGTGATGTCGGCAAATGCAGGTTCCAAAAAATCGAAGCGCATACTCACAACTGTTGAAGTGTCGTTAGATGGCAGAGGAGTTATATTATGGCACAACGCCTCTATCTTTTCTTTGAGCTTTTGCTGGAACCTGCCAGAACTCTATTCACCTTTCAGCCATGGAGTGAATCTGCGATACTATAGATGAGGCGCATGTTGCCGCTAGCTTTCGAGATCTTTGATCTGTACTATTCAGAGCAGGCTGTTCCGGAAGTTATTGCGACGATCTGTGAATATCTGTCGTATCTGTCGATGCACAGTTAAGCCTGATTTCCGCCAAAGGCGTTCGGCACGAGGGAGGACTCGCTTTTTCCTCGGTCATATGAAAAACAATACAATATACAATATTCAGGTTGTCAAATCACGACACAGCGTCTTACAGCGACTTGTATTTACGCACGGTTAATATGTGTCAACTTACGTTTTAAACATGCATGTGTTGCACTTTAACTTTTCAAAAACTGACTTATTTACCATACATGATGACATACCTCTATACATGTCATCATCATCATCATTGTACAGCCATCGTGTGCCGTGTTTGGGCGAAGGCCTCAACATGCTGCTTCCACATCTGCCTCTCTTGCGCTATCCTCTGCCAGTAGTCGTCTAGTTCGTCTGCCGGTCTTTTTCTAGGTCCTTTCCTTTTGTAAGATGTCTAGGTGGTAATACGCAGTGTCCTTCGGTTATCTCATACCCTGTTGCCGTCTGCTGCCGAGGTCCAATTCCGTCTTTTGACTTGTTCAATCGCGTCTGTAACCTTTGTCTTTTCGCCTACACAGATATGTATTTTTCTGGTCCGGCATGTAATGTTTCACATACTCCTTTTCATCTTTATCTGTGCGTCTTCTAGCTTGTTATTTAGTTGTGTGGTGAGTGCCCATGTTTCCGCGCCGTATGTCATTGCTGGAAGTATACATGAGTGGTAGACTAGTTTCTTAATGCACGTTCCAATGTTACATTTGAAGATGTCGAGGTGCATGCCGAAAGCTGTCCATCTAACTGTGATTCTACTTTGAATCTTCTTGTCATGGTTGTTGTATCTTGTGCTGTGCCTCTGTCCTATGTAGATATAGCTTTCAAAGTCGTGAATATGAGTGTTGTTGACATATATGTTTGTGTTGTTTTCGACCATCACCTTTGTCTTCGACTATAATATTATCGTCAGACCCTGATTTGCACCTTCATCGGCCAACTCATGTAGCATTTGTTGTAGCTCATATATTAGCGCATATGAGTATGTCGTCGGCGAAGTGAAGATGACAGAGATATTTGCCTTCTATCTTCACGCCTCTGGTTTCGCAAGTCAGGAGTCGGAATAAGCTTTCGAGTGCTGCCGTGACCAGCTTTGGCGATATGATATCGAACTCCTCTGGTCTGGTCTGGTCGTGTTGCTTTCTTGGTGTAGGTGGACTGTCATCGAGCTGTTGGTGTAGATTTCCTTCAGGAGTTCGATGTACACATATTCTATCCCTTGTTTTTGAAGCGAGGCCAGTACCGGTTGAGTTTGCACTGAGACGAAGGCTTTCTTGTAGTCGACGAATGCGATGCATAGTGGGATATCATACTCTCTGCCCTTCTCCTCTTGTCAGTTGGTTTACGAAGTGGCTGTGGTCTGTCGTTGAGTGTTCGTTTCCTTTTCTCGTGACTGAGTTTCGTCGAGTGTCTTCTCTAGCGTTTTCGTTAGTACTTTCTTGAGAACTTTATTTTTGTTTGATACGGACTGTAATTGTTTGTGTCTTTCTTATTTCCCTCCTTGAAGATTATCATCACCTTAGCCGTTGTTCACGCTGTGAGTATTTGTCTTTCTGATAACCATTTAGTGTATAGCTTAGCAAGGGTCTTCGAGATGGTGTTGCTCATAACCAGTATCTGGTCCAATGTTGACTTGGTTGATGACTGTTACGTCTGTGATGATGTCTGGCCTGTATGTTAGGATGTAGTCAATTTTGGTCTTCGTTACACCGTATGGGCCTTTCCACGTCCATCTCCTCCCTGCTTTTTTCTGGAATATGGCTTTCTTGATTTTGTACTTTCATGACGTTGCACATTTTACCAAGGTATAGGATATATAAAATAAAAGTATATGTAACATTTGTGGTGTCTTCGATTAAACCATGAATGTTTGGTGCCCGATTTGCAGTTCATCTGAGGGAAAACAATTGATCATTTATATTTAAAGCAATACAGCTGTGTATTATTACACAAGACATTCTGCACATAGCAGTCAATTGTCACAAGTAAATGACCAAAAGTTGCTCACCCAATTGACGTAGTGAACACGTAGAACCCCACGACCATTCCATACGTGTCCAATGTATCCGGGTAGCCTTGCTTGCTGCAACCGATGCTATTCAATACTACATCAAATCACAAACATGTTTTGTTGCAAGAATGGATAGTTTTAGTTGTATGACGAATTATACACTTAATCTTTCTACCCGTCAGTCTCAGATATAATATATTCATGTTCATTCCAACTCCAAAATACAACAACATCAACAACGTCTACTCTACTGCTACCACATATTATGGTAACGTAATATGCAAGAATGGTGTAAACTAATCAGTATACCTTAAAGTGAAGCAAATAAGTGTCAAATCGTGCGCGGAAATTCGGTGTATGTGGAGGATTGGTGGTGAACTAAAAGTATGTACTATTCTAAGATACTTGTAGTTATTATGTAAAATGTTGGAAAGAATATATTTATGCAATGTCTTTGCAGCATTGTGGATTATTGCTGGATTGCACACACACAAACAAACACACC
>OZ024855.1:12594668-12694668 GCA_964017155.1 Oasisia sp. SBJ-2009
TGAGTGTGTGAGTGTGTGAGTGTGTGAGTGTGTGAGTGTGTGAGTGTGTGAGTGTGTGAGTGTGTGAGTGTGTGAGTGTGTGAGTGTGTGAGTGTGTGAGTGTTTGAGTGAGTGAGTGTGTAAGTGTGTAAGTGTGTGAGTGTGTGAGTATGTGAGTGTGTGAGTGTGTGAGTGTGCGTGCATGAGTACATGCGTGCCTGACTCCATGAGTGGGTTTGTCTCTCCGTGAGTGTGGCGAGCGTGCTTAAGTGATCGTTTGAGTATATCAGTAGCGTTTACATAATATATGAATTGGAAATGTCTGTCATATTGAAGTAACATGTAATTATCTAAATAAACTTACATTTTTCTCAACATGGACGGCGAAAGTGGTATAATAGAAACCGATGGTGATGTAAAAGAAGAAGATAATCAGGCTTAGCAGAATGACGGGGAGAGTTCCGATGAAAGACCAGAAGGATTTCCTTTCTTTTTGTGTCACGTCTGAATAGGCAAACAATACAGACAATTACAGTATTTCCCAAACCCATATATTAGTCCGAATCTATGTTTACACAATTATCCATTTCTGACTACAGCCAGGTGTGTAAGGATGTATATATGTATGCGTGCGTGCGTGCGCGCACGCACCCATGCACATATGCTCGACGCACGTACGAACCCTTACACAAAAATACCATTCAAATACCATTGAATACCATTGAATACCATTCAGTACCATTGGACCATTCAATGGTATTTCAGCAGGACTCAATGGTATTCCCAATGGTAATTTGTAATACCATTCAGTACCATTGGACCATTCAGTGGTATTTCAGTAGGCTCAATGATACTTTGGGCTATTCAATGGTATTTCTGTAAGACTCAATGGTACTGTGAATGGTAATTCGTTATACCATTCAGGACCATTGGACAATCCAGTGGTATATATTATTCTCAGTGGTATTCTCAATGGTATTTCAGAATACCATTGAATACCATTGGACTACTCAATGATAAAGCTTGTTTCAATGGTACTGTCAATGGTATCGGAACATACTTTCCAACAATAAATCAGACTTCAGTGGTATTCTCAATGGTATTTCAGAATACCATTGAATACCATTGGACTACTCAATGATAAAACTTGTTTCAATGGTACTCTCAATGGTATCGGAACATACTTTTCAACAATAAATCAGACTTCAGTGGTATTCTCAATGGTATTTCAGAATACCGTTCAATACCATTGGACTACTCAATGATAAATCATGTTTCAATGGTACTACCAATGGTATCTGAACATACCTTTCAACAATAAATCAGACTTCAGTGGTATTCTCAATGGTACTTTAGAATACCGTACAATACCATTGGACTACTCAATGGTAAAACATGTTTCAATGGTACTCTCAATGGTATCTGAACATACTTTTCAACAATAAATCAGACTTCAGTGTTTTTCTCAATGGTATTTGGGAATACCATTGGACCATTGAATGATAACATCTTGTTTCAGTGGTATTTGAAATGTAATCATGTACGATACATATTGTTTCGGTGGTACATACAATTAATATTTAAAGGTAAAATGTATATTGATGTCTCAGTGGTAATCTCAAGTAATAGTATTTGAATATACCATTCAGTACCACTGGACCGTGCAGATGAATGATAAATCAAGTTTCAATAATACTCTCAAGGGTATCTGAATATAACTTTTAAAGTAATATATCTATGTCTCAGTGGTATTCTCAAGTGTCATAGACTAATTTTGACATGTTACAATATATATATATATATATATATATATATATATATATATATATATATATATATATATACCATTACAATATTGCTACCAATGGCCCTGACCAAAAAAGAGCCAATGGTATACCATTGAATACCATTGAATACCATTCAGTACCGTTGGACCATTCAATGGTATTTCAGTAGGACTCAATGGTATTCTCAGCGGTAATTTGTAATACCATTCAATACCATTCAGTACCATTGGACCATTCTATGATAAAATAAGGCATCAATGGTACTCGCAACGGTATTGGAACATTCCTTTCAATAATAAATCAGACCATTCAATGATAAAATCTTGTTTCAGTTGTTCTCTCAATGGTATTTGAACATAATGTGCAACAATAAATGTGACTTCAGTGGTATTTTCAATGGTATTTTAGAATACCATTCAGTATCATTGGATTATTCAATAATAAAATCTTGTTTCGATGATTCTATCAATAGCTTACTGTTCAATAATAAATCAGACTTTAGTAGTATTCTCAATGGTATTTGAGAATATCACTCAGTACGTAGCATTGGACCATCCAGTGTTAAAGCATTTTTTTGCGGTACGCTCAATTGTATATAAAAGTACCATTCAATACCATTGAACCGTTCAATGATATAATCAGGCTTCAATGGTACTCTCAATGGTATTTAAGAATACCATTCGATACCATTGAACCACACATGAAGTACCATTCAAATACCATTCAAATACCATTGGCCATTATACCCCCTAGTACCATTCAATGGTATTTGAATGGTATTTTTTGTAAGGGAATGTACGAATGTACGTACGTACGTACATATGTATGTATGTATGTATGTATGTATGTACGCATGCATATATGTATACATGCATGCATCATGTGTATGTGTGTGTGTGTGTGTGTGTGTGTGTGTGTGCGTGTGCGTGTGCGCGTGCGCGTGCGCGCGCGCGTGGTTAGCGACACACCGACCTGACTGTGGAGGCAGTAGTATCCACCCGAGAAAAGCAGCAAACAGAAGACCTCCGCCGCAGCAAACAAACGGCAAGCGGAATCCCCCGGCCTGTTCAACAGAAATTAAGTAATGCTAAACATCTTCTAGATACAGGTGCAACTGTGTAGACCAGAACAATATCAAGATAGTTTGAAAAAACTACATATCAGAATGTATTCCGCTAAAGCGGGCACGTCGCAATTCGAGTTATTTATGTCCAATCCCGTATGTGGTTGTATAAATGAGGTTCCACAGTATCAGTAAGCTTTAGTATTATTTAAACTTCTCCCAAGCTTACGTAAACTGTGCATTCAAATAGGTATTAACTGTAATGTTCCGGTCATATGATTAACGTGTCCTTGCTCAGTTCCCTATTAAACTAATCATCGAATTGTGACAAACTCATCAATGAATTGTGACAACGCGAACGGAAGAGGAAATCATACATTATCTATAACCGTAAACATATGCTCAACGTGTCCACGTATTGAAAGAACTTACTTGGTACAGTAGTATTCCTACAGCAGATCCTGTTGTCGTTCCGATGCCAAAGCACGTCTCCAAGACGGACTTCACCCACAACAAGAAACACCGAATAACCACCTCTTTCATGATGCATCTGTATATTACTACTATAAAGTGACACTTTCCATGTAATAGTATAACAACTGTGTTACAAGTGTCCACATGATTGGTTATATATATATATATATATATATATATATATATATATATATATATATATATATATATATATATATATATATATATGTATATGTATATATGTATATATACATATATCAGTGTGAAGTGTGACGAGGTAGGATGGGCTGAGCGAGCACCGAAGGCATGATGCGACACTATGTGAAAGGTTAAAGGTACTGGTGCTGCCATCGGCCACATTGGAAATACGACTGTCCTTAAGCGATGGATGGTGGCAGATCCTGAGCAAGACAATGATCCTCAGAGCGTTTGCGGAAATTTATTGCACGCCCGACCACCAAATGCATAACTACAACGTAGCAGCATAAGGCTATGTTTATAGCTAGAAATAGCTACGAGATGGCAATGTTTTCATATTTTGAGCGAAGTGACTTACAATAACAGCGAGATGGCCCACCTCGCTCTTCATGTTTCAGGGGAATCTCAGGGTATTTATGGTATTATACATACAACTGTATATATAGCTTAAATAATTTCGGTTTTAGTACATCATTGACTCCACTTCGTATAAACATGTAAACGTCAACTGAAGCAATATGCATGAAGGAATATATAGTTCCATACATATACTGTTGCAATTGTATTAGGGAATTCTTTCGCCAATATGCTTAAGCTTGCCGTCCAAAGACCAGCATATCCCAGTGCCATGGTAGAACGAACCAGCAGACTCATCACAATGTAGGTGGTGCCACTTGGAACTGCATCCAGAATCCTTAAGTTAACAGAAAATATTTCCGCTTATGGACACTTTGGCATACTAGTGACGTTGTGATCCTACAAAGGAAGTAATATTATTATAACATAATTTGTTTTCTTTTCAAACCGCTTGTTTCTATCCCCTTATTGGGAATGTGTACCATTGTGGTTTAACATACATGATCATCCTTTTGTTGTTGTTGTTGTTGTTTTCTTGCACAAACCTCCTGACACCGTCACTATAGAATACTAGGTTCGTGTCGTCAGCGCCTCCGCACGCAATCTAGATTCATGGCGCTATGTTAGTGTTGTTCTTACAATAAACGCCCTGACATCGTCACTACAGACCATTTGTCCATGCAACAATGTTGTCATATCCTAACACAATGACATCGTCACTACAGACCGTTAGTACACGCATCAATGTTGTCTTACCCAAAGGCCGCCACGCTGACGCCACACACCGTTAGTCCACCTACATACGTCAACTTGGCCCCAATAGTGGACAGCTGAAACATAGACGTACACTGATTACGCGTGAAGTTGGTCGGACTGATGGGTTTAGATCATTCTTTTTCAAATCAAAAATGTCGATAATTTATGAAAATTATCGTAAGAAATTGATATCAAATACTATAACTGTATCACTGAGAAAAGGTGTTTTCTAGATGATTTTAAACAAGCGCTCCAACACCGACTTCATTCCTTTCCCTAGAGCATATATCGGAACTAGCGATTTTTATGTGGCTGCAGCGACCTATCGAATATTAGTGATAGATTTGTTGAAGCGATTACATACTACCGCCAACGTTTAAAACTGTATAACCATAGCTATAATTATAACTTATCAACTGATAAGTTAACAACTGGAATATTGCTTATTGACTCTAGCGTTGACCAATCATTTTGTTTTGCTAGGTCGCTAAATTTTGTTTTCAAATATGTAGGCGACATTATTGTTATTATTAATGTTATTATTATTATTAGTATTATTATTATAAGTAATTCTGCATAACTTGAAATAAGTTAACTTGTTATGTATTGACACATGTCGGCTAGTCACTGCTAATTTTATTTAAATGAAAAGTGGAAACCTATAGGCGAAATAGCAACCCAACGACATTAAATGGTACATTTGACATCACGATTTATTGCGCTGGTCGCGTGACCCGTACTAATGTCCATATAAGTCCAACTGTGACTCCGTGTGTGTATGACAGTGTGAACATAACGACAATACAAATTGCGTAGTACTATACAACAGTAAATGAACTCACGTGGTGTCCGATGAGAGGACTCGCCAACATGCACACAAGTTCATACACTGCAATGATGAATCCAACTACCACAAGACTCGCTCCTTTTTTCTGTGCCTGCAGAAATAAAATATTGGGATTGAGTTGTTCTAAGATTGCATTACTTCGATTCTACACAAAGTATGATGGGTTCACTTGCCTACCTATTGCTGCACGACATTTAATTTAAGTAAAGACTGACTGACAAGAACATGTGTTATGCTGGCAGTCAAAGTCATCTTAACATATGCCAAAGGCAGCATATAATGCAAGTCCAATCTAAGTGCAAACAATGCAGGCTGTAGAGTGCTATTTTTACTTTTACATTTTTGAAGTTTTTCTACAGTTTCGTGTATTAATAAACCCCTAAGCTTTGTCATTGCGCTAAATGTCGTTAATAGCACGACTGCAATTTAGCAAGTGATTTTTGCTCTCGTTTGATAAAATATCAAATTCGAGCAATACGTGAACGTTGTTATTTTATGGTGGTGATTATCAATTACGTAACAATGGACCAATATCGCTACTTGAAGTCTTCACATTGCGTTAGTACCCGGCAGTTTGGTACCACTGGATCATAATCACTATAGGTCAGGTATTAACACAGCGCCAGTAACAGACAATTTTTTAATACTGCACCAGTATCACTAGGTCAAATCTTAGCACAGCGCCAGTAACCGTCAATGTAGTAACAATGCACCAGTGTCACTAGGTATGGTGTTAACATATCGCCAGTACCCGTCAATGTTGTAACAATGCACCTGTATCACTAGGTCAGGTCAAGTATTTGCGCAGCGCCAGTACCTGTCAATGTTGTAACACTGCACCAATATCACTATGTGAAGTTTACACATTGCACCAGTTCCCGTCAGTGTTGTAACACCGGAACACAATTACTATATCAAGTCGTTAATACCATGATTGCAATGAAGCAAAATTATTATTTCCACTTGTTTTGCGAAATATTAAATTCGAGCAACACCAAAACGTTGTTATCATGTTGTGGTGATTATCAGTTACGTAACAATGGACCAGTATCGCTACGTGAAGATTTCATATTGCGTCAGTACCCGACAGTGTGGTACCACTGGACCATAATAACTAGTTCAAGTATTAACACAGGATCAGTACCCGTCAGTTGTACTTTAGGACCATATACACTTTATAGAGGGGGCTGCCCGATTTAAAGCCAAGGTCAAGGTTAGGTCAAGGTAAAAGATGAATAATTATATAATCACATTGTCCAATATCTCTCGATTTTTTTAATTAATTTAAATGTTTTTAAAAGTTAATTTATTTACTGACCCACTTCTTTCCATGATATGATTATCGAATTTGCATAAATTCAAAATCGCCGACAAATTAGCAAATATATAAATATAATTATTCTATATCAGATCCATTTTCACAAAGGTTCCAAAACAAATATTTTGCACACAGATATCTTATGGAAATATGCAACTTTTGAGAGGGGGCTGCTCGGATTTAAAGGACAAGGTCAAGATCAGACAAAGATCGAAGTTAAAAAAAGTGTTTATCAGGAATTTATCTTTCCAAGCTTACACTAAGCCCAGAAGAAACATACTTTTATGTTTAAGCAAACATTTAAGGCTCTATGTATCCACTTTAGTTATGAGAATAACCACTAGTGTCGGCCGTGTTAGGTTTAAAGATGGCCGCCATAGGTGTTGCGAATACGGGAACGGCCGATTCCCTTCTTAAAGTAGCACACCTGACCAGGACACGTCACGTACATCAGATGACTGCCATGTCCCTTGCAAAACTCCAACATGATGCCTACAAAGAGGGCAGTGGCAAAGCGCAGTGGCTCAGACTACGAGAACCCGGGTTCGAATCCTTGCTGCGGTGTTAAAAACTTGGGCAAATTTGTTCACTCTACATTGCTCCAGTTCACTCAGCTGAATAACTGAGTACCTGGCTATAGACATTGGTGGATATTTGTAGGAGCAGCCTTCGCGCATTAATTGTAGCAAATGGCTGGACGCTTCCCAGAGAAGCCGAGAAGGTGTCAGAGTGAACAGGTCTGTCAGGGAAGTAAAGTGTAAAGCGCTTTGACGGTCCTGAGGACTGGATACTGCGCTATATAAGAACTTGCCTTTACAAAACAACGTGCAACGCAGCAGATGAAGACACAACTTTTGAACACTGGCAAAAAAAATTATTCAGAACAGTCCAACATTTGAGTTATGGGATAACGTCCTCATCTTTGTCCGATCACACAGAGGGAGGAACTGTTCTCTCAACATAGATGTCCTTGAGGCACTGGTATGTTTTTGCTTTTGTGCTCCTGACCACACGAACCATGCCCTCTGACTACCTGTTCACATAAAAACAGTGAAACCGTTAAGAGTGCTGGTGCCGCCTTCGGCCACATTGAAAATACTGCTGCCCTTAAGCGATTGATGGTGGCAGATCCTGAGTAAGCCAGGATTCTCAGTGCATTTGAGGAAATATATTGCTCGCCCGACCAACACATTCTGAATCACGAGCAAGTTACTACCCTGGTCTTTCTATGAAAAACCGTAACAGGCTTCTGAAAATCTCACACGTTTCTGCCAAGATCATTGGTTTACCTACGCCAATGCTCTCCGAAGTAATCGACCATGCAATTTTGAAGAAAGCTCATGCTGTCGCTACTGAGACTAATCATCCGCTCTCTACGTTCTTCCATGTACTTCCGTCTCAAAGGAGATGCCGTTGTATAAAATGTAAAACATCTCGCTATAGCAGGAGTTTTGTGCCTGTGGCCATTAGAATGTTGAATGCTAAATGTGTCATATTGCTGTCAACCGGTTGAATTGTTCTTGTAGTGGATACATCTGGAAATTCATTTGCATTTTGTTGTGACCATCCCTAATATTATAGATGTGATCATTATTTGTACAATGCATATTCTTTTTAAGGACTAGAAAGTGAAAGTGAAGTGAAGTGAAGTGAAGTGAAGTGAAGTGAAGTGAAGTGAAGTGAAGTGAAGTGAAGTGAAGTGAAGTGAAGTGAAGTGAAGTGAAGTGAAGTGAAGTGAAGTGAAGTGAAGTGAAGTGAAGTGAAGTGAAGTGAAGTGAAGTGAAGTGAAGTGAAGTGAAGTGAAGTGAAGTGAAGTGAAGTGAAGTGAAGTGAAGTGAAGTGAAGTGAAGTGAAGTGAAGTGAAGTGAAGTGAAGTGAAGTGAAGTGAAGTGAAGTGAAGTGAAGTGAAGTGAAGTGAAGTGAAGTGAAGTGAAGTGAAGTGAAGTGAAGTGAAGTGAAGTGAAGTGAAGTGAAGTGAAGTGAAGTGAAGTGAAGTGAAGTGAAGTGAAGTGAAGTGAAGTGAAGTGAAGTGAAGTGAAGTGAAGTGAAGTGAAGTGAAGTGAAGTGAAGTGAAGTGAAGTGAAGTGAAGTGAAGTGAAGTGAAGTGAAGTGAAGTGAAGTGAAGTGAAGTGAAGTGAAGTGAAGTGAAGTGAAGTGAAGTGAAGTGAAGTGAAGTGAAGTGAAGTGAAGTGAAGTGAAGTGAAGTGAAGTGAAGTGAAGTGAAGTGAAGTGAAGTGAAGTGAAGTGAAGTGAAGTGAAGTGAAGTGAAGTGAAGTGAAGTGAAGTGAAGTGAAGTGAAGTGAAGTGAAGTGAAGTGAAGTGAAGTGAAGTGAAGTGAAACTTTAAGAAACAGGATACCAAGTTGTGCGATGTGATCGTGAAAATGGGAAATCCGTTCATGGATTCATCTAACGAATTACTGAACTTGGACAACCACACCTGCGAGAAAGAAATGGTGGTGCAAGCACTGCAGTCAATAGAACGTCTGCGAAAGAACAGTATTCAAAATACGTAACAAATTTGCTCATTGAAAGGAAGGCCATCAAGAAAATATCGACATATCGATGACAGCGAATTACCACGAAGATGCAGACAGCAGAATATGTCTACTTGTTGATGATGCGCTGAATGAGGGGGAATCTACTGTTTACGTAAGAACCGTAGACACAGGTGTGGTTGTAATTTGGTTGGACTATTTCACGATCTTACCTAGCACCATCCAGGAATGCAGTTATAGGTCGGTTTTTGGCTCATGGAAGCACTTCCGCTACTACCACATCAACTCAATCTGCCAAGAACTTGGGGAGGAAAAAACTCGTGCTTGGCCCTTTTTTCAAGCCTTCTCATGTTGGTTTTGATCCCACGTCCCACATCCTTCGGCAAGATATTTTCCCAACGAGGGATAGGACGAAGGAGAAGCTCCCTCCGACAGAAACAACACTGCTTCAACTTGCAAACCGATGCTTATACCAAGCCAGTATCTGGAGAAACAGCCTGGAGCCTATCATAGCTACACCCAACCCTGAAGGCTTTGGGTGGACAAGAGAAGACACCGGATGGCGTCCGGTCTGGACAACTCTACCAGCTGCTGCTGTAGGTTGTGGAGAACTGATCAAGTGTGGCTGCAAGGCTGAACCCACTCGTACGAAAAAATGCAGATGCAAGACCGCCAGGCTCACAGGCGGCACAGCACTCTCTGTCTACTGTGGACTTTGTGAGTGAAAGTTCACAACAAGCTCATGGTAGCGGCATGTGATGAATTGGTTAGCAATGGAGGTGTGAGTTAATTAAATAATTAACTGAGTACATGTGACTGCCTTTCTGAATATAGATGTGCAAAACGTATAGGTACACAATGTTATAGTACACGCGTGCAGCTACATGTGCACATTGAAATTATCATAATTAGTTTTGAGCATATTGGCCGCCATTTTTAATTTATGCAAATTGTATAAAGTACAAAATATAAAATAGAGTTTTGCAGCCATAACCGTTTCATGTAACCTTCCGAAATACAAACATTGTCATTGTGTTAGTATATGATAACATTGGACTAATGATATATTTTTTTTTTTTACCTTCGTCTGACCTTGATTGTTACCTTGAAATCCGGGTAGCCCCATCTCAGAAGTTTTATATGTTCATAAATTATATGTGTGCAAACTGTTTATTTTGATTTTTTGTGTAAACAAAATCTGATAAAGAATAACGTTATTTATATATTTGCACATTTGGCGGCCATTTTTAATGTGTACAAATTAGATAGTCATCACGTGGAAAGATGTGGATCAGAAAGTATATGAGCTTTTGAAATCATTTAAAAATAGTATTACAAACTCGAGATATTGAACAATATGATTATATAATTATTGATCTTTGATCATGACCTGACCTTAATATTGGTCTTTAAAATATGGCAGCCCCTTTAAAAGTTTTATATGGTCTTAAGGTACAACTGTGCCCAATTTGGTGTTTTGGCCCAGCGTGTCACGACCATATCCCCCCTAAGCGACTCAAACGGCGTCAGTATTCGTCAATAACAACGCAGTAATACTACACCAGTTTAACTGGAGCGAGACTTATAACGGCGTCATTGCGATATTGCACGAGCAAGATAAATACGCAAACAATTATCAACACAACACATAACTACCAACTTACCTCGACAGCATAGAATGGTGCAACGAGGCTTTCCATCGTGCCCACGGAAAGGATAGCTAGGCAAATTGTGATCATTATTATTTTGCGATTCTTAAAATCGTTCCGATCCGGCACCTCATCTTGCTCAAAGGTATTGTAATCACTGATCTCACAACCGCCCTGAGTAACATCTGACGACAGGCGTCGGAGCTGATGGTCATCGGACAAGGAACGTTCTTCTGCCGCCATCTATGAAACCTGGATACTGAGAGAAAATGTGGTTCAATGTTAGATTCACCATTGAAAGAGAGAGAGAGAGAGTGTGTGTGTGTGTGTGTGTGTGTGTGTGTGTGTGTATGTATGTGTGTGTGTGTGTGTGTGTGTGTGTGTGTGTGTGTGTGTGTGTGTGTGTGTGTGTGTGTGTGTGTGTGTGTGTGTGTGTGTGAGTGTGAGTGTGTGTTTGTATGTGAATGAGTGAGTGAATGAGTGAGTGTGTGATTAAATGAGTGAAAGAGTGATTTCGTAATTAAGTGAGTGGGTGGTATTTGGGTGAATTGGGGAGTGAGTGAGTGTTTGAATGAGGCAATGAGTGAGTTAGTGAATGTGTCAGTAAATGAGTAAGAGAGTGGATGAATGAGCGAGCTAGCGAGCGAACGAGCGAGTATACAAGTAACTAAGTAAGAGTTTTTGGAAAATTGATGCTCTTGATTCAAATAGCCTTTGGCAAGACTAAACGTATTATTTTCAGTCAAACGAAATCATCTTACCTACACATTTTATGTTTTGAGTATTACGTTTTATATTTGAAAAATAAAATCTTAAAACGCAGGTCTGAAATAAGAATACTATCCAGTAGTTGAACATAGACATGTCATTGACAATACTGTAGCTGGTATTTGGACAACAGTCTATTTACTCTAAACTGGCGAATACCATGGAACAGATACTAAATTAACTTGTGTTCTATCAATAAAGGCCCATTTCTTGTCTAGAAAGGAAACTTCACTACACTTTTCCGGTGGTCTGCAAAAGTGGTCTATATGGTGATGAAGGACATTTCTATTGTGCATATACGCAAGAGAAATAATGACCCTCGCGCATGTGAAAATCAGTTATGAAACATTCTTCACGTGACAGACCCTTACACGGCCTGATCCTGCATTTCGTGCAAGGTGTTTTCTTCAAGACAGCCAGTGTGACGTCAGAGCAAGCAGGAGCAGCTCGCTAACTCCACAACAAATCAGGACCTCAACATCAACTGTATACATCTGGCCAGTCTTTGGTACGATAAACTACGATCTCTACACTAACTGTGCCAATCTGACCAGTTGTTGACTGACGACGAGCAACGATCTCTACACTAACTTTGTCACCCGGACCCGTGTTTGACACGGTACACGTTTCAGTCTTGATATCAGCTCTCGAAAGAACTGGGCTCCATCGCAACGAGGCTTCTGCCCCCACAATACTTCACCCCGTCATCTACAGTGATTTGAAATGTTTACACAAACATAAGTAACACTAGACTTTACTTTCGTTCATAGAGTGAAGCTCACGTCCTTGTATTCCGGAGCGTCGGCTGCAAATACACAGTCTTTTTACAACTGCGGTTGCAGGTTTTCAAGCAACCAGTTGAGTTCATTGTGGGCTTGCGACATAGCAGTTTGCTTCGACAAGACCGCACATTAATTGGTTAGAGCAAAGCCTTTAAAAATGTTCCATGGTATTCGCCAGTGTAGAGTAAATAGACTGTTGTCCAAATACCAGCTACAGTATTGTCAATGACATGTCTATGTTCAACTACTGGATAGTATTTTTATAACACTGTCATGATATCGCAGCGAAGAAGAACGTTCTCAATTCAATTACACCAGTCATAATTCATTCGTTTAGATTATATTTTTACTTGACTATGTGGTCGGTGAAAGAAATGAATTGAACGTTTGTTCGGTGACAGATACAGATTAATGAATATATGTATACTACATTGATAACTCTGATAACAAAAACATGTATTGCAACCGTGACGAAATTCGTCTCAAAGCGACGGATAAATCTGTTTGTGGACCGTGAGACATGTCTTTCGCCATCGATGTTCGGCGGGACGGAGGTCATATTTCGCATGAGACAACACTTCCGTGTGTCAAGGTAGTCAGGTCAATATATGGAAAATACCCCGTCAACCCCCCAAAAATGGCTACAAAAGGTTTCTCAACTGATTCTGGTAGGTTTTAGTGAACTCTATAACATACTAAATGTTTACTAAAGTAGGACCCCCGGAAAAGTTTATTTTTTTCAAGATGGCGTCCAAGATGGCTGCCGAAACCTCTTAATGATCACAACTATGTAACTATCAACTCAAATTTAATGATCTTGGTGTCTATCCCTAGGTTTTTGGGGGCAAAGAACACATTAAGATCATAACAAATGATGTTGGCCTATATATGTAACACAAACATCCAATATGGCGTCAAACATGGCCGCCAACACCTCAAAATGACCGCAAGTCCATAACTATTGACTCAAATTTGATGATCTTGATGTCTATCCCCAGGTTTTTGGGGGCAAGGAACACATTAAGACAACTTTGGATATCACTGAGCTGTTGAATCATTATGGAATTGAACTGACGACCTTCAGCTCTCCACTATCACCTAATACACACACCTTTGTCCGTATAATAAGTTTGAGAGCGTTCGGTTTTGAGTGTCATCCTCCACCTCAGAATCGACCTCTTGAGTGTTGTTTGGATTGTCACAGTTTTCAGTTTGGCAAGGGCCACATGCAGCAGTGCAGGGGAGTCCATAGCGTCTGCAGCTGCATCAACAGGATTTGCATCCCCCGAACAGTTGCAATGGATAATTTTCAAGAGTTCGTCACGCGCAGCATTGTTTTGGGTCATAATTGGAATTAACTGATCATTTTCCTGTTTCCATCCCCATTTCATTTGCCATACCCATCGATACCATAATTTGAAAGTACACACGTTGGCTAGGGAATTTTGTTGCAGGTGATGTTGGGGGAAGCCATTCAGGAGTGACAAATGCTTGAGCAGTTGTGGCTGAATTATCAGCGTATGGTTGGCATGGCAAGAATGTTGATCAAGGCGGATCGTACTGGGTCTTGGTTGATGCATTTGCAGGCAGTGTCCAATTGCCTAACTGTCTTTGCTGCAGCTGGGCACTTCAATTACCTGCCATCTGCTCATTACTAACTACAGCAAATGAGCAACCTGGAGGAAAAGCACCCAGACGTTTATCGAAAGTTCTTTGATGGTTTTTACGTTGTTCGTAGGAGCAATCAGTGCTGGGCAGGGCTTAGTAGTGATCTTGTCATTGAACAGACGTTGATGAGGTCTCTAAAGAGCACTGTTGGTCTAACTTGCGGCAGTGGGATGACCGAGGACATGCGAAACCTTTTGACCTTATCTGCACCTGTAACATCCGAGTACAACATTGCGATGCAGGATTTCACAAACCTAAAGCTTGCAGCCTGCTCACCCTTCACATCTGATCCTACTCTGAGAAACTTTGTCAACGGGATAGTGGCTGGGCCAGATGTTAATGTACATGACTTTGAATCGGTTGGGAACAAGATCATTGAAGATATAACCAGAAAGTCGGAATTTACTTACAAATTCAAGCGGAAAGACAGAGCTAAAACCCTTGGGAATATCTCTGCTGTGAAGATTGCTCCTGATCATACCATTGATCCTGCCATTCTGTTCCAGCGTTTCCTTGTGGTGTCAAGGTCAGGAGATCTTCCCCTTGAAGAGGTTTTGACGTAGGAACTAAGCCCCTACCCTCCAGCCCTCTTTGAGACCAGGGACATTCTTCGAAAAACAGACAAACCTCAGCTTGCTCAGGCAATTCGAGACCATGCTGCGGACTTACTAAGTGAGTCTGTGATGAATTCTATTCCCAAAACAGATTGTTACGTGCTTGATGGTGGCTCTTTGCTCCATCGTTTACCGTGGAAGAAAAGCGACTCATATAATGCAATAGCTGAGTCTTATGCAGACTTCACTGTGAGAAATTACGGACAAGCGACAGTGGTGTTCGATGGCTATGGTAAAGGTCCCTCCTTAACAGAAAACACACATCAGAGACGAGGAAAACACCTGCACCCTATTGTTAGTTTCACTGCAGAAACAGAGTTTTCAGGCAAAAAGGAGGACTTTTTGTCTCGTGACAAAAACAAAGCAGACATGATTGCTCTCATCAGCACAGTACTAACTAAAAGGGGATGCCATGTCATTCAGTCACCAGGGACGCAGACGTTGATATTGTTAAGTCAACTGTTGAACGATCCCGTCATTGCACCACAACGTTGGTCGGTGAGGATACAGATTTGCTGATCTTGCTCCTTCATTACTCCAGAACAGACAATGAGATCATCTACTTCCGTTCTGACACAAACAGGCAGTCAAAAGAACACAGAGTGTATAACATTAACCTGTTGAAACAGGGTAAGCTCATTTCCAGACGATGGATTATAAATTGAAAACATTAATTCGGACGGATGCTATCCTGTGAGAATTTCCCGTCAATAGTACGGCTTTTATTTCTGTAGGCTCAACACATCGTAAATAGCATGACATAGGCACATTTTTTCCCGTAACTCTCCCGTCACGTTTCCTTAGTTCACATTTCAGACGTGCTAAAGACATGTCTTCATATTGCGACATAATGATGATAATTTGTACTAATAACAAATGAAAATGATAATCTTACTAAAGTAGTGCCGATGAAGTTCTTGTTTACCGCGAAACCTGTAGGCCGTTGACGCCTGGCGCTATTAGCAATACTTTGGAGCCATGAGCCAGGAATGTTTGAAATCACGAACTTGGCGGACGGTACATTACTTACTACATCATGAGTTGTGCAGTCGATGCGGGCATTACGTAGATTAACGGAAAGCGTTTGGGTTGGGCACGTATCGACACTAACACATAAGGGAAGTGGCCCGCCAGTGTAGGGGTGCTTTTTTGGCTCCTCTGTGTTTGGAGTGCTGGAACGTCAAAACTGTGTGGACGTAGCCTCGATGGTATGAGTGACTAAACACAACCCTGGCTGGTGACTCATCATTGTGAAGGAGGAGACGAGCATTGCCGGGGTGGTGATCTGAAGCTGTCTTTTACCAACTGTAGCCTAATTCACCCATTTTATCGCCCACGCCACGACCACGCCACGCCAGACAAACCAGCTAGACAATTCATGCTGACCGTTGACCAAACGTTCCGCATCGGTGATTGCTCTGGTTATTATGTCGACTGAATATATTAACAGCATGGTCGAGGCTGCTTCGCAACTGAGCTTGAACAGTTCAGGCTGCAGCGCAGTGTACACGGTGACACGCCGAAGACCGGAACAAGAAAGGAACACGACACGACGGTGTTCGAAATAATAGAGTTGATTGCACCGATCCTCATCCAGGCGGTGTGTGCAGCCATGCAGGTTGCACACCTAAACACAGAGATGCAGACAATAAAGTCCTGGCTGGCTGCCAATGAATAACAGATCGGTGATCTACAAAAGAAGGTGGCGACGTTGGAGGCAGATGCTGACAAGAAGGAACAATAAACCAGACCTCCAAATCTCCGATTCCATGGCATCCCGGAAGTAGACTGCGACAACACCAAAGCCGTGGTGATCGGTATGATCCAGTAAAGAATCGGTGCAGCTACGTAAAAATCCCAGTTGAGACGTAAGTGGACCAAATGAAAACCAAGGCTAGATGTTCGAAGCTGGACAGTTTTTCTTAGAAGATTGCACAATGAATGCAAATACGATGGTTGTTTAACCATGTAAGCTTACCGTCGACCAGATAGTGGAGCTCACGTCTGTGTCTGAGCGTCAGGTGTAAAACTGAGCTTGCTGTGGGTTGGCGCCGTACCAATTTGTGTAATTGAAAATGACGCATGCCTCACCGCACAATGGTCTGTGCTGGCACACATGTTATGTTGTCACTTTGTAAGCATATCTGCATTACTCACTAGTCTAGATCACGCATGACTACGACACGGGGTCGTCTACACACCGACTACACGGTACGTTAGAATAGTCGGGTCGGTCGGTCGGTCGGTCGGTCGGTCGGTCGGTCGGTCGGTCGGTCGGTCGGTCGGTCGGTCGGTCGGTCGGTCGGTCGGTCGGTCGGTCGGTCGGTCGGTCGGTCGGTCGGTCGGTCGGTCGGTCGGTCGGTCGGTCGGTCGGTCGGTCGGTCGGTCGGTCGGTCGGTCGGTCGGTCGGTCGGTCGGTCGGTCGGTCGGTCGGTCGGTCGGTCGGTCGGTCGGTCGGTCGGTCGGTCGGTCGGTCGGTCGGTCGGTCGGTCGGTCGGTCGGTCGGTCGGTCGGTCGGTCGGTCGGTCGGTCGGTCGGTCGGTCGGTCGGTCGGTCGGTCGGTCGGTCGGTCGGTCGGTCGGTCGGTCGGTCTAATTTAATTGAGAACGTCCTTCTTTGCTGCTATATTATGACAGTTTTATCAACAACTCAGTCTGCCACCGCTTCAACTCTTATGAGTAGTGTCTAATTAATACCACGTGAATTCAAAATGAATTTTTTTACAAATCCTTACCGACTTCTATATATAATTTAACTTGCGGATGACCTTTGCTGTAGTTATGCGTGATCTAGACTAGTGACTGATGCATCATAAAATACAAAGTGACAATATAATATTTTAAAACGCTTTGCTGCCACCAGTTATTGTTCGTTTTTTCGATGCAAATTGCTATATCACCAGCCCACAATGAATTCAGTTGGTTGGGTGAATAGAAAACACGCAAACTCAGTTTTACATAGACACTATACTTCCATCCGACGCTCCGGAATAGAAGGACGTGAGCTTCATTCTATGAACAAAGGTAAGGACTTTGATTTTGTTTTATAAAACGAATTAATCAAAACGTAAAATATACAGCTAAGATAATTTTGTTTGACTAACGAAGATACGTTTTGTCTTCCCAAAGGCTATTTGAACCCAGTGTATACATTTTCCAAAAAGTCTTATTTAGATACTTATATACTCGCTGGTTCGCTCGCTCGATCGCCCTTACTCACTCTCTTACTCATTCTCTCACTCATTCACTATCTCACTCATTCACCGACCAACCCAACCAGTCACTCACTTAATTACTCAATCACTCACTCCCTCATTCAACTACTCACTCATTCACTCATTCACTCACTCACTTACTCACTCACTCATTCACGCACCACACACACACACACACACGCACACGCACACGCACACGCACACGCACACGCACACGCACACGCACACGCACACACACACACACACACACACACACACACACACACACACACACACAAGCACACTCACTCACCCACTCACTCACACACTCACTAAATGGTGGATCTAACGTTGAAGCACATTCTCTCTCAGTATCCAGGTTTCACTGATGGCGGCAGAAGAACGTTCCTCGACCGATGACCCTCAGCTCCGACGCCTGTCGTCAGATGTTTCTCATGACAGATGTAAGACTTGTGATTACAACACCATTGAGCAAGATGACGTGCCGGATGGGAACGTGATGAAAAATCACAAAATATTTGTGATCACGTTTTGCGTAGCTGTCCTTTTCGTGGGCATGATGAAAAGCCTCGTTGCACCATTTTATGCTGTCGAGGTAAGTAGGTAGTTACGTGTAGTGTTGAGGAGTATTTGCGTATTTATTGTACTCATGAAATATCGCAATGGCGCCGTTGTAAGTGTCGCTCGTATGAAGATTTGATATAGTGATTGTGGTCCAGTGTTATAATATTGACGGGAACTGGCGCAATGTGCAAACTTCACATAATGCTATTGTTGCAGTGTTACAACATTGACGATTACTGGCACTGTGTTAAGACTTGTTGTAGTGGAACTGGTGCATTGTTGCAATATTGACGGGTACTGGTGCTGTCTTAACAGAAAACACACATCAGAGACGAGGAAAACACCTGCACCCTATTGTTAGTTTCACTGCAGAAACAGAGTTTTCAGGCAAAAAGGAGGACTTTTTGTCTCGTGACAAAAACAAAGCAGACATGATTGCTCTCATCAGCACAGTACTAACTAAAAGGGGATGCCATGTCATTCAGTCACCAGGGACGCAGACGTTGATATTGTTAAGTCAACTGTTGAACGATCCCGTCATTGCACCACAACGTTGGTCGGTGAGGATACAGATTTGCTGATCTTGCTCCTTCATTACTCCAGAACAGACAATGAGATCATCTACTTCCGTTCTGACACAAACAGGCAGTCAAAAGAACACAGAGTGTATAACATTAACCTGTTGAAACAGGGTAAGCTCATTTCCAGACGATGGATTATAAATTGAAAACATTAATTCGGACGGATGCTATCCTGTGAGAATTTCCCGTCAATAGTACGGCTTTTATTTCTGTAGGCTCAACACATCGTAAATAGCATGACATAGGCACATTTTTTCCCGTAACTCTCCCGTCACGTTTCCTTAGTTCACATTTCAGACGTGCTAAAGACATGTCTTCATATTGCGACATAATGATGATAATTTGTACTAATAACAAATGAAAATGATAATCTTACTAAAGTAGTGCCGATGAAGTTCTTGTTTACCGCGAAACCTGTAGGCCGTTGACGCCTGGCGCTATTAGCAATACTTTGGAGCCATGAGCCAGGAATGTTTGAAATCACGAACTTGGCGGACGGTACATTACTTACTACATCATGAGTTGTGCAGTCGATGCGGGCATTACGTAGATTAACGGAAAGCGTTTGGGTTGGGCACGTATCGACACTAACACATAAGGGAAGTGGCCCGCCAGTGTAGGGGTGCTTTTTTGGCTCCTCTGTGTTTGGAGTGCTGGAACGTCAAAACTGTGTGGACGTAGCCTCGATGGTATGAGTGACTAAACACAACCCTGGCTGGTGACTCATCATTGTGAAGGAGGAGACGAGCATTGCCGGGGTGGTGATCTGAAGCTGTCTTTTACCAACTGTAGCCTAATTCACCCATTTTATCGCCCACGCCACGACCACGCCACGCCAGACAAACCAGCTAGACAATTCATGCTGACCGTTGACCAAACGTTCCGCATCGGTGATTGCTCTGGTTATTATGTCGACTGAATATATTAACAGCATGGTCGAGGCTGCTTCGCAACTGAGCTTGAACAGTTCAGGCTGCAGCGCAGTGTACACGGTGACACGCCGAAGACCGGAACAAGAAAGGAACACGACACGACGGTGTTCGAAATAATAGAGTTGATTGCACCGATCCTCATCCAGGCGGTGTGTGCAGCCATGCAGGTTGCACACCTAAACACAGAGATGCAGACAATAAAGTCCTGGCTGGCTGCCAATGAATAACAGATCGGTGATCTACAAAAGAAGGTGGCGACGTTGGAGGCAGATGCTGACAAGAAGGAACAATAAACCAGACCTCCAAATCTCCGATTCCATGGCATCCCGGAAGTAGACTGCGACAACACCAAAGCCGTGGTGATCGGTATGATCCAGTAAAGAATCGGTGCAGCTACGTAAAAATCCCAGTTGAGACGTAAGTGGACCAAATGAAAACCAAGGCTAGATGTTCGAAGCTGGACAGTTTTTCTTAGAAGATTGCACAATGAATGCAAATACGATGGTTGTTTAACCATGTAAGCTTACCGTCGACCAGATAGTGGAGCTCACGTCTGTGTCTGAGCGTCAGGTGTAAAACTGAGCTTGCTGTGGGTTGGCGCCGTACCAATTTGTGTAATTGAAAATGACGCATGCCTCACCGCACAATGGTCTGTGCTGGCACACATGTTATGTTGTCACTTTGTAAGCATATCTGCATTACTCACTAGTCTAGATCACGCATGACTACGACACGGGGTCGTCTACACACCGACTACACGGTACGTTAGAATAGTCGGGTCGGTCGGTCGGTCGGTCGGTCGGTCGGTCGGTCGGTCGGTCGGTCGGTCGGTCGGTCGGTCGGTCGGTCGGTCGGTCGGTCGGTCGGTCGGTCGGTCGGTCGGTCGGTCGGTCGGTCGGTCGGTCGGTCGGTCGGTCGGTCGGTCGGTCGGTCGGTCGGTCGGTCGGTCGGTCGGTCGGTCGGTCGGTCGGTCGGTCGGTCGGTCGGTCGGTCGGTCGGTCGGTCGGTCGGTCGGTCGGTCGGTCGGTCGGTCGGTCGGTCGGTCGGTCGGTCGGTCGGTCGGTCGGTCGGTCGGTCGGTCGGTCGGTCGGTCGGTCGGTCGGTCGGTCGGTCGGTCGGTCGGTCGGTCGGTCGGTCGGTCGGTCTAATTTAATTGAGAACGTCCTTCTTTGCTGCTATATTATGACAGTTTTATCAACAACTCAGTCTGCCACCGCTTCAACTCTTATGAGTAGTGTCTAATTAATACCACGTGAATTCAAAATGAATTTTTTTACAAATCCTTACCGACTTCTATATATAATTTAACTTGCGGATGACCTTTGCTGTAGTTATGCGTGATCTAGACTAGTGACTGATGCATCATAAAATACAAAGTGACAATATAATATTTTAAAACGCTTTGCTGCCACCAGTTATTGTTCGTTTTTTCGATGCAAATTGCTATATCACCAGCCCACAATGAATTCAGTTGGTTGGGTGAATAGAAAACACGCAAACTCAGTTTTACATAGACACTATACTTCCATCCGACGCTCCGGAATAGAAGGACGTGAGCTTCATTCTATGAACAAAGGTAAGGACTTTGATTTTGTTTTATAAAACGAATTAATCAAAACGTAAAATATACAGCTAAGATAATTTTGTTTGACTAACGAAGATACGTTTTGTCTTCCCAAAGGCTATTTGAACCCAGTGTATACATTTTCCAAAAAGTCTTATTTAGATACTTATATACTCGCTGGTTCGCTCGCTCGATCGCCCTTACTCACTCTCTTACTCATTCTCTCACTCATTCACTATCTCACTCATTCACCGACCAACCCAACCAGTCACTCACTTAATTACTCAATCACTCACTCCCTCATTCAACTACTCACTCATTCACTCATTCACTCACTCACTTACTCACTCACTCATTCACGCACCACACACACACACACACGCACACGCACACGCACACGCACACGCACACGCACACGCACACGCACACACACACACACACACACACACACACACACACACACACACACACACAAGCACACTCACTCACCCACTCACTCACACACTCACTAAATGGTGGATCTAACGTTGAAGCACATTCTCTCTCAGTATCCAGGTTTCACTGATGGCGGCAGAAGAACGTTCCTCGACCGATGACCCTCAGCTCCGACGCCTGTCGTCAGATGTTTCTCATGACAGATGTAAGACTTGTGATTACAACACCATTGAGCAAGATGACGTGCCGGATGGGAACGTGATGAAAAATCACAAAATATTTGTGATCACGTTTTGCGTAGCTGTCCTTTTCGTGGGCATGATGAAAAGCCTCGTTGCACCATTTTATGCTGTCGAGGTAAGTAGGTAGTTACGTGTAGTGTTGAGGAGTATTTGCGTATTTATTGTACTCATGAAATATCGCAATGGCGCCGTTGTAAGTGTCGCTCGTATGAAGATTTGATATAGTGATTGTGGTCCAGTGTTATAATATTGACGGGAACTGGCGCAATGTGCAAACTTCACATAATGCTATTGTTGCAGTGTTACAACATTGACGATTACTGGCACTGTGTTAAGACTTGTTGTAGTGGAACTGGTGCATTGTTGCAATATTGACGGGTACTGGTGCTGTGTTAATACGGGACCTAGTGATCATGGTCCAATGGTACCACACGCAATGTGAAGACTTGGCGTAGCGATGATACTAGTCAATTGTAACGTAATTGATAATCACCACAACATGATTACAACGTTAGCGTGTTGCTATAACTTTATGTTTTACAAAACGAGTGGAAACCATTTGCTTCAATGCAATCGTGGTATTAATGACATTTAGCACAATGATAAAACTTAGGTGATACACGGAACTGTAGGACAACTTCAAACATGTTAATGTAAAACTAATACTCTACAGGTTGTATTGTTTGCTCTGTGAGTAGACTTGCCTTTGGTATATGTTAAACTGACTTTAACTGCCGGCATAGCATATGTTCCTATCACTCTTTAGTTAAATTGAATGTCGTGCAGCTATAGAAAGGCAAGTCAACCCATCATACTTTATGTAGAATCGAAATAATATAATCTTCGAACAACTCAATGCCAATATCTTACATCTGCAGGCACAGAAAAAAGGAGCGAGTCTTGTGGTAGCTGGATTGATCATTGCAGTGTATGATCTTGTATGCATATTGATGAGCCCTGTCATTGGATACCACGTGAGTTCATTTACTATTGTATGGTACTAAGCAATTTGTATTGGCATTATGTTCACACTGTCATTCATACACACAGTCACAGTCTGACTTATATGGACATTAGGACGAGTCACGAAATTAGCGCAATAGATCGTATTATAAAATACACCATTTAATGTCGTTGGATTGCTATGGCGCCTATAGGTTTCCACTTTTCATTTAAATAAAGTTAACAGTGACTTGCCGACACGTGTCCATTCACAACAAGATAACTTATTTCCGGTTGTCCGGTGTTAGTTATAATAATAACAGTAATAATAACAACACCGTCGCCTCCTTCTTTGAAAACCAAGTTCAGAGGCCTATCAAAACAAAATAATTGGTAAACATCTGAGTCAATAAGCAATATTCCAGTTGTTAACTTATCATTTGATAAGTCATGGAGCTATGGTGATAACCAAGATTATAAAGCTAAGTTTTAAATGGCGGCGGTAGTATGTAATTGTTTCAACAAATCGAAAAAAGGTCGCTGCAGCCATAGAAAAAGCGCTAGTTCCGATATCTGCCATAGGGAAAGGAATGACGTGGGTGTTCGAGCGCTTGTTTAAACTCATCTAGAAAACACCTTTTCTCAGTGATACCATTATAGTATTTGATATCAATTGCGATCAATTCAATTATCGCTATTTAGTTTTAAAATGAAAGATAAAGAAATTAAGCCCCTCAGTGTGATAAACATCTTCACGCGTGTAATAATTGTAGGTCTATGTTTCAGCTGGCCACAATTGGGGCCATGTTGACGTATGTGGGTGGATTAACGGTGTGTGGCGTCAGCGTGGCGGTTTTTGGGTAAGACAACATCGGTGCGTGGAATAACGGTCTGTAGAGACGATGTCATTGTGTTTGGGTAAGACAACTTTGGTGCGTGGACTAACGGTCTGTAGAGACGATGTCATTGTGTTTGGGTAAGACAACTTTGGTGCGTTGACTAACGGTCTGTAGAGACGATGTCATTGTGTTTGGGTAAGACAACTTTGGTGCGTGGACTAATAGTCTGTAGTGACGATGTCGTTGTGTTTGGGTAAGACAACTTTGGTGCGTTAACTAATAGTCTATAGTGACGATGTCGTTGTGTTTGGGTAAGACAACTTTGGTGCGTGGACTAACGGTCTGTAGTGACGATGTCGTTGTGTTTGGGTAAGCCAACTTTGGTGCATGGACTAACGGTCTGTAGAGACGATGTCATTGTGTTTGGGTAAGACAACTTTGGTGCGTGGACAAATAGTCTGTAGTGACGATGTCATTGTGTTTGGGTAACACAACTTTGGTGCGTGAACTAATAGTCTGTAGTGACGATGTCGTTGTGTTTGGGTAAGACTACTTTGGTGCGTGGACTAACGGTCGGTAGTGAGGATGTCATTATTTGTGGGTTGAAGACATTGGTGCGTGGACAAATGGTGTGCAGTGACGATATCAGGGCGTGTATTGTAAGAAACACACTGCTATATCGCCATAAATCAAGATTGCATGCGAAGGCCTGAAGACACGCACCTAGTATTATGTAGTGCCGATGTTCGGAGGTTTGTGCAAGAAAACAACATCGTAAACAAAAGGAATTATCGTGTATGTTAAACAACAATGGTAAACATTCCCAATAGGGGAGACAGCAAGTGGCTTGAAAAGAAAACGTTATATTATTTTTAATTCATATTATTTCCTGTGTAGGAGGATCACGACGTCACTAGTATGCCAATGTGTCATTATGCGGAAGTGTTTTCTGTCAACTTAAGGTGTCTGGATGCAGTTCCAAATGGGGCCACCTACATTGTGATGAGTCTGCTGGTTCGTTCATTCATGGCACTGGGATTTGCTGGTTTTAGTACGGCAACGTTAGCCATCCTGGCGAAAGAATTCCCTAGCAACATTGCAACAATAGATGTATGGAACTGTATATATTCCTTCATGTAAATTGCTTCAGTTGACGTTTACATGTGTACATGAAGTGGAGTCAATGATGTATTAAGATAGAAATGGCTTAAATGTATATATATGGCTGTATGAATAATACAATAAATACCCAGAAATTCCCCTCCTATATGATGAGCTAGGCCACCTCGCTGTTTTTGTAAGTCACGTTGCTCAAAATAAGAAAACATTGCCATTTCATTTTTGGGTGAATTCTTCAGTGATCACTAAGTCCATCCTACTACCTCACATTTCATTCTACACATTGATATATATATATATATATATATATATATATATATATATATATATATATATATATATACATATACATATACATATACATATATATATATATATATATATATATATATATATATATATATATATAAATATATATATATGTATATATATATATATATATATATATATATATATATATATATATATATATATACATATATATGGCCGTAGTCAGAAATGGATAGTAGTGAACGATTAGTCTTCGTGTAAAAATAGATTCAGACTAATATATTGGCTTGGGAAATACTCTAATTGACACCACGGTTTGCCTATTCAGATGTGACACAAAAAGAAAGGAAATCCTTCGGATTGTATTTCGGAACTCTTCCAGTCATTTTGCTCAGCCTGATTGTCATCCTCTTTCACATCACAGTTGGTTTCTATGATACCACTTTCGCCGTCCATGTTGAGACAAATGTAAGTTTATTTAGGTAATTGGATGTTTCTTCATTGTGACATACATTTCCAATCCACATATTCTGTAAACGCAACTATAATACTCAACACCTCACGCAAGCATGCACGCCACACTGACGGAGACACCCATTTAACTCATGGATTCATGGACGCACTCATGCGCACGCACACTCACATACGCACGCACGCACGCACACAAACACACAAACAATCACACACAAACACCACACACAATATGCGCGCACTCACACACACACACACACACACACACACACACACACACACGCAACAACACACACAACATACAAACAAACACACACACACACACACACACACACACACACACACAAATCCAGATAACTAAGGATACTTCTTCTTATTTCAGCTGATCACTCTGTAGTAGCCACGTATGTGACTAGAGCTTGGTCGGTTGCTAGTAGAGGGTGGTGTTGCGCGGGTGTGTGAACAGAAAAACGCAGCAATATTATCTCTACCCAGAAATGAATGTCTTTCATATAAATATATGTTCTGTCGTTTTGTAGTACCACTTCTCGACGAGTCTGCGTGCTGCCGTGTTCGTCATTGGAAATGGCGTCTTTAGCGTGTCAACCCCCGTGTGGGGAATGGTTGCTGACAAAAAGGTATGTACCGTTGTTGAGCAGTATTCTCACACAAGTGTCACACCATTTATTGAGAGTAAGGCAGTGGTCGCATGACAGATTCCTGTCTGAATTATTGTCTTTCTGTGAAAGACATTTCGTCATCCTTATGGTGGCTCCATTAGCGTTTTCTGACGCACACATTTTTGGGGGATAGGTTGTTATTCCATCCATAACTAGTTATTTAGCTTAAATTCAGTTAATACGACACAAACAGAACAAAATGATGTAACACTCACGCAACTTTATATACCTGTTATATCTTCCACCTCTGCAAAGTTTAGCAATCAGTCGAATTGGAGGCTGGACATTAATACCAATGCCTTTATGATTGCCCGGATCGAATTAATAGGTGTAGAATTATCGTTCGGGTTGGACTAGATACACACACATCCGCCAAAGATGGACTTCCTTAACTACTCGGCGCGTTTGCCAAAATGTAGGCTTGTATTGGAGATGCTCACGTTAACAAAAGTTAGCCCACCGTTTCCAAAATGACTGGATTTCCATAAAACAACGGCTAAAAATACGCGACGCCAGATGACATGTAAAGTAACGTCTGCAAAAATCCGATATGACGTTTCCTCGGAGAGATGTCGTTGATTATTTCACGAGAGTGTGGTGCCTGATGTGCAAGCAATCTCATTGAAAAACGTAACAACGAAAGGGGGTATGCGACTACGTGGGGTATCCAAGTACTCAAATGCAGTTTCTTTCATGTTTCAATATGGGCATCACTTTAAACATGTCGACATTGAATTTCATCTTGTTTTCTCATTCCTAACAGAAGCGTTGGGGACCCGTTTTGGTGATACTTGGTGGCCTTATAGTCTGCATTGCCTTAATGTTGGTGGGACCCTCGCCGTTTCTACAAATACCAAAGTAAGTAACTTGCACTACAGATGTAGTGTCCTTCACAATCATGCATCTAGCCGTCTTATTTCATGTAAAATGTAACCACTCTCGCATAGGCACACACACACACACACACACACACACACACACACACACACACACACACAATATGAAACACAATATGCACTGCTGCGTTGTTTATTAAACTTTCGCAGGTATAACATACATTATTTATACAACTTCCTCTTTGTATCCCCAGTCATCCTGTGTGGTTGCTGTACATTAGCCTTGTTGCTATGGGATTGGGGGCCAGCAGTGTACCTGCCATTGTGCAACAGTTAGTGGCTACAGCTATGTGAGTATAGATTTATATTCAGTTATGTGCGTGTGTGCGTGTGTGCGTGTGTGCGTATGTGCGTGTACGTGTACGTGTACGTGTGCGTGTGCGTGTGCGTTTGCGTTTGCGTTTGCGTTTGCGTGGTGCGTGGTGCGTGGTGCGTGGTGCGTGTGCGTGGGCGTGAGCGTGGGCGTGTGCGTGTGCGTGTGCGTGTGCGTGTACTGTAACCCCAAAACTTCGAAATTATATATATATATATATATATATATATATATATATATATATATATATATTCTTATTCACGTACACTCATTTGCATGACAACGGATTGGGACAATTTGAGAAATGTGTGAAAAATGTGTCAAAATCGAAACAGTATTTATTTTTAAATAAAAACCATTAGTTGCACTCTGCACATCTACGATTTAGGGCAATGTACGTGGTTAAGATAGTTAGATCAATATTGTTTAGATAGCACATATTTGAATTTATGTCTGGGTTTGAAATTGTGAATGTCATAATCAAGATAATTGTATAAAATGATGTTTAGGTAACTTAGAAGAAAGGTGAGTTCTGGTTTTTTTCTGTACGTAATAGGTTATGTTGTCTAGTAATTATGTTGTTAGTGGCTTGATTATTTTTGGTATGGTTATAATCATTTATAGATAATGAGACATGTAACTTGTGTATATCAGCGACTTTAAGTATATTTTCAGATTTTAAAAACAGCATCGGTGTGACTTCTATATATTTGTGTTAACTATTCGTACAGCGCGTTTCTAGAAAAGTTTGTAACTTATTTACTGTATTTCCATCGCTCCATGCTTGTACATCATAAGATAAATGACTTTGAATTAACGTATAATAATGTATGTTCATATATATATATATATATATATATATATATATATATATATATATATATATATATATATATATATATATATATATATATATATATATATATATATATATATATATATATATATATATATATATATATATATATATATATATATATATATATATATATATATATATATATATATATGCATATATATATATATTTATGTGTTTTTGTGCTTGTTTTTTGTGTGTTTGTGTGCAATACTCCAATATTGCTAAGACATTGCGTAGATACTGTCAAACAATTTACATAATACATATAAATATCTCAGAATGGTGACCTGATTTTGTGGTGCACCACCAAACCTCCCCATACACCTAATATCCTCGCACTACCTGAACCATATACGCTTCACGTTAAGGTGTATTGTTATTTTACTCTACTCTTGCATATTCCGTTACCATAATCCGTTGTGGTCGCAGTAGATCAGACGTTATTGCTGTTGTTGTATTTTTGAGTTGGAATGTTTATGAATGTATTATATTTGAGACAGAAGGCTAAAAAAGCTTAGTGCAGAATTTGTAATACATCTAAAACTGTATGTGATTGGATGTAGTATTCAATAGCATCGATTGCAGCAAGCAGGGCTACCCAGATACATTGGACACGTACGGAATGATCGCGGGTTTCTACCTGTTGTCTGTGTCATTTGGGTGAGCAACTTATGGTCACTTCGTTTTGTTTACATGTGACAATTGATTGCAATGTGCAGAATGTATTGTGTGATAGCACACAGCTGTATTGCATTAAATATAAACGATCAATCATTTTTCTTAGTTTACTTGCACCTTGGGCAGCAGCAAATATACATGGTACACCCTAAAAAAGACACCAAGAATGTTACATAGCACATCCATTTTATATATATTACGTAGGTAGAGGTATATCACTACGTATGGTAAATAAGTCAGTTGTTCAGAACATAACGTGTAATACATGCTATAAGCGCTGTGTCGTGATCTGAAAACCTGAATTACATACCTAGTCAAAATACTTACCTATACATCCATGTAAATACCGTAGCAATACAGGTATTATCTGTCGTATGTACAATATAGATATTGCGGCTAATCGAGGGACGTGAAACTGCGAATTGGATTTGGATTTCGAGCACAGAACCAGAACTTCAGAATGAGTTTGTTTACCTTGATGTAAGCTGAATCATCGCGTACCATCGCACGTCATGTTGTTGAAACGATGCTGTGTACCGTCTAACATTTGGTAACTGCTGCAAATACAACTATCGCGTGTAGTGAATTACGGTTAAATCCCGTCAGAAGACGACATTATGCTTCTTCCCTTTGGGTGTAGGGGTCTACAATAGCGCTGTTTATATGTTTACATCTAATCGTCGATTTTGTAACATTTGCATTGATATGTTATAGGGCGTTTGTGGGGCCCATCGCTGGTGGATATCTCTGTAGCACTCTCGGCTTTGAATGGGCAGCAACAGTTTTAAGCCTAACAGGATTATTCGTCGTGAGTGTTTGTTTCCTTCACAGTCAAAATTGCTTTTAAAGCATAACTTTAAAGCACATGTTCTGGATTAGTTAAAGATGTTTTCCACGTATAACGGCAAACAACTTATGTTATATATATATATATATATATATATATATATATATATACATATATATACATACATATATATATATATATATATATATATATATATATATATATATATATATATATATATATATACATATAATGTTATGCAAGTGTTGCAATAACTCAGGTACTGCAATACCTCAGAGAGTTTGACGCCTCTGCCTTGCAGAGGTGTACACCACTGTACAGGTTGTTCGCAGAACCGAAGGCTTAGGAAGCAAACCCAAACCAGAAATCCATGTCACTGTGGTAGTATCAAGGGCGGTTGATGTTTGTAACTTGTAACATATCTCGACCATCCACTGCAGGAACACATTGTGTGCGCCTGTCTTGACATGTTCTTGCCGGTGTGAGACCTGTATTTGCTCCCCGAGAGACCCGATAGTAATTTGCAAAAGCCAGCGGCACTTCGATACTTTTTGCTGGCAGCTCCCATGGACAGTACAACTGCACGAAACACCATGCCGACTGAAGGAAGTATGGGGATCCATGAAGAAGAGACCGTTCACCTAAAACAACAGATGAAATGTACACCTTCTCTAATAGCAAGGGAGTTGTGGCAAGACGGAGGGAACGTCCCTGGCGACATAGATCACGAAGATCTGGACAACGTCCCGCGGCGCATAACCAAAACAAGGCTCGATGAGATTCCAACCATGGCTGAGATGGCTAGAGCAATCGCCGGCGTGAAAGATGGCAAAAACCACCTGGGAGAGATGGAATTCCTGCTGAAGTATGGAAGCACGGAGGGAACAATATGTTCAGCAGACTGCACCAACTAATCACCAATGCCTGGGGGAGAGCTGGGTTCTGTACCACAAGCATAGCAGATTGCAACCATTGCAACCAGATCAAATAGACTGTGGAAAATATAGAGGACTCTCTCTGCTTTTCGTAGCAGGCAAGAACATCGCCAGGATACTCCTCAGCAGACTATCTACCAACATAACACAATGTGGCTTCAGACAAAATATCATGTCCACGGTGCTCCGCTTATCTAATCGGAGTACCGTGGATATGATATGTTGTCTTCTCCGACAGCTACAAGAAAAGTGCATCGAGCAGGACCGACCACTGTACATGGTCGATTTCAGTAAGGCGTTCTATACAGTTGCGAGGACTGGGCTGTGGCAACTACTGAGGAAGTATGGATGTCCAGAGAAGTTCACAACTATGATCGATGCTCTACATAACGGAATGGTGGCGAATGTTAGTGTTGGAGGGAAGTCTCAGAATCGTTCAGTGTTACAAATGGGGTCAAGCAAAGTTGTGTACTGGCCCCCACGCTCTTCTCCATCTTCCTGTCAGCAACCTTCGAGGCGGCTTTCCGATACATGGGGGATGGTGTCTACATACAGTCCAGACATAGTGCTGACCTATTCAACGTCGCACACTTCAGAGTGAAGATTAAAACTACTCGGTTATTGATGAGAGAGCTGCTATTCGCAGATGTCAGTGCACTGGTTGCCCACTCTGCTGAAGAGAAGCATAAACTAATGGATACTTTCTCCGTTGCCCCAAAGAAGTTCTGCCTGAAGATTAACATCAAGAAGACCAAGGTGCTGCACCAACCCAACTCTACAAGAACCCGAGAGGAGGATATCATGGTTGATGTAATCAAGATGAACTCTGTTCTGGAATACACCTACCTCTGAAGCACTATATCAAGTAATGAATCCATTGACGATGAAATAAAGAGCCAAGGCTAATGCATCTTTCGGCCGACTACGACAGAGACTCTGGAACAACCACCATATGTTCATGCGGGTTAAGGGAAAGATGTACCGTGCAATCGTACTGTCCACCCTCGTATACGGAGCCGAGGCCTGGACAGTGTACATATGACAGGTGAAAAAGCTGCATGCCTTCATGATGCGACATCTGCGATCGATCATGAGGATAACCTGGATGGTCAAAGTGGCAAACAAGGAAATACTCGACCTGACAGGGCTGCCATCTATGGAAGATCTTCTGATCAGAAAGAATCTCCGGTGGACTGGACACCTCACGAGGATGTCACCAGAGAGGCTACCACAGCATCGCCCTCTACTCTCAACTGTCTTCTGGTCACAGAAAGAGAGGGCGCCCTCGTCTCCAGTTCAAGGATACCATCAAGAGAAACCTGAAGCTCAGAGCTATAAAGACCGACTTATGGACATCACTCTCACAGCAAAGAGATAATATATATATATATATATATATATATATATATATATATATATATATATATACACCACAAATTATAACACAAACTGACATACCATACGTATTTTGCCTAACTCTATGTCTACCATTGTCTCCCGAAAGTACCACGCCAATATTGTATTCAACCATGTTCCCTACTATGGAACAAACATTAAATATGAAGACCATGCGAGTGACGCATTAAAAGTCCGTCACCTATAATAGTAGTTTTTTGTATTACAACTAACACAACTGATAGATACCTTGACATGAAGAAGCATTTGTCGCAAACTATCAGTACTTGCTCTTTCTACATGTGCAATACTAATCAAATTAGCCGCTTTTTCCCAGACCAACAAAGGAACGCGTTGTCTATGCCATTATCACGTCTTGACTACTATAAAGCACTCTTATGCGACAACGTCTACATTTAACATCGCCCGTCTACAGCGAATACATAGCACGGCTGCCAGGTTGATTATGCGTAGCCCGCGTAGCTTCAGCTACACACCCTTGTTACGCGAACTCCACTGGCTGCCCATTGTGTGCAGAGTTGATTTCAAGCTACTTGTATTCACTTACAAAGCCACGCACAACGACGCGCCAGTGTATTTGTGTGAACTCATGTGCCCGTATCAACCGAAAACAACACTGCGCTCTGGGAACAATACAGAGCTGTAACAAGTACATTTATTTTGTACTTGAGTAAAAGTAAAAGTAACTCTAGAAAAAGCTACTCAAGTAAAAGTAAAAGTACTGCTATAAAAATGTACTTGAAGTACAAGTAAAAAGTAAAAACTTGTACTTGAAGTAAACACAAAAGTACTTTTCTCCTGTAATTATCTAAAATGACCGATGCAGCCAACTATTGTGAATAAAACAAAATATTCACAATATAATTTAGCATATATACCAAGCTGATATAATTTTCTTTAGTAATATGTTATTCGCTGCATAATAGATAACTGTTTTAGCAGTGTGAAATATAAGTATCACAGTGCAAACAGCACTACACACAGGCTGTAAATAGCCTACATCATATTTGATTACTAACACGGCTACAACAACCATCGTATTAATAAGTAGAAGATATACACGTTATTATAGGGTTGCTAACATTGTTGTCATCTTGGACGTGTGAAGAATTTGGTTCATTTGTGATATTTGACGAAGGTCTAGACCATGTGGTTACAACATTCCTTTCATAATAATTATGCCTTCATGTGTAATTGCAACATTTATTTCAAAAGACTAATGTAAATATGTATATAAATTGATTTCACTAAGTTATACACACTGATCTATGAGCGCAGTGGCTCAGGGGTAGAGCTTCGGACTCTCGACTACGAGAACCCGGGTTCGAATCCTGGCTGCGGCGTTAAAACCTTGGGCAAGTTTTTTCACTCTACATTGCTCCAGTTCACTCAGCTGAATTAAATGAGTACCTGGCTATAGACAGTGGTGGATATGTGTACGAGCAGCCTTCGCGCATTAATTGTAGCATAAGGCTGGATGCTTCCCAGAGAAGCCGAGATGGTGTCTGAGTGAACAGGTCTGTCAGGGAAGTAAAGTGTAAAGCGCTTTGAACGGTCCTGAGGATTGGATATTGCGCTATATAAGAACTGCCTTTACTTTTTTTACTATATTACAGATATATAGGCCTACAGATGATAAAGATCGGCAGGTTTGCGGTGGGCGATAATGGGGAACTCTCGTTATACAACTAGCATGTGTCATTCACAAGGATCATGTAAAGTTAACAAACTGTGTCAACAACAGACAAGACACAAGAAGATAGTAAGGCAGCTGTTTTTACTTGTCTGGTCAAAACAAGGAGTTAAATAATTCTTGGCCATTGTTGTCCGAGCGGCCCAGTCGGGGCAACCGGCACAGCCGGCTGTGGTCCTGCTGACACCTAATTCAGGCTCAGCGCCAGACCTTAAGATTGCAATTATCTCACCGAATTCATCACGTAACAAAAGAAGTCCGGCCAGTCCGGGACATTTAACACGTCTGTCTCTGCTTATCTGTTATTTCTATTTGTTGTTTCCTGTGGCATTTAAAAATAAATCTACGCTGACGGCAAACAGTGCCGCACGTGCTTCTGACATAGATCATTCGCGGAACTTTTTAGGAACTTCGCAAATTTAATAAAGAAATTATGAGTACTTCGTTACATTTAGAAAAAGTACTCACATTTGTACTTCGTTACAAGTAAAAGTACTTCCCCAAAAATGTACTTCGTTACTCAAGAAAAGTAAACTTTTCTACTTAAGTAAAGTAACGAAGTAAAAGTACTTCGTTACATTACGGCTCTGGAACAATAACATGTTATAAGCGTTATAAACGTATCCGTACCAAAGCTGGAGACGGCTCGTTCGCTGTCACTGCTGCGTCCCTGTGGAACAATTTAACAACGGTTATTAAGATTTGTGACAACCTCACCAGCTTCAAACGCCTACTGAAGATACATTTCGTATTGCATATTACTGTAATTCGACATGAACATTTTATTTTGTTTACTACATTATTTGATACTTTTATCAATACATCATTACACAAGTATGTATTGGTATTATAGTTAAGTAATTAGTGTTATTAGTTTTAACAGTTTTAACATACAACATATTATATTATATATTATATGTTATTATATAACATATTATTAATAATAACGACACCCATACCGTCATTTATCAGTATCATCGTAATGTAATTATACACTAGATTGATTATTATGAATGTTATGGCTAATACGTAATTATTTTATTTATTTAAAAGTGCTACGCTTTTTTATACTGTATTAATTGTAGTTATTTATAAACTTATGCTTATATTTATTTCACTTTTATTTTAAAACAATAGTATTTGTCTTTTTGTATCCATATGTCTCTTTGTGTATTTTAAATAGAAATATGTTGTGAAGCGCCACGAACGATTATGGATGTGACACAATGCCAAATAAATGTATTATTATTATCATTATTATTATTTTATTACTGTTAGTAACTATGTTATACGACCTACCACCGTGTTCGAGCTCTACGACTGTTGACATTTACGCTATGTGTAACTTGTCTTCCAGATGTCTCTCTGGGTCTTGTTCACCTCGTCTCGCAGTTGTCGCCCGAACAAAACTGACGAGACGTCACCAATCTTGCAATATCCGACAAAATGATTTCACTACGATAGATTGTTATGATATCATGATAATACCATTAAGAAGAAGAATAGATCATCGTTATATATATATATATATATATATATATATATATATATATATATATATACATCATTTATAAATTAGGTAACGTTAATGACAGCAAATGGTTCAATTCAAGTATAGCTGTATTTAATAAATTTAAAATACCGAAAATAGAATATAATTATCATTTCACAAACCACAAAAGCTATGTCATCATATATGCTGCAATATAGCGGTACAAATAAATTATTGTTTGCTGAAGAACGTACTAGTTGAGTTGCTCTGTGTTTGTTAAGTAGGTCGGTGATGTAACGTAGTGCCTGTCTCGGTCGAGCGTCAATGTCAGTACTGCTTAACGAATTCGTTGTTTCACGGGAAGCCAGTTCGGTTTCTTGAGTATCGGTGTGATTTCGTCACATCTGTGGCAGAACACAATAGCTGCATCTTGAACTCGGTGTGGCTTGGTGATATTGCTGTGAAAAAATAAATCTTATATTTACTTTGTCGTTGGTGTTCTTCTGTACTCTTCTATCACATGACCAAATTTGCCAGGCTTTTTCCCGTTCACACCGGACGTCTACCCTCTCACTTCTGGTGTATTATCACCATCAAAAGCCACCGGGCTTGTGTTGCATTTTGATATATTAACCAATACTAACCTAACATTCATTCACCATCCCCATTTGATGATTCCTCACTATCAGCAAATCTAGCTCCCTGCCATGATGGCCCCTCCAATTGATCTACTCGTGGTTCCAATCTTTTTATATATTGATCCTGCCAATATGAGCTGATTTTCATGCAGCTTCAGACCAACCAACCACCTAACCAACCAACCAACCAACCAAATAACCAACCAGAACAACCAACCAAACAACCAATCAAGCAACCAAATAACACATTATTCAACAAACCAACCAACCGTAAATCATTATTTTGCTCTATGTCCAAACACTCTTTTGTGGCTTCTAATATCTATATATGTAGGTGCCAGTTACCTCCAAGAGAAAACAGTTACTGTGTAGATGCCTGAACCGTAGTCACCGTAACTTAACTCTATGTTGACATGGTAAGTCCCACCCTACTTCAACCTGACATTGCCGCAAAGCATTACCGAACTGTATAGTGTTCTAACGTAACGTGTAGTCGGTGCGTAGACGACCTCTTGTCGCAATCATGCGTGATCTAGACTAGTGAGTGATGCAGATATGCTTACAAAGTGACAACATAACAAGTATTACTGCTTTGCCAACACAGACCATTGTTCGGTGAGGCATGCGTCATTTTCAATTAAACAAATTGCTACGGCGTCAACCCACAGTGTATTCCACGGGGTGACTGAACTGTTAGGTACCTCAGTTTTACACCTGAAGTTCAGAAACAGACATGAGCTCCACAATCAGGTCGACGGCAAGCTGAACTGTTATTAATGTATGGCTAAACAACCATCGTATTTGCATTCGTTGCTTATTAAACCTAGTCCTGTAAGAAAAGCCATTCGGCTTCGAACATCTAGGCCTGGTTTACGCTTGGTCCACTATTTGAATTTGGCTTTTTCTATAGCTGCACATGTTCTTTGCACTATGCTTCCTTCTAGTGTTAGATCAGTTTAGACTAATTCTAAGATGTACGTTTACAACATTTACTTACGCACCATAGCCCCATGGCGTATCAATCGATCTGTGACAACTGGACTATTGTTGAGCTGCACCACAGCAATCCGAATTGCATTGGTGTCCTCGCCGTCCTTTTCCTCGATACTATGGAAGCGGAGGTTTGGGCGCCTGGTGTACTTCTCCCGTTTATCCGTCTCTGTTTCCAATGAAGCCACCTTCTGAAGCAGTTCGCCAGTGTGTGTGTGCGTGTGCGTGTGCGTGTGCGTGTGCGTGTGCGTGTGCGTGTGCGTGTGCGTGTGCGTGTGCGTGTGCGTGTGCGTGTGCGTGTGCGTGTGCGTGTGCGTGTGCGTGTGCGTGTGCGTGTGCGTGTGCGTGTGCGTGTGCGTGTGCGTGTGCGTGTGCGTGTGCGTGTGCGTGTGCGTGTGCGTGTGCGTGTGCGTGTGCGTGTGCGTGTGCGTGTGCGTGTGCGTGTGCGTGTGCGTGTGCGTGTGCGTGTGCGTGTGCGTGTGCGTGTGCGTGTGCGTGTGCGTGTGCGTGTGCGTGTGCGTGTGCGTGTGCGTGTGCGTGTGCGTGTGCGTGTGCGTGTGCGTGTGCGTGTGCGTGTGCGTGTGCGTGTGCGTGTGCGTGTGCGTGTGCGTGTGCGTGTGCGTGTGCGTGTGCGTGTGCGTGTGCGTGTGCGTGTGCGTGTGCGTGTGCGTGTGCGTGTGCGTGTGCGTGTGCGTGTGCGTGTGCGTGTGCGTGTGCGTGTGCGTGTGCGTGTGCGTGTGCGTGTGCGTGTGCGTGTGCGTGTGCGTGTGCGTGTGCGTGTGCGTGTGCGTGTGCGTGTGCGTGTGCGTGTGCGTGTGCGTGTGCGTGTGCGTGTGCGTGTGCGTGTGCGTGTGCGTGTGCGTGTGCGTGTGCGTGTGCGTGTGCGTGTGCGTGTGCGTGTGCGTGTGCGTGTGCGTGTGCGTGTGCGTGTGCGTGTGCGTGTGCGTGTGCGTGTGCGTGTGCGTGTGCGTGTGCGTGTGCGTGTGCGTGTGCGTGTGCGTGTGCGTGTGCGTGTGCGTGTGCGTGTGCGTGTGCGTGTGCGTGTGCGTGTGCGTGTGCGTGTGTGTCATGCCTGTCAATGTTATCTAGGCGGGATTCTATTGCCTTTTTTGTCTTTTTCTGCACTGTGTCCTCCACTTTCTCCACGGCTTTTCTTCCTGATTGGACGAAATTTGTCCAGTTTTGCGCTAATGAACGCGATAGTTTCTTTGAGGTCGGCCATGTCGTCTGTGGCCGTGGTAGACATAGAGCGCGTCTTTCCATTCGGCATTGTGCGACAGTTGACGTATCGCTGATGTATTACGCAACTTGGTTCGTCACGGTTGGTTAACAGTCTAGCCTGGGGATACCGTGCTATCGCTCAGCGGACAAACAAAATGTTTCGGAATCACATTCACGGTGCAGCTAAAAAGGCACAACAGTTTCATATACCTGTTCAGCAACAGCTCCAATATCTCACCAATTCATAAAGTTTGCTATATGTTCGTGTTGCAATAAAATGTGCCAGTGTCCGTTTGCCCTCGAGCTCTCCAGTATAACCCGGCAGCCGTGTATTATAAGGATAACATTTTCTGTTCCTTGCATTTTCTTGTTATTTCTAGTAGACACGAATTGACGCTTCCACGTATGCGTACATATACTGTCAGCCGTTGTTATATTTTGTTTTGTTATAAGTTGCTAAAAGAACCCAAGAATGAGAATAGCAAAATCATCGAAACCAGTGTCTAAACAAATGGTAATAATACTATTCAGCACTCAGATCGGTAAGGTAAATAAATTGCGCATATAAATAAGTACTCTAAATAATAAATAAATAAGCAAGTAATATTCCTTAAAAGGTTCTTTGATAAGACAAAATATGGTAACATTAATAATAACATGTACTAAAATTGGTAACTAAATAAGATTAGATAAAGCAGTACAATAAGTGTATGGAATAAAAGAAGTATACAGTACATTAAAATTTAGCATTCAAAGTTAAATTGGCAGAGGGTATAAACGATTTCTTGAATAGGTTCTTTTTAGCTAGTGGAACTGTTAGACATCTCCCTGACGGACGTTTCTGAAAAGGGTCATTCCGAGGATGGGTAGGATCGTACAATATTTGTCTAGCCTTCCTTTTCAGTGCGGCGTTGTATATACGGAAATTATGTTTTTGTTCGTTTCCAATCAACTTGCCAGCTGCGTTGACAACACGAGCAAGCTTTATTTAATTGTTGGCACTGACATTGCCATACCACGTGATTATGTTAAAAGATAGAACGCTCTTGATTAAACCCCTGTAAACAAGTTCAGAATGTGCGGGCTAACATCGAAACTGTTCAGCTTTCTCAGTAGGAACAGTCGTTGTTGCGCTTTCTTGTAAACATAATCCACACGATCACAGAATGACAAGCTTTCATCAAGTAATGCACCTAGGTACTTGAAGCTCTTCAATATTTCTACTTCTTGATTATCTATGAATATTGGTTTGTGCGTGTGCGTGTGCGTGTGCGTGTGCGTGTGCGTGTGCGTGTGCGTGTGCGTGTGCGTGTGCGTGTGCGTGTGCGTGTGCGTGTGCGTGTGCGTGTGCGTGTGCGTGTGCGTGTGCGTGTGCGTGTGCGTGTGCGTGTGCGTGTGCGTGTGCGTGTGCGTGTGCGTGTGCGTGTGCGTGTGCGTGTGCGTGTGCGTGTGCGTGTGCGTGTGCGTGTGCGTGTGCGTGTGCGTGTGCGTGTGCGTGTGCGTGTGCGTGTGCGTGTGCGTGTGCGTGTGCGTGTGCGTGTGCGTGTGCGTGTGCGTGTGCGTGTGCGTGTGCGTGTGCGTGTGCGTGTGCGTGTGCGTGTGCGTGTGCGTGTGCGTGTGCGTGTGCGTGTGCGTGTGCGTGTGCGTGTGCGTGTGCGTGTGCGTGTGCGTGTGCGTGTGCGTGTGCGTGTGCGTGTGCGTGTGCGTGTGCGTGTGCGTGTGCGTGTGCGTGTGCGTGTGCGTGTGCGTGTGCGTGTGCGTGTGCGTGTGCGTGTGCGTGTGCGTGTGCGTGTGCGTGTGCGTGTGCGTGTGCGTGTGCGTGTGCGTGTGCGTGTGCGTGTGCGTGTGCGTGTGCGTGTGCGTGTGCGTGTGCGTGTGCGTGTGCGTGTGCGTGTGCGTGTGCGTGTGCGTGTGCGTGTGCGTGTGCGTGTGCGTGTGCGTGTGCGTGTGCGTGTGCGTGTGCGTGTGCGTGTGCGTGTGCGTGTGCGTGTGCGTGTGCGTGTGCGTGTGCGTGTGCGTGTGCGTGTGCGTGTGCGTGTGCGTGTGCGTGTGCGTGTGCGTGTGCGTGTGCGTGTGCGTGTGCGTGTGCGTGTGCGTGTGCGTGTGCGTGTGCGTGTGCGTGTGCGTGTGCGTGTGCGTGTGCGTGTGCGTGTGCGTGTGCGTGTGCGTGCGCGTGTGCGTGCGCGTGCGCGTGCGCGTGCGCGTGCGCGTGCGCGTGCGCGTGCGCGTGCGCGTGCGCGTGCGCGTGCGCGTGCGCGTGCGCGTGCGCGTGCGCGTGCGCGTGCGCGTGCGCGTGCGCGTGCGCGTGCGCGTGCGCGTGCGCGTGCGCGTGCGCGTGCGCACGCGCTGTGAGTTTGTTTCGTAAATGGTTTTGTTATGATTTGTGTACTTTTACCTGTACACAATATACCCCTACCTTCCAGTTACATGTATGCACATAATAACACGGCACAAATTTGAGTAGTTTCCACAACAACAAAATTGGCCTGTGCTGACAAAACGGTAACACTCGTTATGTTTTCACTTTGTAAGCATATTTGCATCACTCACTAGTCAAGATCACGCATAATGTTTACAAGGGAGCATGCTTTGGGCAGTGTCAGGTTAAACTAGACTGGAATTAACCGCAGCAGACACACTTTGAAGTGTGGCAGACTGAGTTGCGGAAAAAAACATGTCAAGAATAAAAAATAAAAACAGGTGTGTGTGTGTGTGTGTGTGTGTGTGTGTGTGTGTGTGTGTGTGTGTGTGTTTGTGTGTGTGTGTGAGTGTGAGTGTGTGTGTGTGGTGTATTATGTGGTGTGTATACATGTTCCTCTGTGTGTATGTGTAATATATATATATATATATATATATATATATATATATATATATACATACAGTTTGCCAGGCGTTTCTCCTTTCGCCCCACACGTCTAGTATATATATATATATATATATATATATATATATATGTATATATATATATATATATATATATATATATATATATATATATATATATATATATATATATATATATATATATATATATATATAAATATATATATATATATATATATATAAATATATATATATATATATATATATATATATATATATATATATATATATATATATATATATATATATATACTAGACGTGTGGGGCGAAAGGAGAAACGCCTGGCAAACTTCTTCCAGTGAAAGAAGAGCACAACATCAACATCACAGTTAATACAGAATTTTTACTTCACAGCAACAAGCTACACCGATTGTGACGACATCACACCGATACCCAGGTCATTGCACTGGCAAGTCACATTGATGATGACCTGTTCTTTTTATTAATAGTATTATTATCACGCTATCATAAACATGTATCGTAGTGAATTCATTCTGTCGGATCTTGCAACATTGGCGACTTTTCTCCAGTTCTGTCCGGGCGACAACTTCGTGACGAAATGTACAAAACCCACAGAGACACCTGGAAGAATAACCACATACAGGGTAAACGTCTACAGTCGTTGTGACCGAACGTGGTGGTAGTTCGCATAGCATACTTACTAACAGTTGTGTGCTAGGTGTAACACAGAAACCTGATATTTTAGGTAACGGACTTTTAATGCGTCACTCGCATGGTCTTCATATTTAATGTTTGATCCGTAGTAGGGAACAAGGTTTATTATAATATTGGCTTGCTATTTTTTGGACTAGACTGTGACAATGGTAGATATATAATTAGGCAAAGTACATATGTAGGTATTGTATGTCAGTTTGTTATATATAAATATATATATATATATATATATACATATATATATATATATATATATATATATATATATATATATATATATATATATATATATATATATATATATATATATCTATATATATATATATATATATATACATATATATATATATATGCGTAACACATCTTAAATTAATGTGTATTATGCTATAAAAACATGTTGTCTGTGAAGGAAAGAAAAACTCACGACGAATAATCCTGTAAAGCTTAAAACTGCTGCTGCCCGTTCAAAGCCTAGAGTGCTACAAAGATATCCACCAGCGATTGGCCCACAAACAACCTACAACAGAACAATAGAAATGTGATAAATCTACGATTAGATGTAAACAAAACATATAAACAACGCTGTTGTATGCGCCTTCACGTAAAGGGAAGAAGTTCAATTTCGTCCTATGACGGGATGTTACCGTACTTAACTAGACGCGATAGTTGTATATGCAGTAGTGTCCGAATGTTATACCACACACAGCATCGTTTCAACACGATGACGTGCGATGGTACGCGATGGTTCAGCATATGTCAACGTAAACAATATTGATCTGAAATGATGGTGCTATGTTCGAAATCCGCGAAATTCATTCGTATGGATGTATAGGTAAACCTATTGATTCAATATGTAATTCAGGTAGTCAGATTATGATACAGCGGATTATAGTACTAGTATTTGCGCACGGTTAATGTGTGTGAACTTATGTTTTATGCACGAATATATTAAACTTGATGTTCCCAACAACTGATTTATTTACATATATGGTGAAATAGCTCTACGTGTGTAGGATATTTAAAATGGAAGTGTTTTGTAACACTTGTGGTATGTTAGAGTAAACCATGAATGTCCTTGTCCGAGGTGCAAGTCATCTAAGGGGACACGATTGATCGTTTATACTTAATACAATACAATACAGCTGTGTTCCATCACACAAGACATTCTGCACATTGCAATCAAATGTCACATGTAAACAATACGAAGTGACCATAAGTTGCTCACCCAGTTGACCTAGAAGACATGAAGAACCCCGCGACCATTCCGTACGTGTCCAGAGTATCCGGGTAGCCTTGCTTGCTGCAATCGATGCTATTTAATACTACATCAAATCACATATAGTTTATTTGTTGCAAAAATGAATAAACTAAGTTGTATCATGAATTCTACACTCACCTTTTCTACACTTCTATCTCATATATAATGCATTTATCTGCTCTCCAGCTCCAAAATACACAAACAGCATTAACGTCTGATCTTCTGCTATCACTACAGAGTAACGTAGTATGCAGGTATGGTGTACAATAATCAGTATATCTGAATGTGAAGCGAATAAGTGTCAAATAGTATGCGGAGGTTCGGTGGTGCACTAAAATTATGTCACAATATTAAGGTACTTGTAATTATTATGTAAGGTGTTGGAAAGTATCTATGCAATGTATTAGCGACATTGGATTATTGTTGGATTGCACACACACATAGAAACAAACACACGCACACACACACCTACACACCCACACCCACACCCACACCCACACCCACACCCACACCCACACCCACACCCACACCCACACCCACACCCACACCACACCACACCACACCACACACACACACACACACACACACACACACACACACACACACACACACACACACACACACACACACACACACACACACACATGCACATCATAACAAAACTCTATACTCACACGGCTGCAGCCACTAACTGTTGAACAATGACAGGTATACTGCCTGTGCCCAATCCCGTAGCACCAAGGCTAATGTACAGCAGCCACTCAGGATGACTGGGGGGGGGATAAGGAAGTTGTATAATTAATGTATGTTATACCTGCAAAGGTTTAACAAACAACGGCAGACAAGATAACGCTGACTTTCTTAACATGCAGTTTTCATCAGTATTTACCGACGGAGACGCGAGCAATTGTCCGAGTCTGGGAGTGAGCGTATACAGCGTATTTCCGGATATCAGAGTATCTGTAGCAGGTGCGAGAACATTATTGGATATGATCAAACCCCACAAAGCCACAGGAACAGACGAGATACCAGCTAGACTCGTGAAAGACCATGCCACATAACTAGCACCAGTGCTATCACGCGGGCGTACCGTAACCAAGGATGTGTACCAGCATATTGGAAGCATGCCTGGATCATACCAGTGTATAAGAACAAAGCAAGAACCTCTCCTTCGAACTGCAGGCCAATATCCATCATAGGCATCGCCTGCAAAGCTTTGGAACACATCGTACAAAGTAAATTAATGGATCAATTGGAACATCACATCATCTTATCTGTTCCTGTGGGATTGTGTGTGTGAATGAGTACGTGCGTATGAGTGTATGTTCATGTGCGAGTTTGGTTACGTTTTATGTGGAATAAGACAACTAGTTGTATAATTATGAAGGAAGTACAGCTTTAGCGTAAGTTACTTACTTTGGTATGTGTAGAAACGGTGAGGGTCCCATCAATATTAAGGCAATGCAACTCACGAGGATACCCAATGTCACCAAAACAGGGGCCCAACGCTTCTGTTAAGAATGAGGAAAACAGGTTGAAATTCAACGTCGACATGTTCAAAGTGTTGCCCCTATTGAAACATGAATACAACAGCAATTACGTCTTGGATACCCCACGTAGTCACATATCCCCGATCGATGTTACGTTTTTCACTGAGATTGGCATCAGGCACCACTTTCTCATGGAGTAATCAGCGACATTTCTCGGATGAAACGTCATCGCAGATATTTGCAGACGTTACTTTACAGTTCATCCGGCTCCACGGATTTTCTGCCATTGTTTCATGGACCACCCATCAGTTTGGAGACGTTGCGCTAACGTTTGTTAACATCACCTACGTACAATACAGGCCTACGTCTTGGCAAATGCGCACACCGAGTACTTAAGGAAATCCATCTTTGGCGATGTGTTTCTGTATCTAGTTCTACCCGAACGATAATGCTACACTTATTAATTCGATCCGAACAATCATGAAAGCATTGATGTTGATATCCAGCCTCCAGTTCGACTGCATGTTAAGCTATACACTGATGGCATATATAAGCGTGACTGACACATCATTTTATTATATTTGTGTCGTATAAATTGAACATGAGCTAAATAACTACTTACCCCCATCATTAGATATGGATGGAATAACCACCGATCCCCACAAAATATGTGCGTCAGAAAACGCCGAGGGAGACACATTAAGGATGACGACATGTCTTTCACAGAAACACAAAGATTCAGACAGGAAACTGTCATACGACCACTGCCTTAGTCTCAATGAAGGATGTGACACTTGAGGGAATTCTGCGCAACAAAGATACGTACCTTTTTGTCAGCAACCAATCCCCAAACGGGAGTTGACACGCCTTGGAAGCCACCTTCAATGATGAACACGGCAGCAAGTACACTTGTCGAGAACTTGTACTACAACATGTATTTATGTAAAATACATCCATTACTGAGGAAAGGTAATATCGCTGCGTTATGTTGTTTTCGTAGTTGTTGAAACATATTGACAAATTGCGTGACTCTTATGCTCATACGGTTGTAACAAGAGATTGTTGTTCCATGAGCGCGTGCGAGCGTGAGTGCGAGTATGCTTGCGTTAGGTTTTGTGAATACAACTTGGATATGCATTCTACGTTGATTGGAAATATCTGTCACACTGAAGAAACATCTAATTATCTAATTTAACTTACATTTTTCTTAACATGAACGGCGAACATGGACTCATAGAAACCGAGGGTGATGTAAATGAAGACGTTAATCAGGCTAAGCAAAATGACGGGAAGAGTTCCGATGAACGACCAGAAGGATTTCCTTTCTTGGTGTGTCACATCTGAATAGGCAAATCATGGAGACAATTAGAGTATTTCCCAAACCCATAATAGTCCGAATCCATGTTTACGCGAGGACTAATCGTACACATCTATCAAATTCTGATCACAGCCAGATATATATATATATATATATATATATATATATATATATATATATATATATTACATATACATATATACACATATGTGTAAGCTTGTTCACCCATGCACGCACACACGCAAACACGTTCTTACGCACGTACGTATGTATGCATGCATATAAGCATGCATGTGTATAAATATGTATGTGCGTCTCTGTGTGTATGCTTGCGTGTATGTGTGCGTTTATGTGATGTGCGTGCATGTATATATGTGGCGGGACACCGACCTGACTGTGGAGGCAGTAGTATCCATCCGATAAAACCAACAAAAAGAAAAAATCCGCTACAGCAAACGAACGGCAAACGGAATCCCCCGGCCTGTTGAACAGAACTTAAGTAATGTTACCCATCTTCCAGATACACGTGCAACTATGTAGACCAGGACAATATCAATATAGTTTTTAAATAGTACATATATAGATGTATTCCGCTAAAGCGGGCACCTCGCTTTTTCTAGTCATTTATGTTTACTCCCCTAGATGGCTGTAATAACGAGGTTCCACTGCATCAGTAAGCTGTATTATTAATTTTACGTATCGCAAGGTTACTTAAACTGTGTGTTCGTGTAGGTATTCAATGTAATTTTCCGGTCATATGATAAACATTTCTTTCTCTTTTCTGTATTTAACTAATCAACGAATTGTGACACACTCGTCAATGAATTGTGACGCCAAATACGAACGGCAAGAGGAAATCATATATAATTAATAACCGTAGACGTCGCTCAATGTGCCCAAACTGTTATTCAGCAAAACGGCAGAACTTACTTGGTACAGAAGTAGACCTAGAGCAGGTCCTGTTGCCAGTCCGATGCCTACGAACGTCTCCAGGACGGACTTCAACCACGGCGAGAAACACGAAATAACCACCTCATTCATGATGCGCCTGTCTATTAAAGCTACACTTAAGGTGATAATTTCCATGTACCATTATTACAAATATGTTGCAAGTGTACACAATATTTGTTGTATATATATATATATATATATATATATATATATATATATATATATATATATTTATATATATATATATATATATATGGGCTGATCGAGCACCGAAGGCTTGATGCGACACTGAGGACCCTGAATTGTTTTCAAAGCAAATGCACAATTACAACGTAGCAGCATGAAGCTATGTTTACAGCAAGAAATAGCTACGAGGTGGCAATTGATGTATATTTTGAGTGAGTTCGCGAAACGTCGTGGTGGCCCACCTCGCTTGTCACATAGCACACGAAACACTATATACATATATATATATATATATATATATATATATATATATATATATATAATATATATATATATACAATATATAATAGTCAAGGTATTAGTTGTATTACACATACAGCTGTACATACATGAAAGGATATATAGTTCCATACGTTTACTGTTGCAATGTTGTCAGGGAATTCTTTCGCCAGGATGGCTAAGCTTGCCGTACAGAAACAAGCATCTCCTAATGCCATGGTAGAACGAACAAGCAGACACATCACAATGTAGGTTGCGCCACTTGGAACTGCATCCAGAAACCTTCAAGTGACAGAAAACACTACCGTTTACGGACACATTGGCATAGTATTGACGTCGTGAGCCAGCATACATAATTATAAAATATTATAATGTTTTCTTTTCAAGCCACATGCTTCCCTCCCCTTTTTGGGAATGTGTACCATTGTGGTTTAATAGACATAAGTATTCCTGTTGAAGTCGATGTTGTTTTCTTGGTCAAACCGCAAGACACCGTCACCACTGAATGCTTGTAGCGTGTGTTCAGCGCTTCCGATTGCAATCTAGATTTATGGCTATATGTCAGTGTTTGTCTTACTATGAACGGCCTGACATCGTCACTACAGACCGTTAGTCAACGCACTAATGAGTTCTTGCGCAAACACCATGACATCGTCACTACAGACCGATAGTCAACGCACTAATGAATTCTTGCGCAAACGCCATGACATTAGTGCGTTGACTATCGGTCTGTAATACAGACCGATAGTCAACGCACTAATGAGTTCTTGCGCAAACGCCATGATATCGTCACTACAGACCGTTAGTCAACGCACTAATGAGTTCTTGCGCAAACGCCATGACATCTTCACTACAGACCGTTAGTCAACGCACTAATGAGTTCTTGCGCAAACACCATGACATCGTCACTACAGACCGATAGTCAACGCACTAATGAATTCTTGCGCAAACGCCATGACATCGTCCCTACAGACCGTTAGTTAACGCACTAATGAGTTCTTGCGCAAACGCCATGACATCGTCACTACAGACCGTTAGTCAACGCACTAATGAGTTCTTGCGCAAAAGCCATGACATCTTCACTACAGACCGTTAGTCAACGCACTAATGAATTCTTGCGCAAACGCCATGACATCGTCACTACAGACCGATAGTCAACGTACTAATGAGTTCTTGCGCAAACGCCATTATATCGTCACTACAGACCGTTAGTCAACGCACTAATGAGTTATTGTGCAAACGCCATGACATCTTCACTACAGACCGATAGTCAACGCACAAATGAGTTCTTGCGCAAACGCCATGACATCGTCACTACAGACCGTTAGTTAACGCACTAATGAGTTATTGTGCAAACGCCATGACATCGTCACTACAGACCGTTAGTCAACGCACTACTAAGTTCTTGCGCAAACACCATGACATCGTCACTACAGACCGATAGTCAACGCACTAATGAGTTGTTGCGCAAACACCATGGCATCGTCACTACAGACCGTTAGTCCACGCACCAATGTTGTCTTACCCAAAAGCCGCCACGCTGACGCCACACACCGTTAGTCCACCCAAATAAGTCAACTTGGCACCAATAGTGGACAGCTGAAACGTAGACGTACACTGATTAAATCCGTAAATAAGTTAATCAAACGGAAAGGCTTCAATTCAAATTTTTTTCAAAACTAGTTTGCGATAATAGGTGGATATTGTCGTAAACAATTGATATCAAATAATGCAACTGTATCACTGATAAAATGTGTTTTCTAGATAACTTTAAACAAGCGCACGATAACCCACTTAAATCCTTTCCCTAGAGCAAATAGCGGAACTAGAGCTTGTTGTATGGCTGCAGCGACCCCTGGGAATATTAGCAATAGATTTGTTGAAATAATTACATGCTATAGACGTCATTTACAATCATAGATCCAAGACGTATGTTAACAATTAGAATATTGCTTATTGACTCTGATATTGACCAATCATTTCGTTTTGATGTGCCGCCTCTAAACTTGATTTTCAAAGATGTACGCGACAGTATTGTTATTATTATTGTTATTATTATATGTAATTCTGCATAACCGGAAATAAGGGATCCTGACGTTTATAGACTTGTGTCGGATAGTTACTGTAAACTTTATTTAAAGAAGAAATGGAAACATATCAATAGCCATAGCAATCGAACGACATTAAATGTTATATTTTACATGACGATTTATTGCGCTGGTTGCGTGACCCGTCCTAATGACCATACAAGTCAAACTGTGACTCCGTGTATGTATGATAGTGGAACATAATGTCAATTTAAATTGTTTACTACTATACAACACTAAATGAACTCACGTGGTATCCAATGAGAGGACTCGCCAACATGTAAACAAGTTGATACACTGCAATGATGAATCCAACTACCACAAGACTCGCTCCTTTCTTCTGTGCCTGCAAATGTAAAATAGTGGGATAGAGTTGTTGTGAAATTGGATTATTTCGGTTCTACACAAAGTACGATGAGTTGACTTGCCTTCCAGTTTAACCTAAGAGTGACAAGAACATGTGTTATGCTGGCAGTTATTGTTGTTTTCTATGCCCCTAGCGCCAAAGTCCCACCTGGAATTACGGGATTCGACGTGTGTGGATGTCGCATAACGCCTCAACCGAACGTAAGAGACATCGGCATTTTTCTCGACAGCGGGATGGACAAGTTACGCGTACATGTCAGGCGGCCTACTTTCAACTGCATAACATCGCCAAGATACGCCACTGCCTGACCATTGCTGCATGCAAAACTATCGTTCACGGTCTAGTGACATCGAAGCTAGACTACGGTAATGCTGTGTTGTTTGGCATAAATGGGCGATTGCTGGAGAAACTACAACGAGTGCAGAACACGGCGGCGCGTGTGATTACGCAACAACGACGCCGTGACCACCTCCACATCACGCCTGTGTTAATATAGCCTCGGTTACCCAGACTCCGTGAGGTGGCAGCACTTTTAAGCCCCCTCAACTCCGCCTGGGACAGTATATGGGCTTAGGTTTCTACATTAGAGTAGAGACGCTGATTGGCTCTCAGGCCAATTATGAAATAAAAAATGTAATAACGATATCGTTTTATAAGATAATAATATCATATGAAAAGTATTCACCATTGAACTTATATTAACACAAAAGTAAGTAAAAATTCTAATTTACCGTTGTTTATAAAATAAGAATTACGGCAGGATTAACCACTTTTTAAGTCGAATTTAAAGACACATCTTTTAAAACAGCATTTATAAATTACTTGTGGGTTTTTTGTCACAATGAATTTATTTTAACCGTAATGTATGTATTTTTAATTACTTATTTATTTAATATATTTATTTATTGCTGATAAGTTTAGCTTATACACTATGAGTTTTAGAAACTATATATAATTAATTATTTATTATCATTTAAACAACTTGACTTTTTAATTGATTAATCATATTTTATACATTTATATGTTACTAATGTTGTATGTACGCGTCTCTGAGCAGAAACGTTTTCTGGATATACGGCGCTTTATAAATAAAGATTATTATTATTACTAGTAGTAGTATTATAGTTAAAGTCAGTTTAACATATACCAAAGGCCGCATCTACTCCTAGTCATTACCCCAGATTAGGGTAGAGACGCTAATTGGCTCTCAGGCCAACTTTGAAATAACTAATATAACTACATACGTTTACTTGGTAATGGTATCCTATGAAAAGTATTCAAAGTTGAATGTATATTAACACAAAATGAATAAACATAACAATTTAAATTTGAATTTGTTTATAAAATACGAATTACGGCAGGATTAACCAGTATCCGTAAAGTTGCAGCATTGTTTAGCCCCATACTGATAACATTCCAAAGCCTGTCTGTCTTATCGGCGTAGTTACGCAGCCGACCGACAGTCGGATAAGCGAGACAATAAACACCAAAGCTTCATCATTGTGCTAAATGTTGTTAACACTAGGATTGTAATCAAGCAAATTATGTCAACTCGCTTTGCATAATCTCAAGTTCGAGCAACACGTGAAAGTTGCTGTCATGTTGTGGTGATTATCAGCTACATAACACTGGACAACTATCGCTATGTGAAGTCTTCACATTGCTTCAGTACCCGGCAGTGTGGTACCACTGGACCATTATCACTAGGTCAAGTATTAACACCGCGCCAGTAACCGACAATGTTGCAACACTGCACCAGTGTCACTAGGTCAAGTCTTAGCACAACACCGTTACCTGTCAATGTTGTAACACTGCACCTGTGTCACTAGGTCAAGTCTTAGCACAACACCGTTACCTGTCAATGTTGTAACACTGCACCTGTGTCACTAGGTCAAGTCTTAGCACAACACCGTTACCTGTCAATGTTGTAACACTGCACCTGTGTCACTAGGTCAAGTCTTAGCACAACACCGTTACCTGTCAATGTTGTAACACTGCACCAGTGTCACTAGGTCAAGTCTTAGCACAACACCGTTACCTGTCAATGTTGTAACACTGCACCTGTGTCACTAGGTCAAGTCTTAGCACAACACCGTTACCTGTCAATGTTGTAACACTGCACCTGTGTCACTAGGTCAAGTCTTAGCATAGCACAAGTACCCCTCAATGTTGTAACACTGCACCAGTATCACTAGGCCAAACCTTAGCTGAGCACCAGTACCTGTCAATGCTGTAACACTGCACCAGTATCACTAGGTCAAGTCTTAGCTGAGCTCCAGTACCTGTCAATGTTGTAACACTGCACCAGTATCACTAGGCCAAACCTTAGCTGAGCACCAGTACCTGTCAATGCTGTAACACTGCACCAGTATCACTAGGTCAAGTCTTAGCTGAGCTCCAGTACCTGTCAATGTTGTAACACTGCACCAGTATCACTAGGTCAAGTCTTAGCTGAGCTCCAGTACCTGTCAATGTTGTAACACTGCACCAGTATCACTAGGCCAAACCTTAGCTGAGCACCAGTACCTGTCAATGCTGTAACACTGCACCAGTATCACTAGGTCAAGTCTTAGCTGAGCTCCAGTACCTGTCAATGTTGTAACACTGCACCAGTATCACTAGGTCAAGTCTTAGCTGAGCTCCAGTACCTGTCAATGTTGTAACACTGCACCAGTATCACTAGGCCAAACCTTAGCTGAGCACCAGTACCTGTCAATGCTGTAACACTGCACCAGTATCACTAGGTCAAGTCTTAGCTGAGCTCCAGTACCTGTCAATGTTGTAACACTGCACCAGTATCACTAGGTCAAGTCTTAGCTGAGCTCCAGTACCTGTCAATGTTGTAACACTGCACCAGTATCACTAGGCCAAACCTTAGCTGAGCACCAGTACCTGTCAATGCTGTAACACTGCACCAGTATCACTAGGCCAAACCTTAGCTGAGCACCAGTACCTGTCAATGCTGTAACACTGCACCAGTATCACTAGGTCAAGTCTTAGCTGAGCTCCAGTACCTGTCAATGTTGTAACACTGCACCAGTATCAATAGATCAAGTCTTAGCACAACAACAGTACCTGAAAATTGTGTAGCACTGCACCAGTATCACTAGGTCAAGTCTTAGCATAACACCAACACCTGTCAATGTTGTAACACTGCAACATTATCACTAGGTCAAGTCTTAACATAGCACCAGTACCTGTCGATGTTCTAGCACTGCACCAGTGTCACTAGGTCAAGCATAGCACCAGTACCCGTCAAAGTAAAATATACCACAATCACTATGTCAAGTCTTCACACTGCGCCAATACCCGTCAATATAAACGCCATTGCGATCTTTCATGCGCAAAATAAATATGCAAACAATCCTAAACACTACACTTAGCTACCCACTTACCTCGGCAGCATAGAATGGTGCAACGAGACTATAGATCATGCCCGCAAATAGATTAGCTACGCAGAAAATTATCACAGTAATTTTGCGATTCTTCATCTTGGTCCGATCCGGCACCTCTTCCTGCTCAAAGTTGTTGTAATCACTGATCTTACAACTGTCCTGAGTAACATCTGAAGACATGCGTCGGAGCTGAGGGTCATCGGTCAAGGAACGTTCTTCTGCCTCCATCAGTGAATCCTCGATGCTGAGAGAAAATGTGCTTGGAGTCAACATTAGATCCACCATTGAGTGAGTGGGCGTGTGAGTAAATGAGTGAGTGAGTGAATGAAGGAATGAATGAATGCGTGAGTGAGTGAGTGAGTGAGTGAGTGGGTGAGTGAGTGGGTGAGTGGGTGGGTGGGTGGGTGGGTGGGTGGGCGAGCGAGCGAGCGAGCGAGCGATTGAGTGAGTGAGGGAGTGAGTGAGTGAGTGAGTGAGTGAGTGGGTGAGTGGGTGAGTGGGTGAGTGGGTGAGTGGGTGAGTGGGTGAGTGGGTGAGTGGGTGAGTGGGTGAGTGGGTGAGTGGGTGAGTGGGTGAGTGGGTGAGTGGGTGAGTGGGTGAGTGGGTGAGTGGGTGAGTGGGTGAGTGGGTGAGTGGGTGAGTGGGTGAGTGGGTGAGTGGGTGAGTGAGTGAGTGAGTGAGTGAGTGGCTGAGTGAGTGAGTGAGTGAGTGAGTGGCTGAGTGAGTGAGTGAGTGAGTGAGTGAGTGAGTGAGTGAGTGAGTGAGTGAGTGAGTGAGTGAGTGAGTGAGTGAGTGAGTGAGTGAGTGAGTGAGTGAGTGAGTGAGTGAGTGAGTGAGTGAGTGAGTGAGTGAGTGAGTGAGTGGCTGAGTGAATACGCGAGAGTGAATGAGCGAGTGAATTAGAGATCGAGCAATACTTAGTTCAAATATCCTTTGTAAAGGCTGAACGTATATTCATCAGTCAAACGAAAGTATGTAACGTCACATTTTACGTTTTGAGTAATACGTTTTATATTAAAAAATAAAGTCCTAAAACGCATGTCTGAAATCAGAATACAGCTATGCCGTAGTCGAACATAAACACGTCATTGACAGTATTATAGCTGAAATATGGGTAGCAGTCCGTCTACTCTGCACTGACAAATGCCATGGAACAGATATTAACATAGCATAGGTTTCTATAAATGCTGGCCCATTTCTTATCGTAAAAGAAAACTTCTTTACGCGTGTCCAGTGGTCTGTAGAAGTGATCTATCTGGTGCCAAACCACGTTTCTAGTGTGCATAAATTATATGCAAGATAAATTATGTCGCCTCGTGTATGTGAAAATCTGTTGGATTCCCAGTCGTTATGAAAAATCCGTCACGTGACTCGCATACTCCTAGACCGCCTGATCCTCCATTTCGTGCAAGGTGTGTTTACATCAATTGGGTCAGTTGGACCAGTCGTTGACAAGACGAACCACGATATCTACACCATCTGGGACAACCGGACCCGTGTTTGACACGGTAAACGTTTCAGTCTTGATATCAGCTCTTGAAAGAACTGGGCTTCATCGCAACGAGGCTTCTGTCCCTACAATACTTCACCCCGTTATCTACAGTGGTTTGAAATGTTTACACAAACATAGGTAATACTAATGCTAGTCATTACCTTCGTTCATACAGTGGAGCTCATTCCCGTTCTTCTATTCTGGAGCGTCGGGTGTAAATATGAAAAACTGTGTTTGCAGGTATTATAGTCATCCAATCGAATTCGTTTGTGGTCTGGCAACATAGCAATTTGCTTCGACAACACCGAACAATAATTGGTGATAGCAAATCGTTTTACACTATTATGTTGACACCTTTTATTATGTGATGCCTCAGTCACTAGTCTAGATCACGCATAAATATACCATAGGTCATCTACCTGCTACGTTATTTAAATGGCGGTAATGTGTTGTAACAATATAATGTTGAATTATGCGTGGTATTAATTAGACAACGTATAACCTTTGAATTGGTGGCAAACTGAGTTGGACACTACTCATAAGAGTTGAAGTGGTGGCAGGCAAAGTTGTTGATAACACTGTCATGATATAGCAGTAAAGAAGAAGGTTCGTAATTCAATTAAATTAAACCAGCGACTTAATGATTTTTCGTTCAGATCATATTTTACTCGACTATGTGGTCGAATTGAATTCGGTAATAGATATAGATTAATGAATATATGTACACTAGATTGATAACTCTTATATACAAAACAATTATTGCAACTGTGAAGATCATCTGGAAAGCATAAACGTAGAACAAGGGCTGCAGTGTGCAATTTAGTAGGTCAGTTTGTATGGACATAAATTATAGTTTGCCTGACGCTGCAACATCGTATCATATTGTGGCTGTTTTCGAGTCACTCCATGTCGAAAATTTCTGTGTAATTATAACCAAATGTTTTATATATTATTACCGGTAAAATAACGTCATATACCCTTCAAAGTTTGGAGTAATCGTACCTTATAATATTGTTGTATCTTATATGTTGTTATTTTGTCGTATATCTTGACACATTCGTCGCCTGAATGTATGCATGAGTCGCAGATCAATTAATATATATATATATATATATATATATATATATATATATATATATATATATATATATATATATATATATATATATATATATATAGTGATGTGTGAATTACAAGATGACATCATAACAACATAACAACTTTTGCTGTTTTTTTATTCCTTCACACGCAGTGAAATCGACCGACGGGTTGTGTAGTCCAGACAACGTCGCCTCAGTTTTAGATATTGCACCTGACCCTCTGGAAACGTAAGACGTCAGCTCAAGTTTCAGATCGACGGTAAGCGTATTTAATAACATTTGGGTAGGAAAGAATGTCAAACCAATATAGTCACAATAATAATAGTAACCGAATGCAAGGGTAGAGTTTCGGACTATGGCCTAAGATCATGTTCGAATGTTGTGCTGTTGTGTGAAACCTTGGACAGATTTTGTTCACTCAGCTGTATGAACGAGAACCTGGTAGATATTTGCACGAGCACCTTTCGCGCAAAAACTACTGCGTCGCTGGATGCTCTCCACAGACGTTGAGATGGTGGTTGATTGAATAGATCTGCCAGGAAAGTAGTGTAAAGCGCTTTAAGCACTCATGAGGACTGGATATTGCTATAAGAACTTTATTTTATTTTATTTACTATGTTTTAGTAATTGATAAATTGATTCATTGTGTTGTGTTACTTACATGCAGTAATTACTTAATTGATTTTCTACAATAGGGCGTGTAAGTCTCGCGCGCGAAAACGAGGCTGGGGGCAGTTGGGGGCAGAAGGTCCATATTCTCCATGTTAACGTATAGGACTTCGTTTTGTTTTTGGTTGTAATAATCGAATTGTTCCAGTCTAACAATTTCAGTTATACAGTCCGAAAGATTATTACAAGCAAAAGCAGTGGAACACTTTGTCGGTGACAATGATCACGGAAATCATGAATTTTAATCGATTATAATGGTGGTTGCCATGGCAACAGCGGCAAGTACTTGCGTTTGGCGATCTTGACTAATAACGAAAAGTGCCATTTTTCGCACAGTACAACCTGTTTGGACCAAACGTATACATGTGTTATGATTATGTGCATTTAGACAATTTGTCAGATATAAGTGCTTATCGAAACCACAACGTACAGCTATGTAAAATGCAAAATCCGCAAAAAAAACATACGGCTAAAATTTGTGGGGAGTGTCTATTATCTGTACTACATAAATCGCTATGTCTATGATAGTGTGGTAAACTCAATATTAAATCGGACATTTAGGATAAGAAAGGTATAACACAATTATTTATGTCCTGATTTTCCTAATATTCATCAGTCGGAAGTTACAACTGTCATCCATCGAATATTATTCTAATGACCAGTCCCCAAATCAGCTCCAATCGCGCGGAGTCTCGCCGTGTATCGTGACACACTTACGGGCCCTATTGAACTATTCTATTATTTTGAGAATTGTATATTTTCGTTAAAAGCTGTACAGTTGTGGATGTGAGTTGTGAGATATCACTTAGATAATCACAACGTAAAACTAGTAATGGTTCCCGATCGCCCGCCCTATCGCCTTCTCACTCGCTCGCCCTCTCGCCTTCTCGCTCGCTCGCCCTCTCGCCCGCTCGCCCGCGCGCCCTCTCGCCCGCTCGCCCACTCGCCCGCTCGCCCTCTCGCCCTCTCGCCCTCTCGCCCTCTCGCCCTCTCGCCCTCTCGCCCTCTCGCCCTCTCGCCCACTCGCCCTCTCGCCCTCTCGCCCTCTCGCCCTCTCGCCCTCTCGCCCTCTCGCCCGCTCGCCAGCTCGCCCGCTCATAGCAGAAGATCTGATGTTGTCTCGTTACAGCACATTCTCAGCCAGTGGCCAGGTTTCAGTTATGGCGGCCGAAGAACATTCCGTGACCGACGACCATCAGCTCATACAGTGGAGCCCACGTCCTTTTACTCTGGAGAGTCGGATGCAATTTTTTTTAACTGAGATTGGAGTTTTTATCAACCAATCGAGTACATTATTGGCTGGCGAAATAGCGATTTCCTTCGACAAGACCGAGCAATAATTGGTGACAGCAAAGCGTTTTAGACTATTATGTTGTCACTACGTATTACGTGATGATCAGTTACTAGTCTATATCACGCATAAATATAGCGTAGGTCATCTACCTGCTACGTTATTTAAATGGCGGTAATGTGTTGTAACAATATAATGTTGAATTATGAATTGTATTAATTAGACACACTACTTATAAACTTTGAACCGGTGGCAAACTGAGTTGTTGAAAAAACTGTGTGAGTATGTGGTGTGTGTGTGTGTGTGTATGTGTGTGTGTGTGTGTGTGTGTGTGTGTGTGTGTGTGTGTGTGTGTGTGTGTGTGTGTGTGTGTGTGTGTGTGTGTGTGTGTCTTTGGGTGTGTGCTTGTGTGGGTGTGTGGGTGTGTGGGTGTGTGGGTGTGTGGGTGTGTGGGTGTGTGGGTGTGTGGGTGTGTGGGTGTGTGGGTGTGTGGGTGTGTGGGTGTGTGGGTGTGTGGGTGGGTGGGTGTGTGGGTGTGTGGGTGTGTGGGTGTGTGGGTGTGTGGGTGTGTGGGTGTGTGGGTGTGTGGATGTGTGGATGTGTGGGTGTGTACAGTATGTATTTAAGCCCTTACGAATTGAGTGATGTGTACATATTGCGCACTATAACTGTTCTTCTTCTTATTTGTCTTCTTATTATTATATTATGAAATCAACCATAGTAAAACTCTTTACGATGGATCTTGTAACACTTTTTGCCTATTGACAGTTCTTATGTCAGAGTGACCGCTTCGTGACGACGAGACGTACATAACCCAGAGTGACACCTGGAAGACGAATTACTTACAGAGTAAACGTCTACAGTCGTTGCTACAGAACACGGTGAATACCGCATAATTACCATAGCATTTGCTCCTACGGCTGACATTTGAATTGCAAGAAACAAATGCAAGGACCTTTCTTACAAAATGAGATAATTTGATCATCTTGGCAGAGCATAGCGGAATAAATATATACAACTGTTTATTTGTAACACGAGTGAAAGGCTAATATTATAATAGTTGCAATTTAAATTAATTTACTAGTATAAGACATGAGCATCCTGTCGTAATTTTCTCGTGTCATTGTATCAAGTTGTTTAGCATTGTGCTGCTGGCGGCGGATTTGATGAATCCTCGATTACCCACGGTACAGTGCAGGTCATGTACCTTACTCACTATGAGCGTTGGAGTACTGTATAACACACCAATCATAAAATAGTTAAATGAACTAATTTGGTATTTACGCGTTATGAGAGGGAATGTACATAGCAAAATGATTGCACAGTTCCAAATTGTTGTGCTGCTGTCAAAAGCGTCGATCAATTAGTTTGCATAAAATAAGTTAAATGCTATAATTTGGCATTCTGATTTAATGGGATGGAGTACATTATAGTTAAAAAAAAGTGCAATAGTGTATAAACTAATAGGGCTGTTTGCATATTACATTCTATGTGTCGTGTTCTGTCTTCTTATTGCTAGCAAATTAACGTAATATATCTTTCAAAGGTTGTCGAAATCGTAAGACATTCTTATCTTCCCACTCGCCGATTTTACTTCCATTCCAACTTTTATTAGTAACTCCTTATCTTCAGCAAACGATTAAAAATAAACGTTCTGATTTAACATTTATTTTATTCTATACTTACTCATTTTATCATAACTCTCCACAAATTCTTTTTCTGAATGTATGAGTCACAAATCAATTTCCGGAAAAGCATCTATGTCGCAGCCACAAAGGTATAAGAACTGCTGCTGCTGTTACTGCTGCAGCTGCTGTAGCTGCTGGTGTAAGTGCGTGCATGCGTGTGCATGTGTGTATGCGTGTGTATGCGTGCGTGGGTGTGCATACGTGCGTCGGTGTGTGTGTGAGTGCGCGCACGTGTGCGTGTGCGTGTGCGTGTGCGTGTGCGTGTGCGTGTGCGTGTGCGTGTGCGTGTGCGTGTGCGTGTGCGTGTGCGTGTGCGTGTGCGTGTGCGTGTGCGTGTGCGTGTGCGTGTGCGTGTGCGTGTGCGTGTGCGTGTGCGTGTGCGTGTGCGTGTGCGTGTGCGTGTGCGTGTGCGTGTGCGTGTGCGTGTGCGTGTGCGTGTGCGTGTGCGTGTGCGTGTGCGTGTGCGTGTGCGTGTGCGTGTGCGTGTGCGTGTGCGTGTGCGTGTGCGTGTGCGTGTGCGTGTGCGTGTGCGTGTGCGTGTGCGTGTGCGTGTGCGTGTGCGTGTGCGTGTGCGTGTGCGTGTGCGTGTGCGTGTGCGTGTGCGTGTGCGTGTGCGTGTGCGTGTGCGTGTGCGTGTGCGTGTGCGTGTGCGTGTGCGTGTGCGTGTGCGTGTGCGTGTGCGTGTGCGTGTGCGTGTGCGTGTGCGTGTGCGTGTGCGTGTGCGTGTGCGTGTGCGTGTGTGTGTTGCAGTGTTGCTAATGAATTTCACGTCGAAACGATCGCATGCAAATACAATCTGCGTACTCAATAAATCCTTATAGTTGCAAACAATTTTAATATATCACAAAATAGGCCTATGACGCTCTGTATGTATATTTCATTATGATAATCGATCGTGGTGATATCATTTTGTCGGATCTTGCAACACTTGCTTCTCGCCAGTTCTGTCCGGGCGAACGTGCGCAATCCACAGAGACACCTGCAAGACGGATTACGGGATACAAGTTTACAGTCGCAGCGAGATTTGACAATAATGCTACATAGCGTGGAGTTGGTCTCTTAGACCAAACGTCTCTTAGCTCAGACGAAGCTTCAGCTGCTCCAGTTCTGAGGTGTTGATTCATGCCATCAAAAAGGAGATGTGCTCTTGAAATCGCCACGACACCACACATTATGCGTCTCTACTATATGACTCGTTTCACGACATTGTCCAACTCATTGACAGAGTTCTTTACACTCTCAGATAAGTTCAATTTATACAAAACGAGACTGAATCTTGGGAGCTAATCATATCTGCAACTACATCATCAAACCAGTCACACTACAACTGGCCAAGTCGTCTCAACACTTGGGGGGGGGGCTATTCTTCCCTTCTACAAACGTAGTAGATTCAGCCCCCATCCCACGGATCCGAGGCATGTTTATGGCGTTAGGCAACGTTAGGCTGGTATATTAATTGCGGTAACTACAGGCATGGTGTTAGGCTATGTGAACTTTATACGTTTGTTTCTATAATAAATATTACATTTTTTTTCAGAATACCTTAGACGTGTTTACTTGTAATGCAGTTACCAGCGACGGCAGCTGTCGTATGTTTCACGCGTTAGTGGTGGTAAGAAATGGCGTGGTAGATACTGATACGGTTGTTGCCATGAACAACATATAGTAATTTGTAGTAATGAGGTCAATGATAATTAATAAACTTAGCAACATAGCCTATATCATTAGAACTCATAAAATATTTAATGTTTTTTGACGAATGTAGTACGGGATGCTCGGACAACTAGTTTTCGATTTCAGCAAATTCTGTAAGCCTGACTTTTTTTCGTAATGTGCCATGCATGTTTAACAGGACAGTTGTTAAAATGTATTACATTGATGAAAAAACTTACGATAAACAATCCTGCAAAACTCAAAACTGCTGCTGCCCATTCAAACCCTAAAGTACTACAAAGATATCCACCAGCGATTGGCCCCACAAACAACCTACAACAGATCGAGGTAAGAACAACAGAATAGATGATTAGATACAAACACATATGAGACTATGGTAGGTGTTTTCGCGTACAGAGGAACACTGCACTAACCAAAGTACCATTCTCTTGACGGGATAACATTGTAATTCATTCGTGACAGTCGAGATTGCAAAATAATATACAAAAATACACAGCATCGTTACATTAACACGATGACGCGTTCACATAAAATACGAATTTGGGATTTCTTCGCTTTTGAGAGATTTTTAGATCACTAATTAAATGAAAACTTAATAAATCGTGTTGTTATTACGAAATTATTTTAACTTGGTGAATACAGACATTCCAAGTTCATTTACCAACTCATATATTGATCTACATAAATAACAAGCCAGAATGATGCCATTGCCGAATCCCAGCATAAGTAAGCCCGTATACAGCAGCCACTCGGGATGGCTGGAAACAAGAAGAAAAAAGAAACTTGCCTAGTCGGCACTTGTTATATTTTCTAAGGCCGAACAAAAACAGCAATAATGTGACCCGATACATCGAAATCATGAATAAGTCGGGAGTGACGATGGTGGCAATTCAGCGTCGAAGTGCGCGAACGGTGAATATGGCTGGAATGGTCGATTTTCAGGTTTTCGACTATTATAAAACACAGTCATGCGGTCACAACGTTATAAAACGATGGATAAGTGTAACAAAAATAAAAGTTTGACAGAGTTGTCACGGCTCGTCATGCCATGACAGGTCTTCCGGTTCTGATCATCACAATGTGACTGTCGCTGTTATGCCGGTTACTTAGTGCGTCGGGAAGTGTCAAGAAAGCATATTTTTGGTATAATCTTGGCAACATGTTTTAAAATCATCTAAATAGTATATAGAACTTAAAAACCGTTGTTGCCATTTTTACTTTTTGGTCCCATAATGATTTAGCGGCCATTTGTTAAATGGCCGCCAAATTTTATTTCGCCTATCTTAATAACTGTTTCATCTAGAGAAATTATTTTGGTGTATGTGTATATGTTATATGGGACAAGTATTTTAAATAAACCTTTTTTTGGAATTTTCTGGCTTTCGCGTCCGCCATTTTTAAAGATTGCGGTCGTCAATACAAATGTCCCAATATCTCAAAAACTACATTACATTGAGCAGTAATGTTGATGACATTGGATAGTTTGGTGGATAGCGATATACACCAATGTAAACTTTAACTTCATTAACATTCATATATCAGCCATTTTTAAAGACGACTTCCGGCTCAGCCATTTACCCATAATATAAGAACTACGTAATGTAGAGCCAAAACGTTTATGCCAAGATGTAAGATTTTTAGATATGAGTATTTAAATTGTATTACTTTTAAACTTTATTGACTTTCAAATATCCGCCATTTTGTAATATTCACCATTTTTAAAGATGGCGCCCGACAAAATCCATAAAATTATGATATCCATAGCTTAAGAACTAAGTGATTTAGAGAACAAAAGTTGATGTCAAAATACAAATTTTGTGGAAGTAAGTATGTGTTGTATTACTCTTGGCTTATCCATCATTCTAATAGATGGTCCCATCAAATAGTCGTATTTATGTATATTAATAGAGTCTGTTATCCCTTCGTCTTATGATCTACGTATCGTCGAACCTTGAATCTGATGTGGAAATATAGATGTTTGGAGGCAACGATTTAAAGATGGCTCTTAGATATTCTGTAAAACGGACAGTAATGGCCAATTCAATCATTGGTTTATTGCTCTCAAAGTTTTGCCCATAGCATTTTTAAAACTCTCAATATGTTCATCCACCCAACAAAGTTGATAGAGTAGAAAGATGGCTCAGAAACTGAGATTCTGAAAGCAATATCACTACTTTTTTCCAGGATGCCCCATGCAACCTGTCATGTAGCCACACTTAATGATCATGGACATGCACCAAAATTTGAAAGATTTTGTAATGCACAGCTGCAAAACTGAACCAGTACTGAGGTCTGGAGCTGGTGTTTCCTTGGTTTGCACTGACAACAATTGGCCACCATTCTGGTGCTATCCAGGCTCCAGAGATTTGGGATGATTGGGTCTAAAACTACATCCCGTGATCAAACACTCGCCTGTACATGTGCTCGCCTTGTATGTTCCAACCGTTCCAACCATGCACCATGGGTACGTGGGAGTTTATTGAATCCTAGTTCATGTCTAAGTAATTTGAAAAGTACCACCATACTTTTTCACATGGGTAATGTAGAGCCATCCAGGCCATAATGGTGTGCACAAGAACTCTTCACAGCCCTTGGCCACTTCAGTGGACTGTTCTGCTCCTTCTGCAAATCCAGCCAGTGCAGCAAGTACAGTTCGGAAGACGGAAGAAATACTGTAAAGCTGTTACCCAATTGTGGCTCCCAGCCAAGATCACGACATCAGTGTGTTGGGAGTATAGGTAGACTATTAATATGTTTCTGCAACTTCCACAATATGTTGAATCATGCGACTGTTTGCTTCTTTGGGTATGCTCACACCTATAGACACAGGGCAGTCGGAGTTTGTCTTGACATCATTGCGAGTCACGGTCACTAGGTTCTCAGCAGTTCTCGTGTCCAAGACATTTTGAGCCAGGTTTAGAAGTATGACGCACGTTGAATCATCTACTATGTTGAATAATATTCCCATGGAAAGTTTTATGAAAGTTTCCAGAAGACAGGTGAAAGTTTGTGGAAGACAGTTTTCATGCATAAAAGCCAACATGCGCTTCAGAATGTCGTGCAGTTGCAGTGGATGTTGGATGGTGTGGGGTGGATGAACATATTGGGAGTTTTCAATACGCTAAGGCATAATTTTGCCTAATAATAAACTAATAAACCAATGTTTGAATTGGCCAACACTGTCCGTGTTACAGAATATCTAAGAGCCGTCGTTCAATCGTTGCCTCCAAACATCTATATTTCCACATCAGCTTCAAGGTTCGACGATACATAGATCATAAGACATAGGGATAACAGACTCTCTTAAGATACAGTAATAATACTGTTTGATGGGGCCATCTTTTAGAATGACAGATAAGTAAAAAGTAATATAATCACTTCTAAAAAAAATATTTTGACATAAACATTTGGTCTCTAAGCCACATAGTTCTTAAGCTATGAATATAATACTTTGTTGAGATTTTGTCGGGCACCATCTTCAAAACTGGCGGATAAGGCAAAATGGCGGATATTTGAAAGTCAATAAAGGTTAACAGTAATACAATCTAAATAATCATATCTAAAAACCTTACATCTTGATATCAATCGTATGGCCCTAGATTACGTATTTCTTAAGATATGGGTAAATGGCTGAGCCGGACGCCATCTTTAAAAATGGCGGATATATGAATGGTTGGTTTATATCGCTATCCATAAAGCTATCCAAATTCATCAACATTACTGCTCAATGTGATGTCGTTTTTGAGACATTGGGACATTTGTATTGACGACCGCCATCTTTAAATATGGCAGACGCGAAAGCCAGAAAATTCCAAAATTGGTTTATTTGAAATCCTTGTATCATAAAATATATACACACATACCATAATTATTTCTCTAGATGAAATAGTTATTAACGTACGACAAAATAAAATCTGGCGGCCATTTTCAAAATGGCCGTTAGATCACTGTGGGACCAAAAAGTAAAAAATGGCAACAACGGTTTTTAAGTTCTATATACTATTTAGATGATTTTCAAATATGTTGCCAAGATTATACCCAAAAACATGACAAGATTGAATTATTTGACATTTACCGACGGACTTCTGTCTTCTCGCCCAGTCATATGCGCTGTGTTTCCTGTACAGTAAGATACACACTATCTTCTGAGAAACATGATCATAATGCTATCCTACTTGATTGTTGATCGACGGCCTATGGGGACATGCCACAAGCATTCAACACGTGACATTTTCAAATTGTTCAGAAATGGTGCTTATGAATGTCCCCATTAGTCCCACTATGACAACACGATTAAAACATAGTTTGGTATTTCTTAAGAATATTCATATGGGCGCTTCTCAGTTGATAAAATATTCACGAGAGTGCTCCAGTATAATTACATTTATAAACTCATCTTAAAATTGTGCTTTCAAATCAACTAGAAATTTATTAATAATAAGAACATTTATATAGCGCCATAAATCTAGATAAAATCCATTCGGAGGCGCTTTATATGAATATGTATACATGTATATATTATTATAACGTCCGAGTGGAGAAAGACAATTCATCTACATTCACTGGAAGCGAGGAATGTGAGTTGGTGTCAAGTTGACCCACAACGTTATTGCCAACTCGACAGTGTCTCTATATTTGGACAATCCACTTCTACTTAATGACGACAGGCGCGCGTTTGGCATATTACACGTAGCGAAGTACCACCGAGACCGATTTAAACACATCGCGTTGCAACGTTATGCTATTGTTAATTTACCTTTCTTTAGACGGATATTGGGGGTGGTTGCAAACATTTGCCATGTCCCACAAAACATAAAACAATACTTACTTGAGGATGGTGTTGACGCCATTGCCACGTATTGCAAGGACATACTTGGACACAGTTACGGCACATATGGAATGGAGCTCATATTAATTGTAACGGTGAACATCAACGTTATTTTATATAAGAATTAGAATGCGTGATGGGTGATATTTCTTTAGGAACTGTTGAGTTTTGTTTTGAATGTCCATTTCGGAAGTTCTATCTAGCAATACATATTTTAAAGCTGGCCCAGGATCACTAAGATGCGTTTCACTTTTCAAAATCTATCTATATGACACGAATGTCAATATATCCCAAGATTAAGTGGCTTTTCGAAGTGCAGTACCCGCATGTATTTCTGGAAGGACGACACAGTTGAAGTGTTGAGGGCCGGGTGCTTCAACACGCCATCTTGATGGGTCGCTTGAAAATGTCGTGCGAACGTTTGTCACATGCAAATGAGGATAAACACAATTACTGATATGCTAAGTATATATGCCGGCGTGATATATTTTGCGTCGTCCATTGTCCAACTGTTATATAAGTGTCCATCGGGAGACTTGCCCTGTTGCTGACGGCGTTTTATCGAGATGCATTTATATTTCGTAAGTAAAATGTAGATTTGTTTATAGCGTTCTTCTGTGCGAATTCATAACAGCATTACTATGGCCGTTATACAACCAAGGTCGTCCGAATACACGAGTGAGCACCGCTCGCTCTCTCGAGCGTATGCTGTTGCTTCACAATGAACGATAATTCGACGTTACTCGATGTGGGTGTCCGTGTTTGGTATCTGGTGCCATGATGCTAAAACCACATATCAAGTCCACATCACTGACTCTAGGAACAAAATGTAAGTCCGCACTGGAGTATGCCCTGAATATAAATCGCGTATTGTCACAATGTTAGCTTCTACATTTACGATCTGAAAACATCATAATCCGTAGTTTTCTCAGTTGCATTGCACACTGATTGTACGAGGTGCGGAATGAGCAGGTCAATGACCGTAAATATCCGTGGCTACAAGTACGTACTGTTGTAAATAAATCTAACAATGACATAATGTTACGGAATGAAGCTTATAGTGCCATTTATATGTCCAAATGAAATTAAATATCCCAATCTATGCAAGCCGGAATACATTATCTAAGCGATCTGCCCTAAAAATGTACGAATAAATTAGGTGGCTATCCTGGTAGACTGCACACACACACACACACACACACACACACACACACACACACACACACACACACACACACACACACACACACATACACACACACACACACACACACACACACACACACACAGAAGAAATCAACCAAAAAAGAATAATAAGTTCTTTCAATGAAGCCTGACGCAAAAGTTGATTTCGCAGGAGCAAAATGTATTTCAATTTTTAAATCGTCGGACAAAAAAATCAACACTTCCAATCTTACCAATTAAACATGGGTGATTGATTAATTGACTGATGATTGACCGATTGATCAATCGACTAATCGATCTATTTGTGGATTGATCGAGCGATCGTGGGGAACGGTGGTCGCATGGTAGAGCGCCGGACTGTCAATCGAGGGAACGGTGGTTCAATCCCACTTACCGCCGTTTCGAAACTTAGGCAATTTCGTTCACCCCACATTTGCCTGTGTCTTTCGGAAGAGACACTAAAAGCCGATGATCCTTTCTATCGGGTGTCTATGCCAGGGGAAGTAAAAGATCACACACAGGGGATAAATGTGTAACCTCTAATGGACTCACAAATTTTCGTTGGACTTTAAACGCCCTGCAATGGGCCCCGTCCAGTATCTGAGAGAAGAAGAGAAGAAGAAGAAACGGTTTGCCGATTGATCGATCAATCGATTGATCGATTGATCGATTGATCGATTGATCGATCGATCGATCGATCGATCGATCGATCGATCGATCGATCGGTCGATCGGTCGATCGGTCGATCGGTCGATCGGTCGGTCGGTCGGTCGGTCGGTCGGTCGGTCGGTCGGTCGGTCGGTCGGTCGGTCGGTCGGTCGGTCGGTCGGTCGGTCGGTCGGTCGGTCGATCGGTCGATCGGTCGATCGGTCGATCGATCGATCGGTCGATCGATCGATCGATCGACCGATTGACCGATTGGCCGATTGACCGATTGGCCGATTGACCGATTGACCGATTGACCGACGTCGTGCCGTGCCGTGCCGTGCCGTGCCGTGCCGTGCCGTGCCGTGCCGTGCCGTGCCGTGCCGTGCCGTGCCGTGCCGTGCCGTGCCGTGCCGTGCCGTGCCGTGCCGTGCCGTGCCGTGCCGTGCCGTGCCGTGCCGTGCCGTGCCGTGCCGTGCCGTGCCGTGCCGTGCCGTGCCGTGCCGTGCCGTGCCGTGCCGTGCCGTGCCGTGCCGTGCCGTGCCGTGCCGTGCCGTGCCGTGCCGTGCCGTGCCGTGCCGTGCCGTGCCGTGCCGTGCCGTGCCGTGCCGTGCCGTGCCGTGCCGTGCCGTGCCGTGCCGTGCCGTGCCGTGCCGTGCCGTGCCGTGCCGTGCCGTGCCGTGCCGTGCCGTGCCGTGCCGTGCCGTGCCGTGCCGTGCCGTGCCGTGCCGTGCCGTGCCGTGCCGTGCCGTGCCGTGCCGTGCCGTGCCGTGCCGTGCCGTGCCGTGCCGTGCCGTGCCGTGCCGTGCCGTGCCGTGCCGTGCCGTGCCGTGCCGTGCCGTGCCGTGCCGTGCCGTGCCGTGCCGTGCCGTGCCGTGCCGTGCCGTGCCGTGCCGTGCCGTGCCGTGCCGTGCCGTGCCGTGCCGTGCCGTGCCGTGCCGTGCCGTGCCGTGCCGTGCCGTGCCGTGCCGTGCCGTGCCGTGCCGTGCCGTGCCGTGCCGTGCCGTGCCGTGCCGTGCCGTGCCGTGCCGTGTCGTGTCGTGTCGTGTCGTGTCGTGTCGTGTCGTGTCGTGTCGTGTCGTGTCGTGTCGTGTCGTGTCGTGTCGTGTCGTGTCGTGTCGTGTCGTGTCGTGTCGTGTCGTGTCGTGTCGTGTCGTGTCGTGTCGTGTCGTGTCGTGTCGTGTCGTGTCGTGTCGTGTCGTGTCGTGTCGTGTCGTGTCGTGTCGTGTCGTGTCGTGTCGTGTCGTGTCGTGTCGTGTCGTGTCGTGTCGTGTCGTGTCGTGTCGTGTCGTGTCGTGTCGTGTCGTGTCGTGTCGTGTCGTGTCGTGTCGTGTCGTGTCGTGTCGTGTCGTGTCTTTCATTTCATTTCATTTCATTTCATTTCATTTCATTTCATTTCATTTCATTTCATTTCATTTCATTTCATTTCATTTCATTTCATTTCATTTCATTTCATTTCATTTCATTTCATTTCATTTCATTTCATTTCATTTCATTTCATTTCATTTCATTTCATTTCATTTCATTTCATTTCATTTCATTTCATTTCATTTCATTTCATTTATGTATTGGTTGATTGAAGAAGATGAATATCTCGAATTGACCCAATTGCGATTGAAACTACGGAAGCCGAACGGTGACATAAGTTTAAAAAAATTAAAATAAATACATGTCGGTCGTCTTAGTCAGGGTCGGTCGGAGCTTTTTATTTTTATTTTAGTCAACCCATAACAAGTTATTGGGTCGCATGCATTATGTAAGGTCGGTCGGGAAATCGGAAACAAGGTATTTATTTTTCTAGGCCTTATCAACCTTTTTAATTTGACTGAAGTTACCCGGATGTATTTCACCTACAACATGCGATCACGTATATAAACAAATTCAACATACGAAACACATAATATAAATATTATACAGGGAAGACTGAGTACAAATGGAACAGGCCAATTACTGCACTGGTTCTCCACATTGTGGGTTCCCATGGATAAAAAGTTACTTATCGATGAATCTATGGTTCATCATCGTTGCAGTCGTTTTTGCGATGTATTACTAAATGTGTGATAGTAAACGATCAAAACATGACGTATCTATGTCTTTTTTTACACAACGCTATATATCTAACTGTGTGTGCCGTCACTTCCGGTTACGAAAAAACGCTGCACCGAGAAGCTGGTTGGGCAATTGGATATATCGTGTATTTTAGTATAAAGAATAAAGTGCGATGGCGTTAATGCAGTAGAAGAAATAATTTTCTTATGCATGTCTTTTCGCGTTTGTCCAATTGCCCTTTCCTTATTATACTAAAAGGATAATTTGTTGAACGTTGTAATATAAAATAAGGTTCTGATTCAGTATCCAGCCCTTACGAATACTCAAAGTGCTTTCTCTCAACAGTTCATCTCAACTTATCTGGGAAGATTTGAGTAACAGGCAGCATTCAATCACTCTACGTATGCAGACATTTGCAAATGTTCCTAGCCATGTACTCATCTTTACACCGGAGATAATTAATTTGCCTGAATTTCGACGCGACAACATAGGATATAAACCAGAATTCTCTAGATAGATCGAGTAACTGAGCTATTTCGATTAAAAAATGGTGAACAATTAAGGCGCCGATCATTGTCATCATCATGCTGCTGACTCCCGTGGCTGAGCAAAGGCCTCAGCGTGCGCTTTCCAGATGTGTCTGGATTGCGCTATCCTCCGTCCGCCAGATGGTGTCTCTCCGGTACTCGTCTTGTTCATCGGTTCAACAACATTCTAGATCATTGCCATTCGTAAGGTTCCACATGGTGGTAGATGTCCAACGTTTATTTCGTGTGTTACTGATGTGCACTGCCCTAGGCTGTGTCCATCTTATTAAACAGTAACGACAAGAAATGTCGGTTTTGTTAACCACCGTAACACACACCAGACTAAATACATTGTTCTCATTTGCAGGTGATCTCCCTCTGCCTTCTTCTGCGCACAACCAGAACGGAGCGGCGATACAAAGTCTATCCGAAAGAGGAACTGTTCCGGCGATGTTTGACCTACTGCAGGTCACATTACCAAAAACACTTGGTTTGGTGCATGTACCACACTCCGACCGACGAGGAGCGCTTAGGGCACTACAAGAAGTGCATCGGCAGATGCGAACAACGGTTTAATCTCAGATGCAACGACGACTTTGTTTTGGAATAACTTACGACACCTATCAGCGAAGAATTAAAAGAGGAACATTTTCAACAACACGGTAGGACGTGCTGTTTACCTTGCTTTATAAATGGCATGTATCAGTGCAGTACGATAACAGTTCCCAACTCTACCCTCAGTGCTGTCATAGGTTGGTGTAGTTATGTGCTGCTGCAACACTGTGACCCCGCGCCCCCAACTCTACCCTCTATGCTGTCATAGGTTGGTCTAGTTATGTGCTGCTGCAACACTGTGGCACCGCGCCCCCAACTGTACCATCAGTGCTGTCATAGGTTGGTGTAGTTATGTTCCGTCGGATGCGATCATATATTATTAATGACATATATTTGGCGAACTGCCAATGCCACGCATATTTGCTAACAAAAATCAAAGTCAGTCAAAAGAGCGGTTACCTTACATTTCCTTATATTTCACCTTATATTATGAAGTCTCATTAATGTCATAAACCAGAACAAGCATGAAAGTAAGTAATTAACTATGAGTTTAGTTTCAATTACGTAATTACTAGGTGTAACAGCTGTGCAAATTGGATATTACAATGAAAGCAAACAGTTTAGGTTGTTGACATGTGATGGAGAGAAACATGGTAGAACTAACGTGGATTAGTCTACACATAACATAAGCTCACCAACACATACACATATACATATACATACACAAACGCATACGCATACGCATACGCATACGCTTACACATAAACATACATATAAACCAACACACACAAACATACATCAAAACACACACACCCACACACGCACACACACACACACACACACACACACACACACACGCACACTCACACATCCACACACGCACCCACACACGCACACCCACACACCCACATACACACATACACACACGCACACACACGGACACCCACACATCCACACACGCACCCACACACGCACACCCACACACGTACCCACACACACACGCACCCACACACCCACCCACACGCACACACCACACCCACGCACACACACACACACACGCACACCCACACGCACCCACACATGCACCCCCCCCCCCCACATACACACGCACCCACCCACACACACGCACCCACACACACCCACCCCCCACACACACACTCGCACATACGCACACACACGCACACACGCACACACACACACACACACACACACACACACACAGAAACAGAGAAACCTAGAGAGAAAACGAAAGGTAGCGAGATAATTACCAGTATTTCTAATATTTCGTAACTTCGTTTGTTAACAACCGAATGAAATTAATACATTTTGCTGTGTATACAACGATATTCTAGCCTGGAGTCGGTCAACCGTTTGTTCTACGTCTGTTTGTGCAGGGTGCAGGGGCATGGCGTATGACGAACAGGAGCAGATGTCTTGCGATAACACGATCAGCCGGAAGCCACGGGTACAGCCGGCATGTTGCGGGCGGAGGGCATACAGCAAACACATCCGTGAATGTGTCAACGGACAGGTTAAAAATAAAACACAGTTGCCGAGTAAGTTTCGCTTGATGTTTCGTGACGTCAAATCATGCAACACTTGCGTTACATCATTCTGTTATAGTGGGTCACTGAATAAGTTATGTATCATACACACGTATATGCACACACACGCGCACACGCACACGCCCACGCACACGCCCACACACACACACACACACACACACACACACACACACACACACACACACAGATGCAGATGGCTGGTAGTGTGTTTATTTATCGATTACATAACACGATCAATCGATCACTAGAGTGTGCCCGAATATGAGTGTGATCAATAATGACAATTATCGTGGCGGAGTGATCCTTCATGTTGTTTCGTTTCTACAACTTCTGCATACTCCAGTTAGTTACCCGGAAATATTAAGGGGTAATTTCAAAAATTCGCAATGTACATAAATTGTAGTAGTAGTAGTAGTAGTAGTAGTAGTAGCAGTAGCAGTAGCGGTAGCGGTAGCGGCAGCGGCAGCGGCAGCGGCAGCGGCAGCGGCAGCGGCAGCGGCAGCGGCAGCGGCAGCGGCAGCGGCAGCGGCAGCGGCAGCGGCAGCGGCAGCGGCAGCGGCAGCGGCAGCGGCAGCGGCAGCGGCAGCGGCAGCGGCAGCGGCAGCAGCAGCAGCAGCAGTAGCTGCCTACCTGCCATACAACTTTCAATATGATCGTTCTGTTTTCAGAATGCGACATAAGGCAATAAACCGGAAGACCGACAGGTGCTATGAGAATAGAATGTAGCCTGGACCTACAGGCGCCGTTCTCTCTCTTGCCGAGAGATCGTCTTCATCTACAACCAGAAGATATTCGAAACCACAATCTGCATGTCCCCTTCATTTGCACACATACTGACTGTTTGTATATTTGTCAAATAACAGTAATATAACAATAAATGCGGTATGAAGATGTGTTGATCGGTTTTGCCTTTGTGAAACGATGACCTTTGAGCATTGAATAATGCTTCTCAGTGACGACGTCACCGGTTGTCACGCTAGACAAGACGTTTGCGCATAGTTTGTTATTACATACACAACCCGCTGATGCCAAAGAGGTCCGCTCGAGGTTGACGGTAAGGCGTCCCACTTCAGCTCGAGGTTGACGGTAAGGCGTCCCACTTCAGCTCGAGGTTGACGGTAAGGCGTCCCACTTCAAGTAAAACTGTTCCGTTCGAGTTAAAAAAAGAAACTCTACTAGCAGCACCGGCCCGGTATAATTTCATATTTGTCAATATCGAATGGCTACGTGCCACTTCGACACATATCTAACAGCAACAGTAGACGCGTCTTATACTAAAGACCGCGTTGCCTCGTTGTACACTATCACAGCAACATAAGTGTGGCGTCATCCTATTTGGCCGCCGACTCTTTTGGATTAGACACAATGTTCTAATAGTATTTATTCATGCGAGGATGTCTGCCCATCCATCCAAACTTAGCCACCCTCAGGGGTCGCTGCTGCTGATTACGTCAGAACCAGGCAGCGGTAAACCTACGCATGGCTGGTCAATTTACAAAACTATGAACATAAGCTCAGTCAATGAAATCGCTCATGATGTGGGCGGTCGGCCTCCGGTCATATGGATATGATATCAATTTGGATGATTTCAGCCATACGCGGCTCGTGTTACATGCAATGTTAGGGATGAAAAAAGCAAATATTCGAATGCACAAAACCGTTCAGCTGCTTGTGCAATTGTGCGTACGGATTGTTATCCATGAATTCGCAGGAATTGCTTATCCGTCTTTAAATTGCGGTGGGCATTTGCATTATTCTTACGGCTGATTCGGTCGCGACTGGCGAAGTTATTTGGCTGTTTGCAATGTAAACTTAACCATATTTCTCCAGGAGGTACAATGTCAGAAAGGTGAATACAATTGCCCGTACGCGTGCAATAAGTCCTGTAAAAGACGCGTGCAGCTGACTAGAAATGTAAACACCCTATATACTCCCAGCAGCAGTCTGACGTCACATGAACCCATAACGTCCAGGGTTGATATGATACGTGTTATTGATAGAAAGCGTGCACCATCAAGATTTCGGGAATGCCTAGTGTCTTCCGAACATTGCAGAATCTGAAGCTATGTTACACCGGAAGATAGCGGCGCTAATCAGACGTTTGATACTAGCAGACTCATGTGTATAGTGTATTGCTCCATTGAATGCAACGACTGCAAAACTGGGTGGCAGCACGTTTCGTTCCTCACACGAATGACTTTCACAAGCCTGAGGCAATGGCTGTTTGCTACCCCTCCACGTACAAATGCCCTTTTATGACTGTACTAACATATATAAGTTTAGGGCTAGTTTTAGGGTTATTATTAGGCAAGGGTTAAGTTAGATTATATTCGATTAGATTCAGTTAGATTGAAGATACTTTTGAAAAGATTGATACCAGGCGTTTACATGCATGTACACATAGGCCTACGTGCAGGGGTATAATAAATGATGTATTTACTTATTTACAACGTACTCTGTTTTGTTAAATAATCACCTTCATTGAAGCAATGGTATTTTTGTATGTTAGCTGGCTGTTTATATATATTTTTTTAAACAGTTTAACATTTTCAAATAAATGACGCCAGATAGGTGGGTCCTCCCATGCACACTTATACAAGAAATAAATTATATTTTTGCTATCATTTCGAGATAATTTAGTAATAAACACGTCCAGTTTACCATGGTTTTCTCGACAGAATGCTAACCTCGCGTGCATGATGTTGAGCGAGCCGTGAAGGTAATTATGTAACGAAGTAAACAACAATAGAACAAGCGACCATAAACTATCAACTTTGTTCAAACGAGCCGCGCCACCAAGTCTGGTATTGTCACAGACGCGATACATCCCAAGGGTAATGAAGTCGGATAATATGAGTATTAACCAACGATGTAGGACGTTTAAAGCCGCGTTTCATAAGTAGTGTTACTTTGCCTAAACCACTGTATATTCACAGCAGGACGGTGACTTTGCAAACATAAAACAAATAAGATTTGTATTATCGTGAAACATGCTTTCATCCCTCAAACGAAATGGACCTTCCCAGACGAGCGCGTTTCCGCGCCTTCTGTCATAAATCAAACGCAGCATATTGCGCATCCGTTGCTAGCTAGTTGGAGCAGATGACACATTTATAAATACACTTCGTCTTCGGCCTACATCGAAGTCGGTTACCATGTCGGAGCAAGGCGCAAAGGGGGACGACGAAGTGACGCTGAAGTTGTCTGGCTGCCCGAAGCGGATAAGCACGGAAGACAGTTTACAAAATAGGACGAAGGTTCATTCTGTACGACCACGGTGCGGCAGCTATTCATGGGTCGTCTGCTTTGGCATTGATGACAGTACGATTTGCGAGCAGTCCTTCAACTGTACGTATTGATTGCTGCGACAACACAGCCACAGTCATAGCATTGTGTCTGTGCATCGCTCTGGTAATGGTAATGTCCCAGCTGTCTGGGCTATTATTCCGCGTGTAAAGCGATCGCGACGCTAAGGCTAAGCCTAACAACAGGTCCGAGTTGTCACTTGAGTTGAGTGGTGTCTCGCTGGTGATTACCGTATGTCGCCAAATACACGCTATTCGCACCATTTATCAGTTGCGATGTAGCGTCGCATCGTTGGATAGCTTGTGATAATGTCATAAGAGATAGTCTTGCTACCACGAATAGGACATATGCAATTAACTATTAGTATTACACATCGTCAGGCACCAATCGCTACTGACTTGATTAGTTATCCTCACGGGCGGAAACAAATAAGTAAACAAATACATTATATGTAGTCTTGTAGACCTACTCATTTTGCAGTGCCATATGGCATTGGCATGGGCCATGGTACCTGTTTAGACTTTAGAAACCTCTAGCCTAGGCCTAGACCTAGTCATCGTTCCATCGTAAACGCGGCCCGGATAGTAGATCAGATCAGTATTGCCTAAGGCTAAGGCTAATGGGTATAAACTGCGGAGGTGGCTTCTTCTTGCTAACCACTCACGTACAAATAATGTCAAATACATGTAAACCACCTAAAGCCAATCTTGTTACAAGTACCGTTCAACCTAACCCTAACACTAACCCTTAACCTTATTTCACATAAGAACAACCAAAATGGGCATTTGTACGTGACTCGTGAGTGGTTAGTAAGAAGCCATTGCCATAAATTGCAGTGTAGTTCTGCTCTAGCATTTTGACTCAGTCTGAGTGAGAGTGTAACACAATCCTTGCAAGGCATAAGCCAAATCCATGACAGTGTGTTACACATTACAAACTGTGGTAATAAATAAAACGCGTTACATCATTAGCTTGGCTACTCGCAGCAGCAACAGCAGGGATGGTTTCTAGTGCCTTGATTGCTCTCTTTGTTTGCAGCCCACTTAAAACTAAGTGTCGTATTCCAGGTTAATCCCAGATATGTTCTGTGGCATGTGTAGCCTGTAGGGAAATGGGCGGAAATGGCGTTGACGTTGTTTATCAGTTACGTCACTTCCGCATAGTGTAGAATGTGTAAAGGACATTTCGTATAAATGTAATTTATAGATTATCTTAACACGTTGATCTAAAATTATATAAAAAGTAATTAAACATTTTTGTTCACGTTTTATTATCGAACCTGCAGCTAAGCGGAATTTGACAAAGGACCGGCTATTCAAGCTTGCCAAATGACGTCATCTTCGCAGATTCTTGCTGACTGAATGATACAATGACAATGATACTTATCAATAAATGTTAATATTTCAACTTATTTATTTGTAAAAATTACTACTACGTATACGTTGTCTCCCACCATACGAATGTCCGTCACTGGGCCATGGAGTAAAATGACACAATTTTACAAATTGTATTTACCGTCGTATTGTATATTTGGCACATCAGTAAATGATGCAATATGAATCGCTTTACATTATCCAATGCACGTTAAGCATGTGAGAAAATCATAATTATTGATTACGCATACATTTAATTTCGTCCCAGTTTGAAGCAGGGAAATCTGAAAAGTCTTCTTATGCTTGACGATGTGATGTACCTATCGGTAACAACAATACCCATTGATAACAATAATGTTCTTTTTTGGATTCCAGTTTTCTATTAAAAAAACGGTATTTATTCGGTCGTTTATGCATAATTATTCTAGGAACGGTATATTAAAATGCACGGGCCATTATTAACATAATATTTTTATTTATACTGTACTATATTATTTTGATTTAAACACTTCATGAGTTACGTTTATGTGAGACGACCCCGCAAATATGTATCACAGCGGCCATCAACGCTATAGGCCATGTCCGATTTAAAAGACATAAAAATAGGTTACCAGTGAAAGAGTGCACTGCACGTGGATAAGACCGCTACATGTGTAACAGCCTCGTTATAACGTTATAAAAGCATATTTTCCTTTCTTCGGAACGTCTGACCCATGCGCATGCATTTTATGTAGTCTCTGGATAGGAGTTTAAATTGAGATAATAGTCTTTCTCCTGAAGGTCATGCGTTATAAATATAGATAAAGATGGATACAATCAGATACCCCAATACCCACGCGCGTGCAATAAATCCTTGAAATAGACGTAAGCTCAACGAACATGTAAAACACCCTATCTGCACCTGTCTGTGTGACGTCACACGAACCCACAAACGGCAGATAGTATACAGTTGTTGATAGAAAGCTGACACCACCAAGATCTGACATTTACGGAGCGTTTACATTTTTATGTCGGTCAAGGTCAACGGCCGCTCGCGGAGATCCTGAGGCGTGACCTACTTTGCTACTCCCGTCGTCTGTTGTGCGTTAACTATTCAGATAACCGTTGTGGTTGACTTGTACAACTATATATACCGGGGGATCTTTATGCGACTGTCTACTCAGCCAACATTTGTTGCATAGGCTAACATTTAAGTTTCATTCACATAAAGAATGCGACGAAATATAACTTATATTTTGTCGTATTATTCCTATTATAAGAACCGAGGTATAGCGTTGTTGTAATTGTAAATGAAGTTCGGATGCTAGTTAAATGATGCAGTTATGTTGTGTTATTATCATTACGTATGCGAATACAACCTGATACCAACCAACTGTTAGTTAAATTGTGTCAGTGTAATATTTCCCGTTACTAAAGCGAGGTTTAAGTAGGTAAATCTTGACGGATATTATGATATATGACACCACACATTAGTTGATAGTGGCAAAGTATATGGCTTGATGTATCCATCACAAGGTATGTGTTATAGTTAGTCAAACAGACGATCTAATATTTATCGGATCGATAAGCTGTGCTAAGTTATTACTTAACGACTTGAATCCGACAAAATGTAGACCTATGTCTAATTGTTAGTAATCCCCCATTATAGATGTAGTAGTTTTGTAGTGTATATAATGATACAGACACGTCGATGAAGTTCGATTTGGTTTATTCACTCAAGTACAGGTTTCCGCTCTAAGACGCCATAGTTGCAAGCTCCCCCGCGCATGCTCCCAGTCTCAGATATTCATCACCATGCATATTCATACCCAGTGTCCCACATCTAGTGTCACAACTTCGTAGAGCTCATCATAGCGTACACACATCACATGTAAATACATCACAATAAACACAGTGAAATCGGTAGGCATCTGAAACAGTATGGACGTACTAGGGATTCACACTGTTTTAAGAGAGACTCCATCGAATTTAACCTAGTTAAAATGTGGGTTGTTGACTGTTTTTAGGGTATCTGGATAATCTTCACAGGGAAGGTTCATATCTAGTGCTGATCAACTGCGTGGAACTGCCGTGTTTATATTCGTATCGTAAGTACTGGTGTCAGTCAGTATACATTATTCATTAATCCGACATTGCTTATGCTCCTCATCTATACTACTGTGTTAAGTCTACGCTGGGTAGACAGCTGTGATTGACGCTGCACAATCGTCGGGAAACGACCTTTGCTAAATACCTCTGTAGGGCGGAGTCTGTTTTGAAGATCGCATTTCAAATTCAGTCAAAATAAACGTTTTATTCACAAATACAAAATGTGTTTCACACTATGGCAAAAGCTCCTGTATGCTAGACCTGCATATGTCATCTAGATCGCCAGGTTCCACTTATTAGTTTAACGTAAAAGTAGTATCTAAACAAGGTAAACGAATGGCCTAGTATCCGCGAGTTCAGCGGGTGGTTTTGGGGCGGACAGTACGGGCGTTTCAGCGGTAAAGAGTTATTGGTAGATAAACTCTGACTAAACACTTAGGAATAGACACCGTACATGGCAGGAGAACTGAATTTGAAGTTTGTATTACCATGAGCAGATTATGTGCAAAAGACGGGGTCCCTCCATAACATGTCACTAATTAGTTAATTACTGTTGATGTTATCAATGGTTATCAAAATAGGCACTTATCTGAAGCTGGAGATAACAGTATTTTATGTTCAACTGACAGATATGTTACATATGAAAATATGTTTTTTTAAAGAAATGTCATATTTGTAGTCAAATGTCACTCCGTAACATCATGGAATCGTCCTTTTGTTCTTTTTTATAACACGCCTTGTTCGCTGTAAATTTACAGATGATTATACCATAAAATAAAATTGTATACACAGTTTTAAAATACCACGTCGACGCTACTTTCTTGTTATTTACGGATAACAACAATAAACTTTACACAATCCGTCGATAGTTTGTCCTTGTTCCCAGAGGAGGTCTACACGCCATCGGCGATGTGGCAGACCGCACTTCGTCGGGAAGCGGAAAAGACGCAGCAACTTGAGGAGAAATACGTCAACAAACTCAAGTGTCACAACGTGAGTGACACCTTACGGATAATTGTCGTGATAATTTTCTAATGCGCAGAGACACGTTCCTGAATATCTGGCATTTAAACGTACCAGAAGATATATTTTAGTTGTACGTTCGTTATGGGATGGTGTTTTTCTAGTGTTACAAAATTAAACAATTGAAGGTACGCTCTTATACAAAACAGTACGCAATATTTAAGACAGACCAGAGTGGTTCACGCTTTAGTGTTCACTCGAACACCACGTTTAATTATATGGGAATAATTCAACCATGCTGCAATTATTGCGCAAAGACTGCTCGTACACAGTTATCCACAAGTGTTTATAGCCTGGTGCTCATCCGTGCATCTGAATGAAGTGGAGCAAGGTACAGTGAATACGCTTGCAGAACGTTTGAGAATGGCACCAAGATGACTTGCGCTACAACTGTATCAGTGCACACGTACTTTATAGACAACCCGTCAGTGTATATTGGTGATAACTACGTCATCACGTGTAGATGCCGTAAACATGATGCAGTCTATAACGGTTTATGTTACACGACAGATGTGTGGCAGGTCATCTTTCGGGATACTCTAGAACATACCAAACCAGAACTGTGAACATTGCATTGATACGCTGACGTTTCGGTGACAAAACAGCTTGTTTGTGCAGTCGTTATTTGTTGTATTCCATCCTACTGGATAATGAGAACATACACACTAAAAACAATTTGGTTGTATGCACAAAAGACCAATAAGCTAAAGGACTCCTCCGATATATCGATACTTCGATCGTCATACGTATCCGAAATTCGTAGGCTATCTTAACTGTGCTACTCATAGTGATTTAGCGATAACAAATATGGACTAATTTAAGCTAATACTCGTTATAAGTGATGCTATTATATACCATGTTGAGTGTAAATATTACTATTATACGTTTAAAATATTCACCTGACCAGACCAATCGCTTGTTTTCGGCGGATTTTAATAATACTAATACTAAAATTAACCCGTTCGCTGTTACCGGGTGTGTGTAGATCGCCGGACGTTACGTCATCCGCGACGGCAAGCCGGGAGAAGGTATCTTGAAGATGGCGACCGAGTGCGACGCGGACATGATCGTGGTCGGCACGCGCGGACTCGGCAAAGTCCGGCGGACGGTGCTCGGCAGCGTCAGCTCCTACGTCATCCATCACGCGCATGTGCCCGTGATCGTGTGCCGACCACGTGGCCCACACGAGCACAACGACATCCGGCGGAAGCAGCACCCGAGCGGCAAGGCGGATGGGACGAGTCCGGGTGTCCACTGTCGCGACGGGTAGATGTCCGATGTCGCCGACGCGAGGTTTGACGGAGGTTCCAAGGTTTTGTGGTGGAGTGTGTGCTCAGTGTACGTTTCTTTCGCAGCAGGCCTATTAACATTCCGCAATGACACGTGACAGTATTCGCGAAGTTGATCCAACTGGGCGATATTGAGTGTGGACATAATTGCAATCTTGCGTAGAAATGACTGGAACTGTAATGTCGGATTAACCGTGTAAAATTATCATTTATATTTGTTTAATGTGGTGGTAAACGGTCTAATTGTTCCCGTTGTGCACATGATATGTATGAAGCCGTAACTCCGTATGCCGGTTTGAATCTCTTAACCCCGTACGACACATGTAAGATATATTACACGCACGCACGCACGCACGCACGCACGCACGCATGCACACACACACGCACGCATGCACACACACACACACACACACACACACACACACACATTATATCACCAGTATTACACGCACGCACACACGCACACACACACACACACACACACACACACACACACACACACACACACACAGTATAGACTATGCCTGATACCTTTAATGCAGTAAGATTTGACCCCGCACCAATTGCAGTACGCTGTAAGTCTGACCGTCCGACACAACACACACGGCTCGGCTTTGACTGCACTTCATATGCAGACGAGCGCTTCCTCTGCGCCCCTAACTTGTATTAATTACCCTACTGTGTGCAATGTTCAGTCCATACCTTACCCAGACCGTCCTTATTAGTCGAGTTGTGCTGCTGATTATGTCTCTGTTCCATGTGGCGTGTCACGTTGTCATAATAATGAGCCCGTTATTTGGCTGTTTCGGACCAATTCCGGATCCCATTACGTGTAATGTTCAAGATGAAGTACTAGGTAGTAGTAGAACCGCAAAGATGGGAACGTTGTCCTGCAAATACAGCCACCTCGCCAACCAGGCACCTTTTATCCAGCACCAGTGGTAATTCTTAATAGCCAGATTTCATTCTGTATAATACCGACTGTATACTGTCATGATTATTGATACCCACGTGTCAGCTGCATGTAGCCTCACGATAACGATTGAGCTTACAGTAAAATATATGTGACCGAACAGGTGTTCACGTCGTGGCAAAGATGATTCCACTCCCGATATTACTACGGATGAAATGTCAACGAACTGAGACTATAGCGTTTTGGATAGTATTAGTGTAGCAGCTAGCATAGGTTGGCACCATTAGGTTGTCGTATCCCAGTGTCTACTTTGGCACTCGTGTGGACTAGTTGATCGTGAGCACACAAACAGTCCACGCTAACAGTAACAGGGGTCACAACTATATACATACTTGAGTGTGGTCTACCTGACGCGGTTCTATGTGCATGCCGGTATTCGTTTTTCATATCCTGCCCAGGACGACATAAATACACACAAACACACAACGGAAACTGATTTGCTATATACGTTCGACATTGGATGTATTTCTTGTTTACCATCTTAATTTTGTGTTGTATAGTCATATGTTTACACGAATGTAGACAGTAGTGGAATGTATTGGCATAGTAACTGTTATTGTCTTGATATGTGTAGGCATATTAGAAACAACGATGTACTGCGGAGATCACTGCGGATATATTTTTGTTCAAGAATAATAAACAGTGATTAGTACAATATAATTAGTGTTGTCATTGTCTACGGATGTACAATTATTGTAGTACTAGAACGTTGTCAGTCTTCTCGCCAGCTGTATTAACACAGACATAGTTAATCCGCCTGAGTCCATGCCGTTTTCACACAGAAGAAAGTGTACGGATTAATTTCTTCGTTGTTCAATGTTTGACGAGAAGGCATGTTGCCCGCACAAATAATGTCCGCCTCAGTTCCCCATGATCGACATAAAACTTCTCGAGAAAGAACATTCTGACTTCAAGACCTCAGTGGACCAGAAAAACGCCAACGGCTGAGTACGTCGTTCCACATACGCACATGCGTGCGCGACTGACGTGACCTCAGGTGGCCTCTCAAAGTTCCGCAAAATGTTTTGTTTATTTGCTTTGTTCAGTTACATTCTCGTGTTATTTGTTTCTTTATATCATCTAGTATATTTGGGACGAGTTAGTTTTGTAATCAGATAATTGTTAACGGTTAAGATTAAGGTTTTGTTTCTTCAGCTGAGTGACAACGGTCTGAACTTTGTCTTTGGGTTCTCAAGTTTGCCACGACACTGTTTTGAGTTATATGACAACGGACTAATTGTTGCACTTTACTGGTATACTTATGTTCTTCATCAGAGCAATAGACGAGCGGTTGCTGGATTGAGACGCCTGGCGAATGTGTAGGCCACTAATGTCAACCCCCAGCGGGTAGATTAGAACTATCGTAAGAATGTCGATATCCGGCGTGTCTCAAACGATCAAATAGACGCCAATGTTTACTAGGCTCAGATTTCTGCTGGTGTTGACGTGACGTATTTTCATTTTGGGGCGAAATAAACCACCCACATTGTGCGTGGTATATTCCGGGAATTCAACTTGACGCATTCGGCACACGTGTATCTATTATCACAACTACAGTCACAGACAAGTTCTACGTTTGTGTTCAATTGTTCAATTACAATTTCCTCTCACAGTAATATTATATTCATGTTTTATTGTACTGCCCATTTACTATGCTGCTATTAATACTGTTGTTTTTACTGGATTTCAGTTACAGTAGTTGAATGTCTAGATATTGGCCGGTGACACCCACAGTTGCATTAGGTTAATATAAAGGTTTTGACATGGTTTGAATTAATCCAGCCTGTAGTAGATTGTCTAGTCGTTACGTTGCAACTGTGGAATAGTCACTGCGTATTTACAGCAGCCATGGTCAGTATTTCCATCACACACTTACTTGTTTCTTTCTTTCATGTACATAGAAATATAAATACAACGTCATATATATATATATATATATATATATGTATATACATATACACACACATATATATATATATATATATATATATATATATATTATATATATATATATGTTTATTTATATATAGTGTACAATAAAATAGATCAAGTGAACACTATTTGGTTCATCGCATGATTCCGTCACAATGACGGCATGACAGCTATGCTTATTGACCAATGTTGCTGCCAGTTCAGCAAAGAAATCTATAGAAGCCTTCAAATTAACAGAAGAACGACACGATACCAGAGAGACATGAACCCCTTCCCCCACCCCAACCTCTGGCTACGCCACAAGCTACGTGTGAGAGGGTTGGAGGTTGGGTGGATATGTGTTTGTTTGTGCGTGTATGTAGTGTTGTGTGATTTTTTTTACTCCATTCATATGCATGTATGGATTGAAAATGTTCTTCATTTTATAGAAGCAGCTAATTGCCTAATAAAACTTACATTTGCCTGATCATGGACCGCGAGTGTGGTGTCGTAAAAACCGATGGTAATGTATAGAAAGATGGTCATCAGGCTGAGCAGAATGACGGGACGAGTTCCGACGAAAGACCAGAAGGACTTCCTTTCCTTTTGTGTCACATCTAAGTAGGCAAACAAAGGTGACAGTTAACCGCTTTAAACACAACAGTGAATCCGAATCTGTGAAGTTAGACTACAAGAAAACGTTGCCTATGTTCAGAAAGTAATTGCGAACCAATAGGACCTGTAAATGGGTCACGATACATGGCGAGATTCCGCGCGACTGGAGCAGATTTGCGTTTTAAATTGCTGTATGTTGTGGTTTCGATAAGCACTTACATCTGACATGTTGTCTAAATGCACATAATCATAACACATGTATACGTTTGCCCCAAACAGGCTGTACTGCGCAAAAGATGGCACTCTTCTTTATTAGTCAAGATCGCCAAACACAAGTACTAGCCGACGATGCCATGGCAACCTCCATAATAATCGATTAAAATGCATGATTTATGTGATCATTGTCACCGGCAAAGTGTTCCATTGCTTCTGCTAGTAATAATCCTTCGGACAATATAACTGAAATACGCTATTTGGGAACAGTTCGATTATTACAACCAAACACAAAACAAACTCCTATATGTTAACATGGAGAATATGAACTTCCTGCCCCCAACTGCCCCCAACCTCGTTTTTGCCTCCGGGACACTAACACGCTCTATATAACGCTACCAGATACTGTATAACTGGTCGGTGTTCCCGACTACTACGTTATGATTGACTATTGACAAACAGGAACATTTATTCCAAAATAAGACACCAAAACTAATTAACAGGTTAACTCATAAAATTACATATCATAGCGCGAGATGTAATCAGTGACGATTCGCGCTCGTCCACGTGTGTGTGTGTGTGTGTGTGTGTGTGTGTGTGTGTGTGTGTGTGTGTGTGTGTGTGTGTGTGTGTGTGTGTGTGTGTGTGTGAGTGTGTGTGAGGGTGTGTGTGTATGCGCGCGCGCTCGCGCGCGTTTGCACGTGAGCTAATGTTTTGGGGTCATCGGAAGATGGCACATGATATAACCACCATGTAACAACACATTTCGTTTTGTTTGCTTCTGTAGAATGTAATGTTGTTGTTGAGAAATTTAATCTGATTTTATATGTGCGTGCATGTGTGTGCGTGCGCGCATGTGTGTGTACGTGCGTATACATAGGGGACAGTTCGGTAATATGAGCCACATTTTGTCAGTGATATTCTGGAGCCGTATTACTACGTATGTGCTCTGTGTAACTATAACGTGAATAAACTACTCTTGTGTGCAATATTGCATGCGTAGGTTGTTTACATTTTTAATGAGAACGAAAAAAACATTTCCCCAAAGTAGTGGAGACCGCCATGTATGGATTTCACAGTCCCGTAGGAATCGGATGCCCAAAGTGAGATAGTGATTGATTTGACTTTATTTGGGTATGAACTAAACACAAATCTTGGGTTACATTTTTTTAGACACCTGTAAGGCCCAAAATCCAAGATGGCCGCCATCACTCATGGAAAATACAGAAAATGGCATATCTCTGGAACTACTTGACAAACGTCAATGATGTTAGACTCTATTATAGGGTTTTCAAACATGCCTGATCATCTGGAATATGTTTAAGGTCGATATTAGGTCAAGGTCATGCAAGAAGGGCAAGGTAAAGGTCATTTCTGACTGTCTCAGCTCAGCAATATGCGTGTGCGTATTTATGGGACTGAGAAATTTCGCACGGAAATTAGGGTTTGAACCATTTTTATTGTACACAATAAGTGATTTATGTTATTGAGAATTACATTGATGATATCACTCCACAAAGCAGTGAATCACCTGATACCGCCATGGCACCCACTCCTGGCCATGACGTTGCCCCACACAATTCTCAATGTGACACAAAAGAAAAGAAAGAAAGAGAAGCTGAAGAAGACTTATGTCATGCCCACGTGGGCTGCTACAAAATCGCTCCTGCAGTACGGACAACGTGTAAATCATACAAACAGCGAAGTGGTAGCACCGCTCTTCAAGACATCCCCAACGGATTACGCAACATTATACAGCATCCTTACCCTCACTCAAGAGATCTCGGCCGTTGTGGTCGGTACAGAACGGCGCACCATCATCACACCTGACCTAGACTTGTATGAACAGGCTCTCAATATCCAGCAATCAGCAGGGAGCAATCGCTGGGTTCTCAGAGCAGGGGAGCTACGTCTTTGCTTTGCTGCCTTGCACGGACTGGGCAAGTATCTCGAGGGAAGTGGACTAGATACAGTTGCTGTTGAGACCGGCATTTATTCCCCAGTTGCCCTTCGCGGGATATACACAGGGAAAGCATTCAAGAGAGGAGTTGCGTATCATCTCATGAATGTGCTTGCCTGTTCCTTCCTCAAGTTAGATGCAGTACTTGGGGAAATGCCTCCAGATGCGCCTCTCCAGAAGCAGTGTGAGGAACCCAAGTCCAGCCTTCACCAGAGGAGTGATAATGTTACAGACATTTATGACGACTTAGCATCTCAATGTGCTGACCAGATAGAGCTGGCCCAATTCTTGACAAACTACATGAAACAAGTTAAGTGCCTACTGCACATCATCAATGTATGCCGTCAGGGCGACTGGGAGGCATATCTGGCAGCACTGGATGATCAGATCCAGTACTTCTGTGCTCATGACCTGTTCCATTATGCTCGCCTGATGCCTGTCCACCTTGCCCATATGAACCAGCTTAGAAATGATGACCCGATAACAAGGAATGCACTAAAGGAGGGAAACTGCTGTGCGAGAAAGTCGGACTCGCCCTTCACAGCATTATTTGCAGATCAAGCTCTTGAGCAGAAGATCAAGGAGTTGAACGGGGTTGGTCATCTTGTAGGCATTACACAAGATGAGGTCTCACTTGATCGTGTTATCATCACACTGCCACACATGACCTCTATTTCAATGCTTGGCTGTGTAGATACCCACGCTTCTCAACTGCCTCCCATTCTTCGGGTCAGCATTATCAGCTGTCTGGAGACATCGCCCTACGCTCAACGAGAAATGCACTGAAGTTGAGGGATTCCATCCAGCTCCACTTCGAAGGTAACCCCTTCATCGTGGGTACACCACTGAAGAGCATCGTGTCATCAGTACTGATACCGGAAGCTGTGAAGGAGGACATACTCCGCCGGGATGAGAAGGGACGGGATGACTATCGAAAGTTTGTTAAGGAACGTCTTGTACCTGACGCATCCATGTCTGTGTGAAGCACTATGAAGAATGTGAAGCTCAAAACCTTCAGCACCTGGATGGCGAAGACACTGGTGAGTGTAGGAGACACGGTCATCAAGCTCCGAGAAGAGAGACAGCTCCTTAGCCGCTTTCTTGTGATCAAACAGTCATGCCCAAAGCTAGTTCCTCGCCTGCCTGCAACCATTGGTAATTACGAGATGTCGGTCACACATTGTTTGTCTCGGATGAATCACTCCTCAATCCAACAGACAAAGCATCAATCATACATGCTGTTGAAGAGGCAAATCCCATTCGGACTGAGACACAGACATCAACCGAGGCAATCATGCAGCACCACGTACATAATCACCAGTCCAGGCACCAACACAAGATGATACACACGATGGCCTCCTCAACATTCTCAGTGATGACTCAGTTCAACCTCATGACCATGTTATCACCATTGACAGTATGGCTGTAGCAATGTATGAAAAAAGGTCCAGGCATGAAGATCAAGCAAGATCATCAATTTCAAGGATGCATATGTGAAGAGAATTACAAGAACGGTGAAACCGTACGATGAGGGGCGCATCATATTTGACCGCTATGATATCGCGCAATCACTGAAACAGAAGACGAGGGCCAAGTGAGAACAGGGAAAGGAGATGGAGTTTGCGATCTATGACGAGATGGACATTGCTAATATTACCCTCAAGGAGCTGCTCTCTGCCTCAAAGACAAAGGTGCTGCTCTCCCACATTCTTGGTAATGCCTTACTGGAGGAATATAAAGGATCGAAGTAAAAGGTGGTGGTCGTGAAAGGTACCACAGTTCAGATCAATCATCCCCACTCCTTGGCTGAGTTGATGTCGACTCACAATCATGAGTAGGCAGACACTATGATTCCTTTGCATGTAATTGATGCCATCGGTGACTCCACTCTGAGAGACATAGATGTGTGGTCGCCTGACACTGATGTACTGATCTTGCTGATGGACCTTGTGGCTCATGGATGACTTGGTGCATTCACCAAGCTCAGTTTCCTCACCGGAAAAGGCGACAAGTATCGATCGACCAACATTCGTGAACTCGTGAGTGTCATTGGTCGAGATAAGTGTCAAGGTCTGATTGGTTTCAATAAATTCACAGGTGCAGATTGGGGGAGGGAAATTTGTTGGCATCTCAAAGAAGAGTTGGATTACTTAGCATCTATCCGTACCCAACGATGACCCCGTCGTCTCTGCTTTCCAACTCCTTGGCGAAAGGGGCTCACAAGCCATGAGCTGGTGGACGGTGTGCTGGCCGAAGAAGTGCGGCCGATCGAGAAGTTTGTTTGCTCAGTATACAGCTCTGGAGGTGCAACAACCATACCAGCTTTGCGTTGGGAACTGTTCAGGTCCAGGAATCTGGAGGGCGACAAGCTTCCTTCGACCAGAGCAACACTGATGCCCCATATCTTACTCATCAACTTTATGGCTATGAGGGACAAAGGTTATACAACACCTCACCCATAGTTACTGCTCCTAGACGAAAATGGATGGATGCTTGCCGGGGACGAGTATGTCCCAGTCCGATGTCTCTACAAACCAGCACCAGTTGCCGTCTTGGAACTCGTCAAATGTGGTTGCAAGACATCTTGCAAGGGTCACTGTTCGTGCAAGAAGAAGAACCTCCCCTGCACTGCTCTTTGCAAACGCCACAATTCTGATTGCAGCAACCTTCCTGACTACAGGATGATGGCAGATGAAGAAGAAGATGATGTATGACTGTTGCAGGAGGATGAACAAGGATGACACTATCAGAAGATTGTGTACCACTGATTTAACTCAATAAGTGCTCAACATGGCACGTTACATGATAGATGAGTTGTATATGTATGTTTATAGAATGTAACCTTTAAGAAAATTATTTTCGCCCAAATGTTATTTTATTCAATGTGTTGTCTGTGTATCTCCCTGTAGGTGTTTCATGACAAAATAAAATAGGTTGCCTGAAATGCAGTACAGTTCATTATTAGTAATTACTTCTACTTGCTTATTTGTATTCAGATTTTGCCCTTGAACCTGAACTTCTGTATATACATATATATATATATATATATATATATATACATGGTCTTGACCTAATATCGACCTGAAAGATATTCCAGATGATCAGGCATGTTTGAAAACCCTATAATAGAGTCTAACATCATTGAAGTTGGTCAAGTAGTTCCAGAGATATGCCATTTTCTGTATTTTCCATGAGTGATGGCGGCCATCTTGGATTTTGGGCTTTACAGGTGTCTAAAAAAATGTAACCCAAGATTTTTGTTTAGTTCGTACCCAAATAAAGTCAAATCAATCACTATCTCAGTTTGGGCATCCGATTCCTACGGAAAGACATCCCAGTCTCCACTAAAGGGCTCATATTAAAACAAGCGTTATATAATAATAATTGATAATGTGAGCATACGTGATCATATTATCCAAGATGGATACACTCACACAAATGCAAGAGTAATACATGAGAGACACATACGCCCGCACACCACACGCCACCAAATGAACGTATGAACAACCTTAGCATATCTATTAAAGCTTCATTTGCATACGTTAACAACTCTAATATAAACACGAAGAATTATAATTGTGTCATACATAAACTTAATGGTCAACTAAAAGAGTATAACACGGCTGTGTTGATTGGCAAAACCAATGCAAAAGTTCTGCTAGTTGCACAATTAGGCCTTGACTTGTCACTATGATATAACCTGAAAATAATTATTACTAGCCTTATTTGATTATAAATCTCGATCACAACTAATTTTTAACCTGACTATGTTGAAACCACCATATGGGACTATGGAATACCTAAACTAACTTACATTGTTTTAAGGTTTAGGTATTCCATAGTACCATATGGTGGTTTCAACACACACACACACACACACACACACACACACACACACACACACACACACACACACACACACACACACACACACACACATATATATATATATATATATATATATATATATATATATATATATATATATATATATATATATATATATACCTTAATTAGGTAAATCGAGTCATCATAATTAAAAGTTTCAATATGTCGTTAGCATATATCTGAAACAGTGTACATATGTTTCCAGACGCAGCCAATTAAATTTGGAATCATGAATGCAATTCCACGTTGATATTGTTAGTGCAACTCAAACACGTTTGACGTTTGGAGGCAATCACATATACATAACGATCCATATACACATTCCACATAAAAATAACTTAAAGAAGTGTTGGTATGGACATTATCTAGCATATGTTTAACCAACAATTTTGGGCACTGGCGGGAAACTTGGTGGATGCAGATGTTTGAATTTGGTGGTGTATAAAAGTTGAAAAACAAGCGGAAGTATTGATTGATAAGTATTATTTTTGTGCTAAGGTTATTCATAAGGGTGTACTAGACATATATTGAGTGGCAGTTTTGGTTAAATTTAGTTAGTAAACAGTATTTTTGAACAAATTAGTATACGTGGGTGATAATAGGGTAATCTAGCCTTCGACAAATTGTAAACAAGACTGAGCAAAATCTGTTTATTTGATATCGTATATAAGAGACAAAGCAATAAGCGTAACAACTATATGTGTAAGGTAACACTCTGAATAGGTATCATTGTTATTAAAAATAAACAAGCTTTTTAGTAGGAATCCTTAGTTTGTGCAGACTATTATTTATAGTGGGTGAAATAGGGTAATCTAGCTTTCAACAAGATTGTAAACAAAATTTAGCAAATCTGATAAATTGATATGATATATAACAGATAAAGTGGTAAGCAAAACAGCTGCATACATAGGATAATTCTTTGATTCGGTGCCATTGTTATTAAAAATAAGCAAGTGTTTTAGCAGAAAGCCCTAGTCTGTTTATATAGGTAGTGTCCAAAGTATCCGCTAGGGAACGGTACCAGTACAGAATAAAATTATTGTTCATGGTAGCATAGGTAGTAAGTTGTTTATAACACGTAGTGTGCTGCAGTTGCTGTACACAATAAACAAACAGTCTTTCTAAAGACTAAGTTGGTATAAACTAAGTTGATTTGATCAATCGTATTATGGCACCTTCCAAGCGGCAAGTGAAGGCAAGGAGGCACTTGCTGTGTGATCACTGCCACAGCTTGGTGGATTTTGCCTTATCGGGGTGCGGAAAGTCTTGGTCAGAGACAACGGAGGAAGGGTTTACTTTCCAATGTTTAGGGTGTTGGAAAGTGGACTGTCTGACGGCAGAGCTAGCTAAGCTAACGGATCTTGTGAAGGGGATGGAGAGAGGAGGGAGGATGATAGCAAGGAAAACAAATGGAGAAAGAACAACAGAAAACATGCCATGCATGAAGGAGACAGTGGAGAAAGTGACAGTAGAGAAGGAGGGAGGGACAAGGGGACAGGAGATGATAGAAGTAGATGCGACAGGAGGAAAGACGAAGGGAAGAAAGGAACTGAGAGTAGATATGACCAAACGGAAGTCAATAACAAGGAAGATGACAGGAAGAAAAGAGACAGGAAAGAAAGGAACAGAGAAAGCGGCAGGGGGGGAAGTCAGCAACCAGGGAGATGCAAAACGGAGGAGCTACTCTGAAGCAGTGATCGAGGGTGCATTGAGAACAGAAAGGGTTTTTATGGGCGACTCAATTTTGCGAAAGACGGACAAGACGTTAAACAAAGGAGAAGATGTTGTTGTTTGTCTTCCGGGCGCTCGGATTGAGCATGTGACAGATAGGGTAGAGAACGTGTTGGGGCATGGCCAGGGAGGATCGATATTAGTACATGTAGGGACGAACAATGCAGACAGGGAGGGGACAACTAGAATAGTGCAAAGATACAGACAGTTGGTAGGGAAACTGAAGAAGACAAGAGTTGAACAGATCATTATCTCAGGAATCTTGCCAGTAATCGGAGGAAGGGGAACAACCTATAGAAACTGTAAGAGGATGGCAATCAATGCTCTGGTGGAGCAGATGTGTGAAGGAGAAGGAGTTGGATTTGTAGATTTGTGGGGATACTTTGTTGGGAAGGAAGATATGTACGTGAGAGATGGCCTCCATCTAAGCGGAAAGGGCGCAGCAGTGTTCTCCGAGAACCTGCTTCAATCTATGGACAGAGGAACAGGTTGCAATTTTTTAAACTAGTTTCGCAGGGGGGATACACAGAGAAGCCAAATACTAGAGGCATAGCTAAAGACAGCAAAAAGAAATCAGCAAAAAACAGCCTGGAAAGCCCTACGAAATTTGGTTATAAATGTGTTTGTTTAAATGCAAGGAGCATAGTAAACAAAAGAAATGAACTAAACATTATGGTAGAAGATATTGACCCTCACATAATAGGTATAACTGAATCTTGGGCCACCCCCGATATATCAGATGCCGAATTAGGAATGACGGGATATGTAATGTTTAGGAAAGATAGATTAGGAAGAAGGGGAGGCGGAGTTATTTTATATATTAAAGAATCCATCCAGGCTTACGAAATAAAATTAGAAAAAGAAGCAGAATGTGAAGCTGTCTGGTGTAACATAGTTACAGGAAACTCAACATTAACTGTTGGGTTAGTTTATCGTAGTCCAAACATAAGCATAGAAGAGAATGAAAAAATGCACAACGCTATAAAAGAAGTGAGTAAACGGGACTGTATTATTATGGGGGATTTTAACCATGGGCATATAAAGTGGACATCTCTACAGAGTCCTGGGAGAGAGGATCAAGAGTTCTTAAATTTAGTACAAGATAGTTTCCTTTTTCAACATGTGTTAGAACCAACCAGGGACAAGAACGTGTTGGACATAGTTTTGAGCTCACAGAAGGAATTTGTTGATAATGTCAATATATGTGAGCCACTGGGATGTAGTGATCATAACCAGATACATTTTATCATCAAAGTAAAAGGAGAACGGAACAGAAAAATACGGTACAGGAAAAATTTTCACAAAGGAAGATATAAGGACATGAGGGAATATTTAGCGAAGATAGACTGGAATAACACACTGAAGAATAAGACAGCAACAGAATGCTGGAATATCTTAAAGAGGGAAATTGACTGCGTCGTTGACAAATTTGTCCCCTTGAAAAAACAAGGGAAAAGGTCAAAGAAGAAACACTTATCGAAGGAAGCCAGTAGAAAAATCAAGTACAAGCAAATGATGTGGAAGACATATAGACATACTGGAAGTGAAGAAGACTATGCCATTTATAAAGAAGCACTTAATCAAGCTACAGCTGAAATTAGAAATTCGAAGAGAAGCTATGAACAAAAAATAGCTTTCAACATAAAACATGACAGCAAGAGTTTTTATGCGTATGTTCGAAGTAAACAGAAAGTTCAAGATAAGGTCGGGCCACTAGAAGGTAGTGATGGAAACATAATAACGGAGGGATTCTTAATGGCAGAAAACCTAAATGAATACTTTAGTTCGGTGTTTACCAGGGAAGATATTAGTACATTACCAGTACTAGAGACTAAGTTCGAAGGGAGAGAGTGTGACTATTTAGGACAACTAACTGTAACCCCAAAAATGGTAGCTATGAAAATAAGAGATATGAAGGATAATAAATCACCAGGAGTGGATGGGATTCCTCCCAAATTACTACTGGAAATTGTAGAACAAATTAGCATACCACTTGCAACAGTGTTCAATTTGGCATTAGAGGAAGGAGTGGTTCCGGTAGAATGGAAAGAAGCAAACATCATACCATTATTTAAAAAAGGATCAAGAAGCAAGTCAGAGAACTATAGACCAGTGAGTTTAACATCGGTGATTTGTAAACTATTAGAAAGACTAATTAAAGATCACTTGGTTGATTTTCTTGTTAAAAATAAATTGATAAACACATCTCAACATGGGTTTTTAAAAGCGAGGTCATGCTTAACAAATATGTTATGTTTTTTGGAAGATGTCACAAAGTGGGTAGATGAGGGATCACCAGTAGATATAATCTACTTAGATTTAAAAAAAGCCTTTGACAAAGTGCCACACCAAAGATTACTACTTAAACTAAAGGCCCATGGCATAGGAAATAGTATGATTAACTGGATAGAAAAATGGCTTATTGATAGAAGACAAAGAGTAGTAGTTGATGGGGAGGTTTCAAATTGGAAATCTGTTTTGAGTGGAGTACCGCAAGGATCAGTATTGGGACCTATTTTATTCTTAATATATATCAATGATTTGGATGATGACATAACAAGCAAGGTGTTGAAGTTTGCGGACGACACAAAAGTGTTTAGGAAAATAAAAAGTGATGCAGATAGACAGCATTTACAAGATGATCTAAATAAGTTGATAGAATGGTCTGAGAAATGGCAAATGCTGTTTAACTTTGGAAAGTGTAAGTGCCTCCACACAGGACATGGGAATGAAAATGCACAATATACAATGGGTGGTACTGTACTAAATACTACTGTAAAGGAAAAGGACTTAGGTTTAACCATTAGTGCTGACATGAAGGTATCAGAGCAGTGTGGAATTGCAGCAGCGAAGGCAAACCAAATTCTTGGATTAATTAGGCGAAATATAGTATACAAAGAAAAAGAACTAATAATACCGCTTTATAAAACAATAGTTAGGCCTCATTTAGAATATTGTATACAAGCATGGAGGCCATATCGCAAGAAGGATATTGATATGCTAGAAAGAGTACAAAGGAGAGCAACAAAAATGATACCAAAACTCAGGAATATTAGTTATGAAATGCGTCTAAAAGAATGTGGTCTAACAACACTAGAAACCAGAAGATTGAGAGGAGATCAGATTGAGGTTTTTAAAATATTGAATGGGTATGAAAATATTGACAGAAATATTTTTTTCACGATCAAGGAAGAGAGAAGGACTAGAGGACATGGAGTTGCATTAGCAAAGAAGCAGTGTAGACTAGATATTAGAAAATTTTCATTTTCCCAAAGAATAGTAAACGAATGGAACAAATTATCAGCTGATTGTGTAGGTGCTAGAAGTATTAATATGTTTAAAAATAAAATTGACATATACCTAAGACGGGCAGGGTATACTTAGATAGATAGGTTGGACTCTCGATAAGCCAAACGGCTTCCTTGTCCACCTGCCATCTAGAGTTGATTCTCTAGGTGGCAATCTTGTTAAAAAAAACAAAGCTACAATAAACTTTTATTCGGCGTTGCACTGTATCACCCAGAACAGCCTACCTGATAACTTAATACAAATCACATATGAATTACCCTTTAACCAACTCCAACCCATTGAGGATATCTCTATTGGTTGTGATTTATGAAGGGAGCCTTTGAGGATATCTCTATGAAACACCATCTTTTTTAATTCCCGTTTTCAGTGGACTTTGGGGTATGACATGATCTCTGCGAATGCACACGACTGGATCTCACTGTGGTATTAATCAGCAATGGTAATATGAGCTTTTGCTCATATTACATGAACCCAGAAGGTGTGCCACTTGCCTCTTTGCTACAGGCGGGACACTTATTCCATGTGGTTGCGTTGACTAAATCGGTGTCTAAATCGGTGTCACGGTGACTAAATCGTCATAAATCATCACTCATGTTGATATACATAAAATGTGTATGATTTATATGCATTTTATGAATAGATATTCTCGTAACTAGTTGTATATCTTGTGAATGAGTCACCACTCCAAATGTTGGCGACCTGCTCCGCTACCTTCCTTAACTCAGTATGTCAACGAGAGATGGCTTGTACCATTTCTTAGTTTGGGAAGTGGCCCATGTTATCAGGTGGTTCATAATACCCCACCGCCCCCTATATACAATATATATGAGATATATATGATATATATATATATATATATATATATATATATATATATGTATATATAGGCATACAAAATTATGTATTTTTGTGTGTGTTTACATGTTTGTATATTTATGTTTGTGTGTGGGATATGTTTGTGTTTTTGCTTGTGTTTGTGTGTATGTGTATTTGTGTGTGTGTGTGTGTGTGTGTGTGTGTGTGTGTGTGTGTGTGTGTGTGTGAGTGTGTGTGTGTGTGTGTGTGTGTGTGTGTGTGTGTGTGTGTGTGTGTGTGTGTGTGTGTGTGTGTGTGTGTGTGTGAGTGTGTGTGGGTGAGTGTCCGTATTATGTGTGTATATGTGTAGCGAGACACCGACCTGACTGTGGAGGCAGTAGTATCCACCCGAGACAACCAACACACATAAGACCTCCGCCAAAGCAAACAAACGGCAAGTGGAATCCCCCGGCCTGTTCAACAGAAATTAAGTAATGTTATCCGTCTTCTAGATACACGTGCAACTGTGCACCAAAAAATATCACGAATATTACGTTCACCTTAATAATGCAGATGTCCTGAAATTAAGTTGAATCTAGGATAGTGTCAAATTATTTCTTACGTGCGTTTAACCTGGCATCATCTGTAATTCCCTATCATATGACAAACATATCCTTGGTTCCTTGCTCAGTTCAGTAGTTCAATGCGTCTCTTTCATCATTCCGACATCCACGAACGGCAAGGAAAATCCAGTTATCAATCGTTAGACAACACTTACTTGGTATAACAGCATTCCTAGTGCATGTCCTGTCGCGCATCCGAAGCCTGTGAAGGCCTCCAAGAGGGACTTGAACCACAGCAAGAAACATGGAATAACCACCTCATTTATGAAGTGTCGATCTTTTATCTCTATAAAGCTATATATATATATATATATATATATATATATATATATATATATACATATATATATATATATATATATATATGCCCTATTAATATGTAAGTAAGTAATTTATTGATTTCGGACAACAGTTAAAACAACTGTTATTCCAAATACAAAATATTCAACAAGCAAACAAAATTCATCTCGACGTGAACAGAAATTAATCATTATATGCACAATGCCTTAACAGTGTAATGTATTTTAGAAACTGGTATCCCCAAATCGTTTATCTTAGATCTAGTACATATATAGAAGATGGGAACATTAAAAACCCTACTGCTGATACATCATTTATTTCATTTCGTAAACCATCTAAAATCATCAACCGATATAATGTATATGAAATTATGTAAAGTTCCATACATTGACTGTTGCAATGTTGTTAGGGAATTGTTTCGCCAGGATGGCTAAACTAGCCGTACAACACCCAGCACTTTCTACTCCCATGATAGAACGAACCAGCAGACTCCTCACAATGTAGATGGCGCCACTTGGAACTGCATCCAGAAAGCTGTAAGTGAGAGAAAACACCTACATTAAAGGTCACAATCGCTTGACGTTGTTAAACATAAATAACTGATTGTGAATAAATACAGTTTAGCGTAATTAATATAGATAACTATTCAGGCAGATACATAGACAGATACACAGACAGACAAATAGACAGACAGATACACATACAAACAGAAAAACAGACAGACAGACAAACAGACATGTAGATAGGTTGTTTATTTCTTTCTGAGTTTACAGCGTAATTGTTATAAAATGTTTTATTTTGTAACTCATTTTTCTCTCGCAAAAGGAATTCATGCCATTATGTTGATAGAAAGGGAGATATTCTAGAAATCCTACTGTTTTCCTGTCAGGAAAAATGACAGCAAATGTGTGTAGGTTTATTGCTAATTGCTACTATCGTCAGCAAAGTGCAGCAATATAAATTACCCAATTTATGACAAAAATAAAATACGATAGTTGGGCATTTAAATGACATCGACACTATGTACATGTCAATAGTCTACGCACAAATGGTTCATTACCCAAAGGCCACCACTGCGCCGCCCCAAACCATTAGTGCACACACATAGGTGAACTTGGACCCAATGGTGGCCAACTGAAACATAGACATGTGAAAAGGTTGGTTGGATTGAAGGGTTCAAATCCTTTATCTTACTAGTTCCGTACTGCTATTTGAACGGCGTTGATGACCACTGTCCAACTGTCACTTGACAGGTCTGTTACCACCATCATACACTGCGTTCTTAGCGTACCGTAACCAAGGTGCATGCTAACAATACACACACAAAGAAATGCCATCAGCAGTGCCTCTGTTGAGAGGAGGAGTACATGTGGCAACATTTCAAAAGGTGTGAGTTACCAAAAGTGTGAGCGGAGTAGTCTTAATAACTAACAACAGTGCAAATGGAGTCTTAGAGAGTTAACAAAGATGCGAGAGAAGTCGTATTAAAGAGTCAACATTCTTACCTGGATCTTTAATAAATAAACAACGTCTTAAAATGCAATGATGGTGATGATTGTGTAGTGGTGGAGATGCTAATTCCATTTTAGCACGGAAGCGTGAAATCGGTTATTGGATAACCGACAGATACTTTGTTTTCCAAACAAGCAATCACTTTTAAAAAGCTGAATTGAACACGACACTGTAAGAAAATTATTTATCATCGAAAAAGAAAGGAGAAACCACGAAACGTTACTAAAGAAAACCCACGAAATAAAAAGCAACTGTCGAATAATTTGTCGAATACAAACAGACGCCAATCTACGGAAATTGTTTTCTTAAACGTGCATTAAGATAAAACTTTAATATTATAACGGGAAAATTACCCGGGAAAGTTACTGCGTTTCCAATTCTTGAT
>OZ024855.1:12699668-12702168 GCA_964017155.1 Oasisia sp. SBJ-2009
CCTGTGAAAGGCAAAGATGGCAGCATTATTACAACTGAACGTGAACAAGCTGATAGATGGGTTGACTATTTCTGTGAAGTCCTGAACCACCCTCAGCCAGATGAACCCGCCGACCCCCCACCAGTGCCAGATGACCTCAACATCGACACCAGTCCCCCAACAGAAGCGGAAGTTAGAAATGCCATCAAAGCTATGAAGAGTGGAAAAGCCCCAGGCGTAGACATCCATGCTGAAACGTTGAAGGCCGACCTCAGTACAGCTACAAGAGTCCTGACTAACTTGTTCGACACCATTTGGGACAAAGAGACTATCCCAAGTGACTGGGGCAAAGGACTAATTATAAAGATCCCTAAGAAAGGCAACCTCCAAGTCTGTGACAATTGGCGAGGAATCACACTCTTGTCCATCCCCAGCAAAGTCTTCTGTAGAATCCTTCTTGGAAGAATCGAGACAGCTATTGACAAGAAGCTGAGGCAAGAACAAGCGGGATTCTGGAAGAGAAGAGGGTGCACTAATCAGATCTTTGCATTGAGAAACATCATAGAGCAGACTCTAGAATGGAACTGCCCACTGTATATGAACTTCATTGATTTCAAAAAGGCCTTTGACATTATCCACCATGACACTCTGTGGAAGATCTTAAGATCTTATGGAGTACCTCTAAAGATTGTTTCACTGATAGAGACGTTCTACAACCACTTTGAGTGCAGTGTCATCCTCAGTAATACATCCTCTGAATGGTTCCCAGTGAAATCGGGTGTTAGACAGGGATGTATCCTCTCGCCCATCCTCTTCTTGGTCGTCATCGACTGTGTTATGCGGAAAACTACATCAGATAAACCCAGGGGTATCCAGTGGACTGTCTTTTCCCAGCTAGAAGACCTCGACTTTGCTGATGACCTTGCATTTCTATCAGTAAAGCGTGACCATCTGCAGGAAAAAACTGATAGATTAGAGAGATATGCAAAGCAAACTGGGTTTACCATCAATACATCCAAGACACAAGTGATGAGCATCAACACCACAACAACCCCACCTGTTACCGTAAATGGTGAACCACTTGAGTTTGTACAGGACTTTACTTACCTGGGTAGTCTCATCAGCAAAGACAATGGAGGCCAAAAATACATCAAGGCAAGACTCGGTAAAGCCCGCTGTGCTTTCGCCAAACTGCAGAACATTTGGAAGTCTAACCAGTACACCACCAAAACAAAGATAAGACTTTACAACAGTAATGTGAAGTCCATCCTACTGTATGGCTCAGAGTGCTGGCGAGTGGTTAAAGGGGACATGGCAAAGATCGACGCGTTCCACAATGGATGTCTCAGAAAGATCTGCCGAATATTCTGGCCCAATAAGATCTCCAACGTGGCCCTGTATAAGAAGACGGACTGCAACAATGCTGTCCTAGAAATGAAACGCAGGCGGCTGAGATGGCTAGGACACGTCCTGCGAATGCCCGGAGACAGCATCCCCAAAGTGGCACTCAGATGGACACCACCAGGAAAACGGAAGCGAGGACGGCCAAAGATGACGTGGCGACAAACAGTGATGGCCGAGCTGAGAGAGATGGGGCTGTCGTGGGGAGAAGCTCAGGCCTCAGCCAAGGACAGGACCTTGTGGCGGAAGATTGTTGTGGCCTTATGTCCCACTGGGGACGAAGGGGATTAAGTAAGTAAGTAAGCCAGATAATTAAGTAGCGGCGGTCATAAAATATATATTCACCGTGGCAACAACGGGCTTCCGTAGTATTAGGGCGTGTAAGTCTCGCGCGCGAAAACGAGGCTGGGGCAGTTGGGGGCAGGAGGTCCACATTCTCCATGTTAACGTATAGGACTTCGTTTTGTTTTTGTAATAATCGAACGGTTCCAGTCTAACTATTTCAGTTATACTGTCCGCAGGATTATTACAAGCAGAAGCAGTGGAACACTTTGCCGGTGAAAATGATCACGGTAATCATGAATTGTAATCGATTATAATGGTGGTTGCCATGGCAATAGCGGCAAGTACTTGCGTTTGGCGATCTTGACTAATAATGAAAAGTGCCATTTTTCGCGTAGTACAACCTGTTTGGGGCAAACGTAAACATGTGTTATGATTATGCGAATTTAGACAACTTGTCAGATATAAGTGCTTATCGAAACCACAATGTACAGTAATGTAAAATGCAAATCCCGTAAACTATATGATTGTGTATTATTCTTGTGACCAGTCCCCAATTGTCTCGCTTAGACCCCAATGAGCTCCAATCACGCCATTTATCGTGACACACTTACGGGCCCTATGAACATAATATACTGTATGTGTTTAAACACTTACGAATTGAGTGAACTATATCTATTGAATTGCAAGAAACAAATGCAAAAATCTTTCTTACAAAATGAGATAATGTTATCATCTTGGCAGAACATAGCAGAATTAATACAGACAACTGTTTATTTATAACACGAATGAACGGCTAATATTATAACTGTTGCAATTTAAATTCATTTGCTCGTAT
>OZ024855.1:12714668-12719668 GCA_964017155.1 Oasisia sp. SBJ-2009
TTCCTGATATTGAGAGCTTGGTTTTACATCAATATACCATGTCTGCCATGCCCAGGTATAGAACTCGATCAGGCGGTTTGACAGGCGGATTTGCTAACCACTACATTATCGTTGGTGTTTGGATATGACGTCATAAACGAGCAAATGTCGTAATTTGCTGTGAAGGCACTGTGGTTCACGGTCGGGAGTTGTGCGAATTTTTATGAAACGACAACTGTCAGGGGCCCCCGAAACAAAATCCTAAATCCGGTGCTGAACATATCTAAAATTTCGAATGCTCTAAAATATGTTACGTCATCAGTACGTGTGGCGTTACAGTAGGATGACATCATTGCCGATTTGATTGATTGCGACTTACGACCGAATACTGTTTTCTTTTTCGCGCGATCGGACCATTCTGTGTTGCTAAATCGGGTCGGGTCGCTGTCAGTCGGCCAGTGCATTGATACATCCACTTGTAGGGTTTAATATCAGGATCATTCGCTGTGAATGTGACGGACTCGAACGTCTTCATGGTTACCCGATTATAACGAGGCTGATTCAGTCGGTGTTAGTCGGTATAGAGTATATACATGACAGTCGGGGTGAAATGGTCTGGCCTGGTCTGGTCTGGTCGGTCTAGTCGCTTCTTGTTCGTCTGGTTGGGTCGGGAAAAAAACCTTTCTTTAACATTTAGCTTCTTCTGTCCACTCCCTTGAGAGTGGTACGCAATGTTTGTTAGCTCTATGTTTTGTTTCGACGTGTTGGATAATTATCAAAGTTGTCACTGCGTCATTGTACATAACTCTCTCATATAATGCATGAAAGTACGTGTCTTTTATATAGTGTTACATGGTGTTAATTTATTGCTCTTCTCAGGCAAACACACTGGCCGATTTTAGTCAGACGTCACCATAGCACATCAAGACGGACCACCAGCAGCCATGAATGAATGCGACCCTGGACCTGTCTGTATTAGGTCTATTGTTAGGCACCATCTAAATCAAGGCGCAGTCACCTTGCGGTTTACCTAATCAAATACTTACGGACATGAGCCGCCGGCTCGCGTTGTTTTATGGTTTCCCGAATACATCCGTGATGATGTATGTTAGACAAGGCACGCATTCACATACATTCGACCTTGTGTGTGAATGTATTTGTACGGGTTTTATCGCATAGTCATTTAAAATATAATTAATCTAATTTCTTATTGGGAAAACACGCTTTTGTTCAGCAACTGTATTCAATTGCAACTATTTAAACTGGATTAACTGAGAGACTCACAGAGAAGCAAAAGACTGGAGACATAGATAAAGACAGCACAACGAATTCAGCAAAGAACAGTCTGGAAAACATTTCTGAATTTGGTTATAAAAGTGTTTTTTAATGCAAGAAGCCTAGTAAACAAAACATATGAATTAAACATTATAGTAGAAGATACTGACCCTTACTGAAGTTTAAACATAAATATAGAAGAGAATGAGAAAGTTCAAAATGCTATAAAAAGAAGTCAGTAAACGGGACTGTATCATTATGGGGGATTTTTACCATGGACATATTCAGTGAACATCTCAACAGAGTACTGGGATTTAGTTTTTATTTTATTTAGGACAAGATGGTTTCCTTTCACAACATGTGCTAGAACTAACACGGACAAGAACGTGTTGGACATAGTTTTGAGCTCACAGAAGGAATTTGTTGATAATGTCAAGATATATGAGCCAGTGAGGTGTAGTGATCCCAACCAGATACATTTTATTTTCAAAGTAAAAGGAGAATGGAACAAAATAATTCGGCGTAGGAAACATTTCCACAAGCGAAAATATAAGGACGTGAGGAAATATTTAGCAAAGATAGACTGGAATAACACAGCAGCTAAATACTGGACTATCTTATAAAGTGCATCGTCGGTCAATTTATCCTCTCGATAAAACACGGGAAACGGTAAAAAAGAAACACTTATTGAAAGAAACCATTAGAAAAATCAAGTACAAGCAAATGATGTGGAAGACTATTCCATTTTTAGGAAGCACTTAACCAAACTGCAGCAAAAATTAGAAATTCAAAGAGAAACTATGCAAAATGAGCTTTTAATATAAAACATGACAGCAAGAGTGTCATGCTTATGCTCGAAGTAAACGATACGGTCTTTCTTTAGAAGGTAGGCATGGAAACATAATATAGAGGGATTCTTAATACCGCTGTACAAAACAATAGTTAGGCCTCATTTAGAAAATTGTGTACACGCATGGAGGCCATATCGCGGGAATGATATAGACAGGCTAGAAAGAGTACAAAGGAGAACACCCAAAATTATACAAAAACTCAGGAATATTAGTTATGAAATATGGTTTAACAACACTAGCAACCAGATGATTGAGGTGTTTAAAATATTGAAATATTTTTTCTCGGTCAAGGAAGAGAGAATAATTAGAAAACATGGAGTTACATTAGCAAAGAAGCAGTGTAGACTAGATATGATACCAAAGCTCAGGGAGATTAATTATGAAACCCGTCTAGGGGAATGTGGTTTAACAACACTTGGGACCAGGAGATTGAGAGGAGATCATATAAAAGTGTTTAACATATTGAATGGGTATGAACATATTGACCGACATATTCTTTCTCGGTTAAAGAAAATAGAAGGACTAGAGGCCATGAAGTTACATTAGAAAAGAAGCAATGTAGACTATATATTAGAACATTCTCACTTACTCAAAGAACAGTAAATGAATTAAAGATATTATCAGCTGATTATGTAGGTCCTAATAATGTTAATATGTTTAAAAATTAAATCGACATATACCTTAGAAGGGCGGGATACATTTAGATATTTAGATTGGACTATCGATAGATTCTCTAGGTAGCATTCTTGTTAAATCCTGTTAAGTTAATCAGACGAAAGAATCAACTTTGGTCTTCGCCACACGAATTCGCCGAGGATAACGCGTGTGTTGCCTCAATTAACATATGGTGTCACGAATTGGTCAGATAACATGTGTCTCCAACAGGGAAGTTGGTTGAATGGTTGAATGGTCTTACACACGTCTGGTCACATTTCATCAGCTGGAAACAAGCGGCATGTAATTAATTGTTTATGACGTCGTCTATGACAGATCGGTTATCGCAAGGCACGCACAAACACCATTCCGTCCTTGGGATAAAGGTACTCCGTTATGTTAAACCAATCAGTCGTGACCGACATAATGGAGGCTGGTATCCCTAATTTATCTCGGTGGCCTATTTGTTCCTTACCAGGTGGCCATAACATGACTAACCTAGTACAAAGACCCGTAGGTAATCACGAGAAGTGAATCCGCGCTACCGCTATTTATCGTTTCCTGCACTACGTTGTCGGAGTATATCAATGTCGATTACCGTGCCAGGTGCAAAGCCCTGTCTGAATACCTAGGAGCTACGATCTGTATTTGACATTTTTAATGGAGGACAAGAAGGAAAATACCGAATATGTGGAACGTGGCTTGGTGTTATTTTCACTTTAGTTGAATACTTCATTCTTCTCTTACCAGCCCTTTTAATAACCTCTATTCTTCTTTCCCCGTTGTTTTCGCAAACCTGTACCTTATCCTGTTGCATCTCTGTTAGTTTCATCGTGTCTAGGCCGTACACGTATACCTGTATGTTACGGTAACACAAGAGCTGTGCAGATTCCTTATAAGTTTATGTGATATGCGTATGTATATATATATATATATATGCTTGTGTTGGGTGAATGCGGACATGGACGATCTTGTTGTCTATTTCTGCCCGTAATGAGCACGACGACATTCGTCTGTCTTCGGATGACATTTGTCTGTTTCCGCTGAGCAGCGGGTGACAAGAGCACAATTTATAGCAATAGTTTTATGTGACAAAATGCTCATTCTCGCGTATGCTACCACAACAAACAGTCGAGTCGAGTATCTATGATATATACAAGTTGCAACGCATCTACGGAATTAAATACTTTTGGTACAATTTGGGGTTTTAAGTTATTTAAAAATTTTGGTAAAACGTCGCTCTTTCGGTCACTGTGATAACAATCAAATGCTGTGTACATGTGCAATGTAACCGGTGAATTCTTCGAGGAATTAACGAACGACGATGTTGGGCAAACAATGTTTCTTATAAGTCGCTATATTCCATATAGCCAATCGTTCGGGGGATGTGTTCAAAATAATAGTAACCCTTATTGGAAGTACATATAAGTATCCCAAACAAGATCAAAACAAATTTAAAAACTACTTTTCCTCGATAAGTTGCAGGTTTGCTTTTACTGACCCGACCAGTATAAATTATTCACTGTTATTCAAACCTGCCACATATTCACAGCCCTAGGTTTCAACAATATACTACTGTTTAATGTCGCATAATTGGTATTGTAGATTCAACTGAATGCAATGTAGTTATATAGCCAGCGTTGCCCTCAAATTGAGCACACATACAGGAGGCCACCCATTCAACAGTTTCAGGCACATTTTTGACACAATGCTCTCGCCGCAATGTGTCAAATTAAGAGGGAAAATATTGGCGCAGTTCTAATAGGTCTTAACCGTTCAAAACCAGCGAAAATCATACTATCAGTGACAGTAACTGAACTATTGGGTACATATTAGTGACATATTAACACATTCGGTAGTGTAGTTGTGAATTATTATTGCCACCGCCAACGTGACATCCTCACATCTAAAGATTTCACTGCGGCATAGTGAAACACTAACAGGTTGAGTTGACACTAGGGCAAATAAAATAAATATGACTACGAATGGTTTATGCAAGTATAAGGCGGAAGTGGTTCGTGTTTAATCCAGACTGTGTATGCAGCCTACTTCAACCAATTACGCTGGTTATTACTAGCGCAATGAACCAGATGAGACGTGACGGGAAAATCGTTTTGTGTAAAACAATAGACGTGCCAATTTGGAATCAGAAATATTAATCAGCAACTAAGTAGAACTATTGATGACGAGGGAAGTGAATCAAACAGGTGTCCATTATATACTTCGCCTTGTTGTAGATTG
>OZ024855.1:12722168-12879668 GCA_964017155.1 Oasisia sp. SBJ-2009
CTGACTCCTTCGCTAAGTTACTTGTTGTTTGAAAGATTACAGTTCCTCCTGAAATAAGAACTCAAACAAGAATGCGTCTTAACACTCACTTGGTTCCCTCTCTTTTCTGGGAGTAGTACTACCTGCAACATCCAAGCGCCTGATGGCGAGTGTTTTCAACCTCCCCACATCAAATGATAATTTATTCAACGTCTGAAGTCGTTCTGAAATGATCCTTAGATTGTCTTTGCACATATTTGAAACAATGCCTGCAGTCGGCTTAACAGAAACGTTGTTATAAATGTGTCATCGATCAGAACTATTGTCTTGATGCAAGGCGTCTGTCTTCAGTCGATGCGAAATGTACGTGTTTAAGTGGTGCCACCTGGCGAGATATAAACGCATCTGACACAAACACGATAAAAACGTCGACATTCTGTATCGCGGCTTATTTTACTGCATTAACGTTGCCTGGGTGGATTCAATAAAAAGGGACCATTACATCCTAAAAATACAAATGAAAAGTCACCATTTCCGCAGGATATATACAGCGAACACTGAGTCGTTTGAACGCTGTTTCGCCATACATTCCCACGCAAACAAACCCGCACGCATGCATGCACACACGCACGCACGCACGCATACACCCACGTACACACGCACACGCGCATACACAAACGCACCCCCCCCCCTCCACACACACACACGCGCGCACACACACACACGTGCACACACACGCACCCACGCACACACACGCGCGCGCGCACGCACGCACGCACGGGAGCATATAGGCATATGCGTACGCAAACACACAAGAACACAATCGTTTACACTCACACATTCATAAACCCAGGAATTCCTGCATATTCACGCACGAGGCAGCATTCGAGATAGCGAACGAGGTGTCGGACTTCCAAGAACAACTGACGAAAATAAATTTTGAGAATACACAGGTATATATCTGCAAACAAACCAATAAAAGACACATCTGGAGGGGAAGAGACTATAAACGAGACAGCATTGTATACTGGGGCAGAGTGACAGGTGGGGACATACAATTCACAGGATAACAAAGCCAGAGGCGAATGTTTTGAGGTGGTGGAATACAGATACATAACGCATACACTCAAGGGAAAGGTATGTTTAGGACGAGTGACACACCTATATACGTATGGTGCAAATAAGAATTCCAAAATACCTATCGGTCAGGGCAAAATTGCGTTCAGTTATCTCTTTGCGAGCCGAAGCTTATAAATATGTAACATAAGAATTAGCTTCACTTGAGTGCTCATAAATAGTGTGATTTTACAATCCTGAATCGTATAAACAACAAATAAATAATACTATTTAAACGGTCTGTAAGACTAACAAAATAGTGATGATTCTGGCTATATTTCCATAACACTGGTCAACAACTGTCTGGTTAGAGCAATGAGATAGTAATTCGAAAAATGCTGTTCAAGCATTATCGAAGATGCACTTTGTGCGAGTAGTCTTTGGGAATTCTGACGTCACCCAGACAGTTCTGACTGAAACGAACCAACCATGTCTACCATGCTTTAGGCAACGATGCGCCTCGAATTTGGTATCAACTCCCTATTGCAATTAAATCTTCTGAAACTATAACATTTTTTTATTAAACAAAACTCGGAATTAATTTGTTTGAAATTACTTTTCCACCATACATTTTCGATGGTTGTGCACTAATGACGTCTCTTGCCTGTCCCCGTTTATGATTACGCCACAACACAACTAGTATTGCGGCAATGGTAATGCAGAACCAACTCAGCTGGGCTGACCACTGTATCAGAATTTCGGACAACAGTACTGTTTGCACAACTAACACATGGTACGAGAACGTGGTAGCCAGAGAAAAGATTCAAAGGCATCGCTAAACATTACATGAAGAAAGGCCAAATTGACATCAGTGTCTTGTAACTTATAGCTGCTGGACCGTCCATTATGGCGCCATAGCATATACCAGGCAACGGTCAAGTTTGAGACTACATCACGAGGCAGAGAAACGGCAGAGGAGAAAGGAGGGAGATATTTCAACATGACCGACCATTGGAAGACGTTATCCTCGTTTCGAGGGACTGCTGATGATGATGATTACGCCAACTGATTTTGCTTTGCATATGACTTGTCAAGGATATAAGCGAAGTGGTACGACTACTATTACAAATACTTGTATCATACACAATAGCAAAAGACTGGCTGTCGAAGTGACACTTCTTTCAAACCCTTATCACCACTCTGCAGTCTTACATTGTTGTGTTGCTGAGCATACATTTCATGGATGACGAAGGCATGCAAGACCGGAACAAGTAGCGACAACTCGTACTCTCCAGGCCGTCCGTGTGAGGGAGGAAGGCGATAGAAGAAGGCGCTAATCTTCTGCAATACACCTTCAAATATTTGCGAACATCGACAACGCCAGATAGAGCAATAAACGAACTTACAAATATAAAGACGCATCAAAATCAGCAAAACCAGCACTGAATGCGATGTGTCGGCTGCATCAAACCGACAATTACCGGGCTGGTAATTTCGATATGCGCATCTATTTCGCCTTAATACTAAACTATGAACTTAAAATGTAGAAAGCTGTCATTTTTGAAGTAATTGTTAAGCGACAGCTTTACATCGAAACGTCTTTATGGATGTTGTTGTTGTTTTCACTGAAGCAGCGTACGCAACACTTTCAAAAGTAAACAAAAGCGATGACACCTAGACAGGCTAAACACTAAACTCGGTGTTATCCATCTGATCGATCGCATCGCCATTTCAAGAGAAAACCCGCAAAACAAAAGTAGGCAAAAGGCTTCATTGTCCACATGTCATCTAAAGTTAACTCTAAGGATGGCAACCTTGTTTTTAATGACGAACAATACATGCCAGCAAAACATTTATGCAAACTATATACGCTGTCCTTTGTGGCAACACAACAACATGTGTGTAGCACGCTGACATTCTAGTACATCTACACATACAGACTCAAACGCTTGCATACATGCATACACATGTACACATACACATACACACATATACACACAATCACACACGCATACACGTACACAGACAAATACATTCACACACGCATATGTCCACATACACACACGCATATAGACGCACACACAAAAGCGTACACACATACACTCATACACGCATGCACACAAATGCGCACGCATACACCCAGAAGACACACACTCACGCTCACAGACACACTCACACACACAAACACTCAAATAAACAAACACACAAACACACGAACTCACACAGACACATAACGCATACACACGCATACACACATACATAGACACACAGAGGCACACGCACACACAGACGCATAGACACGCACACACTCGACCGCACGCCCACACACACAAACATACATACATACATACATACATACATACATACACACATACATACATACATACATACATGCACACGCACACAAATTCACATACACGCATAAACATGTTCATATACATTCGCGTACGTGCACACACGCACACAAACTCACATACACAAACCCATACGCCCAAATAAACACAAGTACGCATACTCACACATTTACGCATAATGTTTATAAATTTCCATAAATTCATCTGCATTAAAAAATGTCTCTCATGTGCGAACCGAATCATTAAAAAATATCATTGCATTAAAGTGATCCCATAACTAAACTTGCTCGCCTAGAAAGGATTTGGGTTTACAACAATAACAACTAATTCGATTAAGAAAATTGCATGCACAGAATTTAGAATATTGATCGATGATTTCTGGAACTGCGATTTTGTTAACTTCATAAAAGTAGTAGAAAATAAAATGTATGACGCAGGCGTGCTAAAAGAATTCATTATCACAAAGGACAATATATCATTAGAACCAACTTCTACTGAGTGCGCAGATGTCTAATGCCATGACGTCATCAAAAATAGTATGTGAAGACATGTCACGAGTAAGCGCTGGAATGCAATCGAGTTCCTTAAACCACAAATGTACACTTTTGTATACTTTTATGAAGTTGACAAAACGTTTATTCCAGATATAATAAATCAATTCTCTAAATTTTGCACATACAGTTCTTTTAATCTAATTAGTCTTTATTGTTGTAAACCCACATCTTTTCTAGGCAAGCAGTACTTATCGGATCACATTATATTAAGGCAATTATATTTTTTAATGATTCGGTTCGCACATGAGAGAGTGCGCCGCGCGTTTCAATGCAATTGAATTTATGTAAATTTGTATACACCGATGTCTGAATGTGTAGGAATGCGTACTTGTGCTTATTTGGGCGTATGTGTGCGTGTATGTGAGTTTGTGTACGTATGTGCACGTATGCTTATGTATATGAACGTGTTTGTGAATGCGTGCGTGCGAGCGTGTGTGTACGTGTGTGTATATGTGTATGTGTGTGCGTATGCCTGTGTGTGTATATATGCATGTGTGCATGCGTGTGTATGTGTGCGTGTCTGTATGTGTGTGTGTTGGTGTGTGATTGTGTGTGTATATGTGTCTGTGTGTCTGGGTGTCTGGGTGTCTGTGTGTCTGTGTGTCTGTGTGCATGTGTGCATGTGTGTCTGTGTGTCTGCGTGTCTGCGTGTGTGCGTGTCTGCGTGTGTGCGCATGTACGCGAGTATGTTTGTGTGTGAGTGTGTGTGTGTGTGCGAATGCGTGTGTGTGTGCGTGTGCGTGTGTGAGTGTGTACGTATGGGTGTATGTGCGCGCATTTGTGTGCATTAGTGTATGTGTGCACGCTTGTGTGTGTATGCGCGTGCATCTATATGCGTGTGTGTATGTGCACAGATGCGTGCATGAATGTATTTGTTTGTGTACGTCTATGCGTGTGTGATTGTATGAATATATGTGTATGCATGTGCATGTATGCATGCGTTTAAGTCGGTATGTGTAGATGTACTAGAATGTCAGCGTGTTACACACATGATATTGTGTTACCATAGAGGACATATGGGTATTTTTTTAGATGTGATCTTCTTGTGGGTAGTGTATACGTCATAAACAAGCAACGTTGCCATCCTGAGAGTTACCTTTAGATGACATGTGGACAACGAGGCCTATGGCCTGCTTTTAATTTGCGGGTTTTCTCTTGAACTGGCGGTCAGGTAGATCAGCCGGATCATTATGAGTTTAGTGTTTAGTGTCTGTGTGACACTATTTTTTTTTATATTTGTAAGTGTTGCATACGCAGCTTCATTGAAAACAAACCGGTTGACAACATCCATGAAGAAGTTTCGATACAGAGCTGTGGCATAACAATTACTGCCAAATGTCACAATTACAGCTTTCTATATTTTAAATCCATCACTTATTATTAAGGCGAAATAGATGCGCATATGGATATTACCAACCACTCATTTTGCACCGGTGGCAAATCGTTTTTTCCGTCGTCTCAGCCACGCTTACGTTTGTTTTATTTCTTCACGCTTCTGCGAATCCGTTCTCAGAAGAGAAGAAATGAAAAAGCCATTGTGTCATCGCGTTTCCGCTACGACTGTCGTGGCGTGTCAACGTTGCGTGTCGACAAGTGATCATCACGGACGGCAGTAAGCGGAACCGCTCCAGTGTGAAAGTGGCCGATGAGTGATATCTCAATGATGTTCGTCATTGTATCGATAAATGTAGCGTGTCTGTCGTTGTCTTATAAACATACTAAGTACCGGATGGACGTCTGCAGCATACGTATGAATCACACCCGATATATCAACTAGCCAACGGAGCCGTCCAACTGAGAAAACAGCGATATGTCGGGGATGACTTAGGGGAAATGAAATCAATTATACAGACACGATGCCCAACAAGAGCTGGTCAAAAAAAAAGAGTGACTGTCAAAACCAATATGGCGCCTAACCTTATTAACTTTTGGTCTAACCTATCCCTAGCCAATAGAATAGTGGCTATTAACTCATCCGGGTGAATGTCTCTGACTGCATCACGCCTTATTGACGCTGGGTCGCTAAGTAAAATTAAGATGACGAAATCAGCGATGACATTTTGTCTTGATAAAACGTCGATGAAGTATTACAAAAATCAAACAATTCGGAATATAAGTGTTCGACTCAATCATCAGACATTTTGTTCGGATGACATCATCGTAAGCAAGGCGGGTCTCTCAGACCAAGCAATCACCGAAAACTATGTAGAGGGGTAAAGTTATAGTCCACAAAGGACATATCTGCCCGTACTGTGTCAAATAACAGTTTTAAATAATGTTTGCGTTGTTGAAAGCAAATTTCGTTGTGCTGATTATTCATGATGTCGTAGAGATAAAGTACAAATGATAAGCCCTAACATGTACTGCGAACAGTGTAGTTTACAAAATGAAATGTGCCAACTAAAGCATACGTATCCAACTGAAAAAAACACAGAGAACGTCCAAAGAAACGACATGGCACTCCTAGTAAAAGAGCGAGCCGTTTCTGTCCATCTGTATAGCATCGGGATCGTTGAGAAATCTTGGCCTGGCGTCAGTCTCAGCACGGATTGTTCTTTGCGTTCACACCAAGAGAGTGACGTCACATTAGGCCAGGTTTTGACGTACGTTTTACGCTAAAATGGCGCTGAAACGTTTGTAAGTCGTAAACCTCAGTGCCGGTGACGCTGCATAATACGTCGCCTGGTGTGACGTCATATATAAGGATCTCGATCGCTAGGGGCGCTACGTATTGTCTTCAAAGGAGTAAGTATTGAGTCACTACCATACGTCGCAATGATCTCAGCGTAGATATCTTAGGAAGGTGGAATTAAAGACACTTCATAAGTTCAATATGGCCTTCCTGTTTTTGTAAAAAAAAAAAATCCATTGTTCGTGTCTTTATGTCCACGATAAGACTCATTAGAACGCGTGTTTTTAATAATATATTTTCACGACGCAAACTGTTAATTTAAGTGAACTTTTTTAAATACAACATATTTTCATTGATAGTTTTCTACAGGAACGAATGCCAGTGTGTGTCATATCCAAAATTTGCTCAAACAAATTAAGACTTCACATGTGTCCATCTAGGAATGCACTACGACGGTACTTCGTAGAAGACAATCACGGCCATTCTTGCACCATTCCATTCTGGATGCTTCCCAGAGAAGCCGAGATGGTATCTGAGTCTGTCAGGGAAGTAAAGTGTAAAGCGCTTTGAACGGTCCTGAGGACTGGCTACTGCGCTATATAAGAACTTGCCTTTTTAAGAAACGTACGCATACATAACCATCGCTTTTCATTGAACGTAGCAGTTCAGTAGTCAAGAATCCGCGTTCGAGTATCTCGCTGCATTTTCGAAGTTTGATACTTTCGTTCTAGCCATGTGGTCTCAGTTCACTCGGTTTAAAATAAAGGAACCTGGTTAGACACTGTCGTGTACATATATGAATGTAACCGAATAATATTCGCGTAGTAAATGCGGAAGTGCTCTATGCTTCCCGGATAAGTTGACACGGTGTCCGCTTGCATGTGTCTTCCGGCGGATGAAATATGTAAACATGAGCAGCTATTTAAAAACATAGTTTTTCTTTTATTTGGTGCACTTACTTTGTCGTATGCGGTGCAGGAGGACCGAGGCTAAACGGTGCGCGAACTGCGGCAGTTGGCCGGCGTCCCTCCGTCTCTCCACGGCCAAACTGTCCGTCAGTCTTCCCCGTTCCGCGGGCGAGCGCTTGCCAAGCATCGGCACCTCGGCATCCCCGCTCTTCGTGTAAAACACGGCCGACGCCGTGCCGACGAGCGTCGCGAGCACGCACAGTTTGAGCATTGTTACGGAGGGCGCGACGATGATAGCGGACCAACAGTCACTAGTGGACGTCGCCGGCATGACTGCGCTGGCGAGGCGGCGGCAATGCGTAGCGCCACGCACCCGGCGGCGTATTTATGATAGTTCGCCGCGACCAGACGCGACTGTCACGCCGATGAAAGATGGGTCGGTGTTAACAGACGTCGGTGTCATGTGACACGACGACGCGCGACGATACTTGTGTCCAGCGTGACATCTGCGGCTGGCCTTCTCCCGGATATTGTTCGATGTGTGAGATCCACGTGCTACAGTTACTGATGTATGTGGTGCTGTTTATTGAATGCTGAGACGTTGAGGCGTTACCCTGTAGTTCGGGATGTGCATCTTTGATCTGGGATATTTCTAAGAATAGGAGCACTATTTAGAAGTCGATCAATACAATGATGACTTTCATGTCGATGTGTTGTCGAGTCGGTCTGTTTATAAAAAAAAGAAAATTTTCTCGAAATGTGTATCATTTGCGGCGCAGATGTCACCAAAAGGTGTCCGAGATAGACTAATATCAAGACCAGCACTGATCCGTGTACAATATCACTATGTAATAACGATCATCCATCATAGTTATAAGTCTGGGCATTAGATTAGTTGACATGTATCCAAAACTGTGGATGTGGATGACATAACATAGCTCTCGAAATAACTGCGTGAGCGTCGAATGAACGCCAACAGCAAGGATCTGGTTAGCAGTGATTGAGTTAACTGTTCACATAATGCCAGCGGGTCATGAAGTGAAACTATGTGTGTTTGGCATTAATGCTGGTTAGCATTGATTGAGTTAACTTTTCACAAAATGCCAGCGGGTCAGGAAGTAAAACTATGTGTGTTTGGCATTAATGCTGGTTAGCATTGATTGAGTTAACTGTTCACAAAATGCCAGCGGGTCATGAGATAAATCTACGTGTGTTTGGCATTAATGCTGGTTAGCATTGATTGAGTTAACGGTTCACAAAATGCCAGCGGGTCACGAAGTAAAACTATGTGTGTTTGGCATTAATGCTGGTTAGCAGTGATTGAGTTAACCGTTCACAAAATGCCAGCGGGTCATGAGGTAAAACTATGTGTGTTTGGCATTAATGCTGGTTAGCATTGATTGAGTTAACTGTTCACAAAATGCCAGCGGATCATGAGGTAAACTTATGTGTGTTTGGCATTAATGCTGGTTAGCATTGATTGAGTTAACTGTTCACAAAATGCCAGCGGGTCATGAGGTAAAACTATGTGTGTTTGGCATTAATGCTGGTTAGCATTGATTGAGTTAACTGTTCACAAAATGCCAGCGGATCATGAGGTGAAACTATGTGTGTTTGGCATTAATGCTGGTTAGCACTGAATGAGTTAACACTTCACAAAATGCCAGCGGATCATGAGGTAAACCTATGTGTGTTTGGCATTAACGCTGGTTAGCACTGACTGAGTTAACTGGACACAAAATGCCAGCGGTTCATAAAGTAAACCGATGTGTGTTTGACATTAATGCGCAAAATGGCATAACCTAATAAAGTTACCACGACGTGTTATCAAATGACATCGGTTTATGCGTTAATAGCCGTGGTTGAGTTGTAACATTTCACAAATATGTTTTACCGCTCAGTCATTCTAACCATTAAGACAAGTTCTTTTCAACGCTTCGTCCGTCACACATAACAACGCCAGGTTCCTTTACATCTACCTAAATTCTCAATACACACTGTGTCACCTCGCCAACACTTCCACTTCAAGCAGTAAAATAGAATCGTAAAAAGAGACGAAACAGCCTGGAAGCGATGTGCAATAGTAACAACAATACTGGAGACTGAAGACAGTTCAGAGTAAGCTTGTCTTTGAAAGAAACCGAAATCGGGCCTTGATGGTAAATAATAGTTAGCAAGATTTAACAATTAACTTACTTTGGAGCTTACTGTCGAAGATGAGTACGACGTTTCGATCCGTCAGCTACGGGCCTTGTTCAAGCACTGGTATCACGTGTGTTGCTTCAGATTTCGTGACACCAGTACGTGAACAAGGTCCGTAGCTGACGGATCGAAACGTTGTACTCATCTTCGACATTAAGCTCCAAAGTAAGTTACTTATACTACAATAAACCATTCTTGGAGCCATGAACAATATATTCACTAAGATTTAATAAGATTGCCACCTAGAGAATCAACTCTAGATGGCGAGTGGAATAGGAAGCCATTTGGCTTATCACATGAACATCTTTTAGTTCATCTCTTAACCACTGCACTCTAATATATTACGCGTCTCTTTATTTTAACTGATATACACAATATACACTGAATTTTATATATTATACCATGCCACTGTATGTATTGTTGCTATTTATTTTATTTTATCAGGTTTTTATTCTCCACCGTGTGTCTTTTATATGTGATTGCACGTATGAATATGTATGTAATGTTTCTTCTCCGGCAACGGAGGCTGAATAAATAATAATAATAATAATAATATCGTGAGTCCAACCTATCCATTTAAGTCTATGCCACCCTTCTTATGTATAATAAATATATGTCGATTTGTTTTTAATAATAATAATACAGTTTTTATATAGCGCTAATTCCCGCATGGCGGATCGATGCGCTGCACAAGAAAAATACTAAAATTAATGTATATTAGTAAATAAAAATGTAAATTATATAAATTAATATAAATCATACTAACTCGCATGTAAATGATATAAATAAATAAAATATTAATTATATTAAACACTGCTTTTAAGAAGCATAGTACTAAAACATGGTATGCAAATTATATATATTAATATCAAATTAAAACCCTCTCTAAAACTCTGTACGTAAACATACATATAAATCTATAAAGTAATCTAAAACATAAACACTAATTAAAATAGTATTATTTTTTAATATATTAACACTACTAGCACGCACACAATCAACTGATAATATGTTCCATTCATTTACTGTTCTTTGTGAAAATCAAAATTATCTAATATTGAGTTAGATCCTAAGTAGCTTTACGACTGCAACAGAGTGGGCCATTGTGAGATGCAGCGAATCGAAGGTACTCGTTTTCCCCAAAACAACTGACCATGACGGCGCCCTGCAGTCTGATGTCTGAGATGGAACGGATAGAACATTGGAGCACTGACGATATGTGCAGCTGACGATACTGGGCAATAATAAAAATAATGGCAATTTGTATATCGCCGGTATCCTCCACGTAGTGGCGCTCACGGCGCTTTTACATATAAAACATCATGTTAAAAGAATACTATTAATGCCAATAAAGCGACTTTTTAGACCCCCAAAATTATTTAAAAAAAATATATTTACCATTAAATAAAGTAGCAATAAAAACGGAGTAAAGTAATGTTTCTAAAGATGTATATACAGTAATAATACTAATAATAAAATAATTTAAAAAATGACTTAGTGTTATAAAATGTATACAATCCAGAATATGTCCAAGGGAAATTCACATGTATCACTCAAAGTAAGCTTTTAAAAGATGTGTCTTCAATGCTGTCTTGAAGAAACAGACTGTTCCGCTGGCTCTGATATTGTTTGGAAGTGTATTTCTGGCATTTGCTGCGGATACGGTGAACTATCGCGCTCCACACGAATTTTTGGATTTGTGTTCTGTTAACAGCAGCTTGCTTGCAGAGCGCATATTTCCTCGAAGTTGTTCGTACGGTTTAACAAGGCTACACAAGTTAGTAGGCGAGACACCGTGGATTGTCTTGAACACAAACATGGGTTTAAGAAGGTTTAACATGATATGTATAGAGGTCAATGGTGCGGACAAGTAGAGCAAGATGACAGGTAACATGTATTGGCACTCGCTATATGGTTGCGTATGAATCACATAACAAAGTGGCATCTTCCCTGATTTCTAAAACGTCCAGTGTAGAAGACTGGTTCAAGTAAAACGAAGTCATGCATCGTAAAACGCTAAATGCAGGCCAGGTCACAATTTCATCTAGCATATCGAGACTTTCGTTGGTATATTGAATTGAATTGAATTGAACTTTATTTCGGTCACAACAACAACAACATACAAACATAAGCATAAACATGATTATAAAATGTAACCGTGGAGATCCTCTAGAAACCCCTAGGGGCTTATATCGAGGACCACCAAGAACATAAAACTTTATGGACATTATTATAAAAGTAAACTAAACATATAAAAATAAATAAATATCATTATCATGAATGATAATATTAGAATACTACAACTACTAATATTACTATTACTAAGTACTTAAATAAGTCTAAAAATAAATACAAGTAATGATAAATAATAAAATAATACTATAACTACATTACATAATCCTTATATATGCCTAAGATACATATCCCATCAGTAATAACTCCTTTAGCTTACCTTTAAATTGTTTTATTGTTCTAAGCTTTCTTATATGTTGAGGTAGTGTATTCCAGAAGACTGGACCAGAATAATTTATTGTAAACTTTCTGTTGTTTGTTCTTATGTTTTGAATGTAAAACCCATTAAAATTTCTAAGATTATGGTTATGAATGTTTTCTGTTAGTTTAAGCATAGAAGTCAAGTTGTCTGGGAGTTGATCATTTACAGATTTATACATAAAAATCCCTAATTGATGTTTATATATATCACTTAACTTTAACAGTTTTAATTTAAAAAATAATGGATCTGTATGTGATGTATATTGTGATTTCGTAATTATCCTTATTGCTCTCTTCTGTAATATCTTTATTTTTTTTAAATGAATTGTGTATGTATTTGACCACAACAGGACACAATATTGCAGATGAGGTAATATTAATGAATAGTATAAAGTCTTCATGGTGTACAATGGGAGAAAATATTTTAATTTATTTAGCATTCCTACATTTCGTGCAATTTTTTTGGCTAAATTATTAATATGGATTTTCCAGCTCAAATGTTCATCTATGTATATTCCTAGAAATTTTGTAAACTTGACTTGTTTTATTTTGTTACCATTTATTATTATTTCAGCATTGTCTGTGTTATAAATTTTCCCTTTTGGTGTGAATATTATGAAATTTGATTTTTTAACATTTAATGTTAGTTTATTAGTATTAAACCAAATTGCAATTTTTTGTAGTTCAATATTCACTTCTTCTATGAGAGTGTGGAAATGTGTGTGTGCATGGAACAAACTAGTATCATCTGCAAACAGTATAGGCTTAAGAATGTTTGATACATTTACAATATCATTTATATATATGATAAAAAGTAATGGGCCTAATATGGATCCCTGGGGAACACCACAAGTTATCTTCATGTATTCAGATTCTGTGTTATTATACAACACATATTGTGCTCTATCGCTAAGGTAACTTTTGAACCATTCGCAAGCTATGCCTCTTATCCCATAGCACTGAAGTTTTTTTAATAAGATGTTATGGTCTATTGTGTCAAAAGCCTTACTAAGATCAAGAAATATGCCTATATTATGATTTTTTTGATCAATGTTGCTTGATATTTTATCTACCAAGTCAATCATTGCCATATAAGTAGAGTAATTTCCCCTAAATCCATATTGTTTATTTGATAGTATGTTATATTCAGCTAGGAAATTATTAATCCTATTGTACATTAGGCGCTCTAGTATTTTTGATAGGCATGGAAGAATCGAAATAGGTCTGTAATTTGTAAACAGTTCAGGGTTTTCACTTTTGTATAACGGAATTACTTTAGCAATCTTCAACTTTCTTGGAACAATACCCATAGTGAATGAATTATTGAAGATGTGAGCTAGTTGATTTGCAATTTGTGGAATAACATGTTGAATAATGTTAGGGTCCACGTTGTCATAACCTCCAGACTTTTTGGAATTGTTACTATGCACTATGTTAATTATTTCAGTGGGACAAGTTGGTGTACAGAAAAAGTTTGCTGGATTGTTATTTATATAATGTGTAGGGTCATGTACTGTTTGATTTAGTTTTGCATTAAGATTTTGGCCTATATTTGTAAAGTATTTATTAAATTCATTCACTATTTCGTTTTTATCTATACAACAGTTTCCTTCTGTTGTTATAAATTTATTGTACACTGCAGATTTTTTTTTAGTGCTCTTTAGAACTTCATTAATGGTATTCCATGTTTTTTTGCAGTCATTTTTATATAGGTCAAATTTATTTTTAAAGTATGACTTTTTGGAAGTTCTTATTACATGTGTCAGTTTATTTTTAAATCTTTTATAAATATGTTCATTTTCAATTGTCGGATTACATTTATATTTTTTGTATAGGCGGTTTTTTTCCTTTGTGGATGTTACAATACCTTTAGTGAGCCAATCATTATTGTGCGGTCTTATTTTGATTTTTTTCCATGGTAGGCATTCATTAATGTGGGAATTTAGTAATCCAATGAATGTATCATACGAAGAGTTAGGGTTTGTGTCATTATATACCTCTTCCCAGTTTGCATTTTTTAATTTTGCATTTAATTTAGCAATGTTATTTGCATTGTTTGCACGTTTGAATATATATTTATTTTTTGGGTAATATGTTAAGCCTATATTATAGAAATTAAATATTGGGAAGTGATCTGATATATCATCATATAGAATGCCCGATTTAATGGGATACTCATGAATGTTAGTTATGATATTGTCTATGAGAGTTGCTGATTGTTGAGCGATTCTGGTTGGTTTGCTAATTGTTGGATAGAACATATTTGCAAACATATTTTGTACAAAGTCTGCTGTTAAATTATTAGTGTCATTTGTTAATAGGTCAATATTAAAGTCAGCCATGAGTATGCATTTCTTTCTTTCATTCGAGATAGTTCTTAGCCGATCATTAAAATGTACATTAAAAATGTTTATGTTTGTGTCAGGAGGTCTATAAATGGTTCCAATAATAACACATACATTATTAATTTCAATTTCTATAAATATAGATTCAAATGAATAATTGTCAGAGTTAATACTTAAATCATTTCTTTCCTTAAAGCGTAAACTATTTGAAACGTACATACCAACTCCTCCACCTCTTTTTTTTGTGAAAGGTGACTTGAGTCTTTATTTCATTTCGTGATACACACGCGCGCACAACCTGGGAACTTGGTCCCGCAATTAGTATAGGCCTTACATAATGTTCTTCTACTACTAAACCAACTAACTTCAACATGTTGAGGATCATTTTTGGATATTTGCATAGGATGCGCATTGGAATATAAAGACAAACGACAGAAGAAGATTGTTTGCAATTGAATAAAAACGAATGTGTTGGAAGCTTGACCGAAAGACGAACGGAATAATTATAAATATGTATTGAAGGGGACAAGGAAAGTATTAGTTTTGCTTACTGAAATGAGCAGCAACCCAAACCTTGAATCAACCAAGGGTTTACACTACTATTTCTGAACGTACATTCCAATCAATCTGGAATGGCCCTGAGAACGATAGTTTTATTCACATAGTCTGTTCTTGAAATGGAACCTGGAATATCATGCTATGATGAGGTTTAGATGTTATGATTGGTGCTATCAAGTTTAGGCGAGAAATGTCTATGATGCCATGTGAAATGTTGAGGCGGGCAAACTTCCTTCTTGTTTCACTTTAGTCCATGGCCTTAAAATGCACTTATTGTACCACATAGGTGGTAAAATCAGGTGGTACCAATAAATGGATTAAACTGGCAAAGATTAGAAACGAGATGGAAGATTGTCTACCATCTTTAAAAATAGTTAGTGCGAAGTACTCACTCGATTTTAAATATGCATACGTTAACGCATTTTGTGTAACAAACTTAATATTTGGCCGGTAGTTAACAGAGACTGGTCATGTTTGAATGTAAACAGTGAGTAATTACCGCACAGTATTGTCGCTAACTTGTCTCACTCAGTTAGACATAGCTTTTACATTTCTTTCGCTGAACACATGACGCTTGACATGAAATTATTTCTGTTCACATTGGTTGGTGAAAATTGTCCAAAGGATCGTGATGTTGCACATGCGGACGTCGTTGGCACGATCTCATTTAGATTGCGGATCTGCTGTGATATTGCGTAGTCACGCGTCTGACGTGCTCACGGAGTAGAACCATCTCCTCCTAGAACAACTTCCAGAATAGTTCTGTTGGCATTTCATCATGGATTTGCCGCGTTGGTTGACTTCCCTTCTGAAAAGGTAATTTTAATTCGTCGCCGCTCTTCAAATGTGACTGTATTTGCTTCAATTCAAGAGTGCTAAACCTTTCCTTGAATTAGTTTTTGGACACCTGAGTACATAGTTCGTTGGACTTTTTGGCATCCCCAATTGTTTGATGGTCGCCCTTAGTCTCAAAGCAACGTACGTTCTGGTGCTTCTGGCATAAGCATGTGCTGCTCCTTCCAAACTGTACCAGTTCAACGTGTTCCGGTCATGCTGTCTGACGAATGAGAGAGATATTATTGCATCTGGATTTTCCTTACATCATTTTGCATTCAGATTTCGAAGATATTCATTCAAAGTCGCCACACCACCCGTCTGGTCTAACAGAAGGGTAGACTCATCCGGTGTCTTCATGCATGAACCCCTTCATCTGTAACCGCATACATTTGGCCTTAAATTGTTGTGTCGTATTTCTTGGGGAGAATGTACCTTTGGTCTACATGCAACCTCATCGCGACCATACGTCCTGTCCGACGTCTCTTCAGGTGATGTCCAGTGAAAGTGACCGCATATTCTTGACAGATATTTCATGCATTACTATCGTAAGTGTTTCATGGGCAGCGAGAACCTTTCTCACTTCTTTTGTTTCGCGAAGGATCCAATCCGTCCTTCCTACTTTGTCCCAGTTCTTGTTTGTTCATTTGTAATTGGAATGCCTTCTTTTATATGAAGATCAATATGTATCTGACACATCTAGCCTAAAATACCACGTGCCAATGTTATCTGCTGCTGGTAATTGTACATTTGGTTAAATTTGCGTGTCCAGCGTCATTAAGTTGCTTAACCATTAGAATGGTCATATATCAGAATTCTCACACAGTAATCCATCATATTGTCTTTCATTGGTTTGTCATAACATATCTGTTACATATTCTAATATTTATTGGAGCTACGTTTATTAACTTACCATATTAGTTTTATTCTATTCCATCATTTCATAAGAAAACGTAGACATGGGACCACAACTCATCAAATAGTTATAATAGAAAACACCCACCAGCTGCAGACGGACGCCAAGGATGCACTGATCACTGTTGTTCGTATATACCCAGACAGACTGTGCTCTTAGCAGTAGTATTCTGGTAATCCGACAGATGACGGTTGACACGCAATGAAGCTGGACACGCTCCAGCATCAATTTTTTTCCTCATTTGACCAAGAAATGTTGTGAATATTGTAAGTGCCATTGCTGGAGTAATAGTACTGTGGCTGCTAGTTTATATGAAAATATCAAAAATGACGTATGTTTTCCATTCTTTTGAAGACAGCTGTTTCTATATATGACGCTGGCCACGCAGCTAAAACGTCACACCATATTGTTTTTTAGTTAAACTTATATACTTTTTACATCAGGTTCAAGCGTCGCCGACAGAGTTTATGTAGATCATAATATACGGTTATAAACGCTGTAGATTATGTATTTGTAGGTTGACGGGTACCATCTTTAAAAGAATAGAATATGAAGGTCAACGACAAGGCATCGTCGCGTCTAAAAACATTACTACATATATCAACTTGATATCCACAAGGCCTATTATCGTAATAATAATCTTTGTCGGGCGTCGTATATAAAACAGTGGATATTACAGAATAGCGGATATTTCAAAGTCAATAAAGGGAAACAAAATGATTACATTTAAATTATCACGTTTAACAATACTATATTTCGACATCGACATTATACCGCTAATCTACACAGTTCTTAACAGACGCTGGAACAACCATAGCCTAAGCACAAGAACATACCATCTAGAGGATAAATATATATATATATATATATATATATATATATATATATATATATATATATATACGAAATTGGCGGTTGACCCCTCACCTTTGTTGCTTCCAAATACTAGTGGAAGATTAGCAGTGCTGGGAATGTTATATATCATGTATGTAGGATAGGATTTGGTAATAAAATTTGCCCTTTTACACACTTAATATATGTTGTCAAGTGTTTATATTGTTGCACCAAACGAGCTACGGCCTCATTGCTTTCTGGTAGGATACATAAATATATATATATATATATATATATATATATATATATATATATATATATATATATATATATATATATATATATATATATATATGAAATCATATTATGTTGTTGAAGTAAATCGGGAAAAAATCGAAATGTTTCATTGATTGAATAGATTGGAGCTCCTGAAACCAAATGCTGCTTGAGCGGCGTTCAGTGGTCAATGATATCCAAGTTAGAATTTTTTTCAAATATACCGTGGCTCAGTGCTCATCATATATATATATATATATATATATATATATATATATATATATATATATATATATATATATATATATATATATATATATATATATATTTATATATATATATATATATATATATATATATATATATATATTTATATATATATATATATATATATATATATATATATATATATATATTTATATATATATATATATATATATATATATATATATATATATATATATATATATATATATATATATATATATATATATATATATAAGCTCGCAAGGAAGGTGAACAGATTCCATATCAATTGTCTGCGCAGATTTTTTCGTATCACATGACAAGACATGATCCCAGATACGGAGGTCCTCAAGCATGCAGGGTAAGTAATGAGCCGCAAATTGATCTTCATCTATATTAATTGTATATTACACTATTTCAGTCTTGTGGTTATTTGGATGTTGTTAGGTCAAATGATAAAGGAACTATATCTATTGATATAGATAAATAAAACTTGCAAACTTACAGCTTTGACAATTGAATAGGTCGTCGAAATGACATCAATGTTTTCCATTGCTACCCGCTACGCCGTGCAGTTTTAGTCCGGGTTAATCCAGAAAGAGTTACATGCGCATTAGAACTGGGCGGAACAAGCGCCAATCGACAGTGACGTCACTTCCGCGGTAACGCACGACGCAGCGCCCATCGCGTGGCGCCACGGCTCATCATCACTTATATAGACAAGTTCCCACTCAAACGTATCCGCCCTGGCGCGACCATAGATCTCACAGTGGATTCATGTCGGAAGTTGGTAGGGCTAACCGATAGGTTTATAAATGATAATGAGCAATATATGAATATACGGTATCAATAGCAGTCATACTTAAGATCTATATCTAACTGGGTGCAACCCTTACCAAAAAATAGCATTCAAATGCCATTCAAATACCATTGGTTTTTGAATGGTTTGTTAATGGTACTTGAATGGTCCTAAGGGGTATTATGGCCAAGGGTATTTGAATGGTATCTGAATGGTTTCTTGAATGATATTTTGAATGATATTTTAGATTCTTTGTACCGTTCAGTGGTATCGAATGGTATTTTAAATTACCGTTCAGAGTACCACTGAGTCCTGCTGAAATATCATTGATACTGAATGGTATTCAATGGTAATCAGTGGTATACCATTGGCTCTACAGATAAACAGATAGAAAATGAGCAATATACATGATGTGATTGTATAATTAATATGCAATTTATTCATGTAAATAAACACCGTTTGAAAAGTAAGTTATAAAAACAACTTACTGACTTTAAAAATATATATAATAATAAATAAATAATAATAAAGTTATATGCGAGACATGATGATTATCTTACAGATTTACTGTGTACAACGATTTGGCCCAGCTAATCCACATTGGGCCTTTTACAATTTCAAAGCAATTGTACAGAACCCTAATCAAGTCATTATTTATGTTAAAAATGTGTTTTTAAACCATAAATGTTCTTACGCAATAAGGCGTCATATGTATCAATAACATTATTAACAAGCATGCCACTCGCGCTGTCCCGTCGGCTATATTCCAAAATCCATCTATGCATATTGTTGTAGGCAACTGTAGCTTTTAAATAACAGCCCTTATTAAAGTTAACCCATAATTGGCAACAATAGGTTGTACAACAATATGCATGAAATAGATGTAGTTTAACACCCACGGAACAGTGGTGAATTGTTATGATAATGCTATTAGACCTAGCATAAAAATTACGTAAATGTCTCAAAATATCTCCGTCATCTTTCAGGTCATTGCGTATTATCACACCTAAATATTTTGCTTCTTTGACAGATGCAAGCTTGTTTTAGTTCATATATATATATATATATATATATATATATATATATATATATATATATATATATATATATATATATATATCTGGACATTTCAGGTTAAAACCACGTGGTTTGAAAACCATACATAATGCCTTGATAGGGTTATATTCAACATCATTTTCAAGGCCAAACTTTGCACATATGTCCAGCAAATCCTTAAGCCCATTAGGACTGGGAGCAATAACACATATGTCATCAGCATAGAACACATGATTAGTGGAGCAGTTGTGTATGTGGCAAGCTATACCAGCAGTATTTAGCATATTGCTCAGATCTTCAATGTATACGATAAATAAATATGAGGACAAAATCCCACCTTGTCGAACACCATTCGAAACATTAAAAATTCTGATGTTGTAGAACCCCATTTGATACAGAATGTTTGGATTCTATACCAGTACAACAGGATACGGATAAGTACAACAGGCACACCTCGATTAAGCAATTTTCTAAAAAGCGTCCATTGATTGACTCTGTCAAATGCTTTTAAGGCGTCTAGAAAGCATGAATACACCGGGCTATTGTTACTTTTATAGTACTGAATAACATTTTTTAAAGCAAATATACAGTGGTCAGTAGAGTGTCCCTTCTTAACTCCAAACTGATTGTCGGTTGTATTAAGATATGATGTCAACATTTACAGCAATATAATTTCAAATATATTTGAGGCAACGGTGACAAGCACAATTCGTCTGTAGTTATTTACGTTGCTCGTGTCTCCAGACTTACTTTTTATCAATGGAATTATAATAGTTTTCATAAAGTCATCAGGCAGATGACCATGAGAAATCACTCTATTATAGAAAATGGACAACAGCATAGTTATGCGCCTATATGAATGAATAAAGTGTTCGGCAGATAGCCAATCGTTGCCACAGGCTTTTCCAGATTTCAACTTATCGATAGCATTTTTTACCATACAAGGAGTTATGAGTAAGTTACTTCCATAACACAAATATTCTGTGTTTTGTACACACTCTTTCACATTTTGCATATTTGCATCCGTGGTTACACTGTTTAATAAAGATTCAAGATGTGTGTTCCACATGGCGGATATGGCCATAGGATCATTAGCACCATTGACATTTGTAGCATTAGGTATACATTTTTTGTATGTTTTAGACACGTTTGTCCAAAATGTGTCTGCATCTTTAGCTTGCATGGATTTAGCCATGGCATCTGCTCGAACCATATCTTCGCGTTGTTGACACTGTTTAAGCTGATGTTTAAAATGTAACCTAGATTTCCGCAATAGTTCACAGACTGGGCCATGGTTACGTTTTCCCATATCACGCCATACAATATAGTAATATTTAGCTTCAGTGTACGCTTCCTTAACATAATCATTCCATCCAGGTACAATGTAGTATTGGCACAATGTTTTTTTGCATCTATTAATCGTTTCAAGACTAGATACCCGAAGCGCATTACATATATCATGGAATAAATTGTCAATGTCACTTATTTGGTGTCTGTTTGAACAGTTAGGATTAGTGGACGTACATGAGTCTGAAGTGTGTATTCTGTCTAGATGAACAGCACTACAATTTCCATATTCTTTGATATTGCAATCTTTTGCAGTAGACAATCTAAAGATAGGAGGCATTTTGTCAGCATGGTTCTCGTTATTAACGCATCTTTCTGCAGTTAGAGCATTAGAGATCACTAGTCCTACAGGGAGGTGATCCGAACTATGACATTTATCTAATATATATATAAATCAGTGATCCTCGAATTTTCACTGTGAGAGCAGATAAAGTGATCTAACCACGAGGTAGAGTTGTGAGCATCGCCTACATACGTATACGTATAAGTATTGCTAGCTCGACCACAAATCTCATAATCTGAGATAACCAAACCAGTATTCGCACACATAGCAATTAATTCAGATTCAAAAGGAGTGTTAATTGCAGCATTAAAATCACCAGTGATACCAACATTGGTCGTGTCCTTTTCTTCAATTATGGACACAATTTTACCCAAGTAGTTACAAAACTCATTCAAGGAAAGCACGGACCATAACAGCAGACGGCCATCATGAGGTGGCAGTCTAACACAGAAGGAGGAGTAGGTGTCAAATTTCGTTCTCAAAGGTTCGCATGACACAGATAAGCCAGTCTCTCGCTTGATGTGTGTCGCCAGGCCTTTGGGGTTAGTTGATTTTGCGAGTCGCGTGATGAAAACACCGACTTGTTTTCTGGCTTTAATTGGATGTACTCGCACATCTCTTTGGGTTATCGGAGCGAATATTAGACGACGTGGCATTCCTCGAATCATGGCCGAGTCAGTCTGGGTGGTGGTCAATGATGCAGGACGTCCATGATTGTTCGGTTATCTGCGGCCTCTGGTCAACGATTCAGCGTAGGTGTTACGCCTGGCCTGAGTAGAAGCAGACGTTTGCCGGTTGTTGTTGACGCCCTTGCGCTGACGGTGCGTAGGAGGTGGAGTCGTCTGTTGAGTGCGGGCAAGAAGGATCAGGTCGTCATCGGTGCACTCGGATTTGTCAACTACATCGATGACATGTCGATCATCCATGTCAACAGAGACAGCGCAAGCAGAGCGTGGAGAATGGTGCTCAGCGGAAACGGATTCAGGTGAACTGCGCACTTGGCACTTACCGAGCTGTGCCTTCATCAACGTTTCGTGGGACTCTTGTAAAATTAACAGGTGGAGTTTGACTGAATCCATAACTTTCACCAGCGATGACACATCGGGACAGTTAATTGATAACGGCGGAAGGCGAAGCAATTCCTTGACTACGTAACAAGGCACGGATTGGGGAGGCATCTCAAGAAAATGTTCAAAATATCTTGTATGTTGTTGAGATTCTTATCTTTGCCCTTTCGCTTGATAAGCCGCGGGGCGTCACGATCAGTAAACGCCGTCTGGAACAAAATTTTCTTGGCGGATGCAATGTCATCATCAGAATAAAAATCTGACATAAGCAAGTCAATTATCACGGACATCACCATACACGACACGTGAAAACGACACGTTACAGTAGCGTTGGTCTCCGATGTCCAGTATATTAGCTGTCAGTGTCATGCATGTAACACTACCAGTTACGTCAACAGATCAAATATATTAAAGTTCTGTCAAGATCCAGGAGTGTACTTTTTAATATAATTACATTTTCACCTTTTGATGATTATAGTTGACAAAGTAAAGAGTGTGGACATCAGAAAGGAGCTAGGAGTGAATAGCATACAAGAGAAAGACAGAGAAATGAGATGGACACATTCACAGATTGGAAGAAAACAACAAAGTGAGAGCAATTGTTGATATGCTAGTGTCAGGAAAAAGACGAAGAGGGAGACCAAGAAGGAGATGGGTGGATGGCGTCCGAAAGGACATGCAGGAACTGCGGATCACCCCGGGGGATGCACAGGAGAGAACATTCTGGAAATCAAGAATTCGGGCCGCTGACCCCACCTAGTGGGAAAAGGCGAAGAAGAAGAAGATGATGATTGTAGCTGAGTTCACTGCGATACATTTGTGTAAAACGGGTTTGTCTTTGTTTAATTCGATCGCCCACATGTGTGTAGTAACGTAAGCGACGAGTTCATGGCGGGAGGTGTGTTGGACATGTTGACTGGAGTGGACACGCGTAGACGGAGAACGAGTGGGGTGTCCTTGTGCTCTATGATTAGTCATGACACACATCAATCAAACATCTTGACCGACGAAGCGGCTGACGTGTGGAGGTTGCTCACGATTAGTCCACAGGAAGTGGTCAACTAATAATGAAATTGCAATAATAGTGGGATGAAAGCGGAAGTTGAATGTATACGTCAATTGTGAGTTGCACGTCATTGTCGTCTGTACAAGAACACTGAGTCGAGGAGTAAGGAGACGATGTATACAGGAAACGGTATCTGCAGGTCTGTGCTCACGTAAATACACTCTCCAATACAATAATATGTTGTTTTTTAACTAGTGACAATGTGAAGGATATTTTTTGATTTAATTAATATGTCATACACATTTCCAAACCCTTTAGAAAAACAATTAACAGGTTGGCCGAACATTTTATAAATACGATTAATCAGTGCAAAGGCGATGAGTTAGCATCGCCATATAATTATAATGTACCAAAGGACGTCGAGGCGTTATGGCAAAGTATGCATTTATACAAAGACAGAACTGTTCCTTTGAACGCCACCTCGACTTCTCTTAGAAGATAATTACAATCAGGTGTAACGATATTCGAAAGATATCTGACATCACTCTAATCTCATCCGACAGGAAACTGTACATTTTATATGTAAATGTAGGTCTACGTGTAACTAAATGTCAATACTGAAAGCAGCTTAATTTTACAGTTTTCACGTCGGCCATCTTTGTTATTGCAATCAATGATTGTACATTATTCAACATACATTTCATTCTTAATTTTAGTGCTTAAAATTTGCATGTAACATGTACACATCTCGCGCATGCAAACTTTTTTCCAAGAGCACAAGTCAGCCATAAAAGTCAAAAAGAACCGAAATGAAACCTCGAAAGCAGATGGTTTATGTGACTTAACCATTAAGGTATCCTTGAAACCTTGTGTCGTTCAGTATTTTCCTGCCGACCGTATTTCAATAGCCAGCTACTAAAAGCATATGGCTGTATTTTAACTATTCTACCTCCTCGATCGTTGATATATAACCCGTGTTTTACGGTCACCAACTGCCAAGAAAGAAAGTAATCAGACTGTGGTGTTGGTGCGTAGGAACATTTTCGTTAGAACCTTACGAATACGCCATCATAGAGTCAAGTACGTAATCTCCATTGCCTGTTTTGATTATAATTGTATTAATACAACATTCTTACACGTGGCCTTATTAGGGGAGAATAATAACCTTTATTGCTGCGGACACAAATTGGGGCTCTCCGGGGGCCAGTCACAATAAAGCGAGGTGGGTGTATTGTCATCCATAACATATTTCGCTTCATGTTCTGTGTCATTGTAAGAATTCTTTTTATCTATTTTATTACTTCACACCTTGAAGCTCAATGTAACTCCTGTTCAAATAGTTGACTGCAGCTTAATATGGACACTTGATGTATTTGCTGCGTGATATCAACAGCAAAGAACAAAATACATAGAAAGGTGATCCAAAACAAAGACAAGATAATAAAACAAACGTCTGCAGTGTGACACCCGTTTAATTTTACGGTTTTACTATTTGCCAAATCAACACATGACCTACAAAACGAATCGCTAAATCCACCTCTCACTTCGCAGTCAAATCATGTCCTCAGTGACGCGACAACGCCGATCAGGACCACGCGGAGTGTAATTAATTACACCTGCCGCTTAGCGTAATGTCTGACGGGGATAAATAAGGCAATTGTAATGTCATTTGTAGGTCCGCAGATTGCCCGGCGCGTCTGAATCGGTTCTGGCGGGATCGGTTGACGTGATTACGGAAGGTGGTGATATATCGGCAACGAGGCTCAGTGTGTGTGCTAGCAAGCGGGGCGTGGCGGCCGTTAATAAACCGGAAGTCTGGTGTAGGAGTAACGGACTAGAGTCCTGGATAAGGCAGGTTAATCACTCCATGCCCTCAAACCACCTCTGGTGTAGTAAATCATTTTGATCACAACCGACATGTGCTGAACGCCAAATCTGTCTCGATTAAACTCAAATATGGCGAGGATATTTAACAATTAGGACTATTTTGTATCATCAGACAAGACCATGCTTTCCATATTCCATATTGTCTCAAAACCTCACTCCACAGTCGCACTTGTTGCTGGGGAGAGAGCTCAAGAAAGGTGCCGAGTATGTAGATCTCTTCTCATGGCGGTCGGTCTTCTAGGCCAGTTGTGGTGAGCGTCATTTATTGTCTCTTCTCTTGTCCATTTCTTTTTGAGCAGTCAACCTCCAGTTGCCACGAACATCGGCGGCAGTCTCTCCAAACAACTTGTGTTGGCGTCTGAGAACGATCTAACATTTCAAGTAGACTACCAATATGTATTTAACACTGCATTATTTTGTATGCATGCATAGATCATACAATAAATAAATCACATTGCTCAAATTATGAACAGCAATTTATAGTAGAAAGCAGGCATTATGTGTCTTTAATAATTTCATAATTAGACAATAATCAATTGTGTGAGACGCATTAGATGACACACAACAATTTATTAATTCGGTATTGTGCTTGTTTTCTTGATGGACTAGTAGGGCGTCACCGGGAAAGAAGTGAAAATTAAATCGCCAGATGAGAGACACTTTCAATATCAGAATTTTTTATAAACTTTAATCTACATCTGCAAAATCACTTGTTCTGAAACATTAATTGGACAAACGAATCATGTCATTGAATCCAGAATTTCGGGCAATTGACATCGTTGCGAGTTGCGCGTTAACTACGAATGATTGTCCATCAACGACAAATTCGTTGTTTCCACGGCGTGTTTCCGACATACATATGTGAAGGGTGACGTCACATCGAACATATTTGTTTGCGAACATTGGCTGCTTTCCTTGACAACAAGCAACACGGGGCACGAAACGGAAGTCTCCACGACAGACCTAACGAGCAAGATGAGGCATTGGCGAAAGAAAACAAATGACAAATGATAAATAGGTGAAGATCATAAAACAATTTACTTGTGTATACGTGACTAAGCGACGACAGGTAGACGTCCACGATACTCACGACGCATAATTGCCTTTGCTGCGTTTCGTACGTCAGATCCTGGATATATTGCAGGGTGTCGTGCTGACTTCAGACAATAAATCTCAAATGTGTCTTCTCTTGTGTTTTCGCAACTCCATTTTCCCAGAGGAAATCTATTATTATCCCTTTATTTACCCAGCAGAAGCGTATTATCATCCTGATATGTTAGATGATGGAAACAATTAAGAGGACGACCGGTGAAACGGTGGAGAGGCGAGTACTGGAAGAACTCCGTCCGGGAGAGGATAATGCAAGACAGGTACATCTGGAACTACCTTCCGAGGCTTTCTCCCAACCACGGGACACTGCGGCTACATAATGGTAATGACGATGACGGTGACGGTGACGGTGACGGTGACGGTGACGGTGACGGTGACGGTGACGGTGACGGTGACGGTGACGGTGACGGTGACGGTGACGGTGACGGTGACGGTGACGGTGACGGTGACGGTGACGGTGACGGTGACGGTGACGGTGACGATGACGATGACGATGACGATGACGATGACGATGACGATGACGATGACGATGACGATGACGATGACGATGACGATGACGATGACGATGACGATGACGATGACGATGACGATGACGATGACGATGACGATGACGATGACGATGACGATGACGATGACGATGACGATGACGATGACGATGACGATGACGATGACGATGACGATGACGATGACGATGACGATGACGATGACGATGATGAGATGCAACAAACTACCTTCCGAAAGATAACGCAACGTAGGGTGAACTAAGTTGCAACACTTCAAAAAGGGGGTAGATGGAATAGAACCAAAACCACTCAACCATTTGATAATTGTTCCGCTTGCCCACTCATCCCCACATTGAACGCTGCACCAATAACCGAAGGCATATATAATTAGTACAAACACGATTGTGCTGATAAACCGGCTTGATTGGTTCCTACAAAGAAACTCAGGACAATCACTTATAGAAGCAAATAAAAGGCAATTAACGATATTCAGGAATAGCTCGGCGGGCGTTAGACGGGAGGGTTGTCACGAAGCAATCAATGTGTGGTTGGACATGTCCAGTTGGGTCATTCGGAATGACGGACACCGTCCATTAATTTCCATAATGGCGTCTCGTACTACTCTCGCTTAACGGTCTCTCGCGAGGCTTCGTGACTTCGCCGGGAAACAAAACGTGAGGGTTGAAAAAGTGCTGCCATCTCACGGTTAGTTTCGCACACGTGAACTAGCGTACTTACTGTCGTGACTCCCGGGTGTAAAACGTAGTCACACCCCCACCCCTATCCCCAACATTACATTTACACTTTTCCTCTCCGAACAAACGGAATGGGTCGTACCGTTGTCCAATATGAAAATTATTCGACTTTGCTTACATATAATTATGAAGAATTAATCGTAAAAGTAATTAACAAATAAAATAAATAAATGAAGACACCAGACACAAATAAGTATGCGTTGATAAGGTGGAGTCACACCAATATCACCTTCGTCTCCTGCTAGTTCTCCGAACAATCTTGTCTGTCGTTGTACCCTTCTCTGAACGTATACGCTCCACCCCGTGAGTTTCTCACTGCCGCCTCCACAGCACATTGGCGGCATCACTTCGTGGTTCTGGTGATTCAATCGGAGTCTCAGACAAGCTTTCATGAAGCTCCTGAGAGTCATCGAAGCAATTGTTAAGTGTGACATCTCCACTCTGGCCCCCCAGGGCTTTCAGCTGGATATTATCTAGCAGCCAGTGTTTAAATCATTGTCTCGAGGAAGTATTTTATAAACTCCTGTGTCATCGATTCAACGTACTCGATGGTCAACGTTAATGCTAACCATCCCATGTGTTTGCAGCCTTTGAAGACTCATGCTGTTCAGTCGGCGTGAGGCATTGGAGAGCTTCACAAATCATTCACGAAATCATATTGTGTATTGACTCGAAATTCAGACAGACATGTACACACATGCACACGCACGCACGCACGCACGCACACGCACACACACACACACACACACACACAGGAAGGTAACAAACCGAAATATCTGCATAAAATTAAACAGGGCGAAGACAGCAATGATATGCTTTACGGTATGTGGTAAGTCAATGTTAACTACAGCTACTCTATACGTTCCCAGCGCGGGCTACATCGTGAGAGTCTTCCAGCATTCATCGATACACAGTGAACATTAAGGTCATTGCATCTGACAAGAAAAAGCCTAAGTAGAAAAGAAGACGATCATTATTAACGACTATGCGACAGGGAAGAATGAATGTACGTCATACGCGAAAGCAAACATTGACAGTTTCCTTATTTACAATTTGTTTGTTGTCTGTTGTCAGGAAACCATTAGTACAATGACTTGTTTGTCCTTCTAAAAACGTATAGGTAAGACGACGAATTTCTGTTAAAATAAACATTATGACGTGCACTGCAACTTATCTTGTTGGGAATATTACTAGCGTTTTGCTGTTCGTTGGACATTGGAATATTTATCTTCCGAGACAAAGCAACAAAACCTTGAAGCGCAACCACAGCAATCAAAAATGGTGATGCTATCTTGACAAGATCTCAAGTGTGTAAACGTGACGTCAGTGCTAACATGTAACTGTATGGTTGCGTGTCATATTCGAGCAGACGCATCCATGATGGCAGTGGGTCGTTCGACTTTAGTGCCTTGCAATGCCCTTTCAAGTACAAGAACTGATATCCTGAGATATCCTTAGAAATATCCTGCAGAAAATATATATTAAATCATTGTAAGAAGTGACAATTATTAACGCTCATCGTCGATGTTTATTTGAAAGTTTAAAAAAGGTTCCCTCACAATACAAATGCTCAACAAACAATACCTTGGTCACCGAGATATTCGACATGTTGTTTCTTTATACTCTCATGCAAAGAGTGAGTTGTTCTCTACGTGTCCAACAAGTACTTGTGCGTTAGTTTAATACATAATAACGTGTTAAACACTATATAAATCAACTCTGCTAGCTCAATATGCATTAAATGCATATATTTGTGTTTCTTACCAAACTAGATTTGGCACGCTTGGCCGATCGAACAATTAACCCTGGTTACATAAAATCAAAACTATACAATACGTAGCACACTGTCACTGGTACGACCAATACACCTTTGTCTGTGCAGAAATACAACACATGCATACAAATGCACACGACGCGTCTAACACCATTATTCACTCATTAAAAAGCCACACCTACAACATGTGGAAGTGTCATTAATTCGTCCAAAGCCCGTTCTGGAAATGTACTTAATTTCGCGTCGTTGTTTCCCATTGCCATAAATTACTCAGCCGTTGAACGTAGCACTTGCCGTGCGCCTACTCTAAATATACGCGCGGACGGACAAATTGATGTGTCCCCGATATGTTTAACGTCGCCGTAAATAGCACACTCACGCGTAAGTTGGCGACAATCACACCGTGCAAACGGCGTCGCGCTTCTTAGATATACACTCATTAGTGGTCTTCTAGCTCAAAAAGCTACTCGTGCCAATCTCCCAAACCAACATCACAATGGATACACTCCTTTAAAAATATTTTAAAATACACAAAATATAATCTATAAAAATAAATGATTCCAATATCACCATCGTTACTGTGCAATAACAGTCAAATCATGTGTGCTCCTATATAAGATTTATAATCAACAACGTATCTCAACAAATGTTTCACTTTCACCGAGAACGCTATAAAGGTTACAGCGTTACTAAAATCAAGTAAGATAAAGAACTGTTTACAGTTTTAAAATACACTCCTTGCATAGTAAAATAAAGAACTGTACACTATATGTACATAACAGATGCGATCCTAGTCACTGTCTCTGCTGAAACTATCGACAGAGCAGCAACAATACTACGCGTCTTCGTAGCAACACTCTAATATCGCCCAGCGCCGCAACACTGTAGCTACGCTCTAATATGTGTCATCGCAACAAAATTAACATCGCCTACCGTGTCACAGCCTGTCGCGACATGGTAACATCACTCTAATATCGCCCATGGGGGTGTGGTAGGGACGGGGTGTTGAGGGGGACAGGGGCGGTGGTGTGTGTTGTATATTGGAGGTGCCTGAAGGGTGCAGTTGTCAGGTTAATGTCCTGCAATGCACCCTTGAAGGCGTTGCGACTGCTATGGGTATATACATTAGCTGGAAGTCTGTTCCACTGAGCTATTTTTCAGGGAAAGACGCTGTATTTGTAGTAGTTGTGGGAGTTGTATATTTGTCTGTATTTGTGTGGGTGGTTGGATCTCGCTGTGTCCGGGCATGAGGTATTGGTTGGGATTGATGCCTAAGAGATTGTTTGTTATTTTATACATGGTGGTAAGTCTGGCCTCAGCCCTCCTCTGTTCTACGGTTGGCCAGGAGAGGGCAGAGGCCAAGGTGGATCCATATGTTTCCCAGCTTTAATTATGTGCCACGAATCAAATACGCCCGACGCGACACGTTGCGGTGAGAACCTGCAAGGCCATCACAGGTTGACTTCTGCTTGAGCTTGATTGAGCGGCTCCGCGGCGGCCACCTCGGCGTTGAAGGCCCGTCGGTCGGCCCGACACCGGCGCCAGATGTAGACGGGATGGACGAAGGAGACGACCATCAGCACCAGCACGACAATGTTGAACTACGACAAGATACAAAAAGCTTTATTTAACGTCGGTTTACATGTGAATTTGATAACATTAGCTCATCTGAGCTATTTTCCGACAAACAAGTGTAAAGCAACGAGACATAAAACATACAGAAAAAGCATACAGAGTATTTTTAAATGACAGCAATAAAACATAAAAAATACGGGTAATGAGTACCAAAAAAATACATGCATGTATAATAGTAATATGATATGTATATTATATAAAAACTAATTTAAATAATTTAAGACATTAAAACAAATGTTCTGTAATTATTTGACTAAACTTATTAAAAAATAATAAATACTTTGAAATATTAAAATAAATAGATCTAAAGAATAAATTAAGCCTTTACAATATTTTACACATATCCATATTGCATGTATACAATGAAAGCTATATTCGTAATACTGGCATGGCGACAAACATGTTAGCTGTTAGCTGTTTACATACATATAGAGCAATTGCATGATGGGCCATCCCAGTTCCGGATCAGTCTGCGAAACTGTTTCACTTACGCGTTCATAGTACACGAATAAACAGCCAGTAATTCTGCAATGAGACTGTTCTAATGTTGTTTACACCCGAATATACGACTCATGGAGAGGTCGAATGTCATATTTGCTGACAACAATCCTCCAACTGTGTCATGCGTACATTTATATACTTGCTAGAGTACACCTGCCCGTGTTAGGAGATTACCTGAACGGAGAGAACCGTTATTTGGGCGACATATATCAGGCAGGATTATCCATGATGATTTGGTTTGATAAAACATTGTTGCATTCTTATGAAGAAAACACTACTGCATATCGGCGACCAAACAAATATCAATATATTATTTAAAATATTCGTAACTCGTTGCCAGTGTTCAGGCATTGGTTTTAATGGACCACTCACCACTCTAATAACCTATTGATCTGTAGCGAACACGCAAGAAGCCTATAATTATCAGCAACGAAACCAACACCAGACATGTCACAACGAGAAGAAAGCCATCAAATCTATGGACTTCCGGTCGCGTGTCTTGAAATTAGGTATAACGGGGAACAACATTGTTGTTTTTCCGTAACGTTTCATAGAATGTACAGGCATGCCTATATTTAGGGTGACTTTCCTTTTATTAGCCTTCAGCTAAAGGTTATCTAATGTGTGAGATTTGTTACGAGTTCCTTCATCAGTGGTGTGTGTGTGTGTGTGTGTGTGTGTGTGTGTGTGTGTGTGTGTGTGTGTGTGTGTGTTTGTGCGTGCGTGCGTGCGTGCGTGCATGCGTGCGTGTATCTGTGTGGGTATGTGCGTGTGTGGTGTGTCTGTGGTGTGCATTTGTGCATGCGTGCGTGCGTGCATGCCTGCGTGTCTGCCTGCCTGCGTGCGTGCGTGCGTGCGTGCGTGCGTGCGTGTGTGCGTGTGTCCTTTGCTTGATGCAGGACTTTGTTGCCATGGACAATATATGACCTGGTGGATAGTAAATATCCGACGATATTCGGTGACTCTCACTCAATACTTACTACAAATGGGTCGCCTTCTAGCGGGCCCCGAACCAGGACGAAGAGAGGATACTGCAGCATACTGAAGGCGGCGGAACAAGACATGGCCAGGCCGAACAGTTTACCGAAGTGCTGCGGACCGTATCTGAAACAGACCAAACATGATATCAGTAAAAATGCGAAAAACGAGATATACCAAATATGGCACTTAACGAGTCACTCACTACATCGAGACGACAAACGAACGATGTAGCCAGTGACCCACGGCATCTACGTGCGTTGACACTGACTCGACACATTGTAGGTACTACTTTTCGATACCCAATTTATATATTTTTTTTGCTGACATCGGTACTAGATCGGCCCACATATATTGGACAAACTGATATAGTCATTGGTAGATAGGTGTGTTTACAAATACATTTAATTCAGTAGTTTCGTCGTGTGCTCAACCCAGGGCTGCCAAGCTGCATCGTGAAATGCGACATAACAGTGTCGCCCCCTACGGGATAAGATAAAAATCATAAAGCATCGCGTGCAAGTTGTTTCATGCGTTACAATAAACTTGTACCATCATTTATTTAAACTTTGTGATACTACTGTCTGAATTGATTATGTTTGCGACTAGCCTGTTAAAGGTAACAAATGCAATAGCAGTGTTCTCAAAACAAGACATTTCAAAAGTCACGATGTCCACACGTTTCCAATGTAATTGTTTTCATATGCTATTACATTCGGCAACAACAACGTTATTCGTATCCGTACAGAAAAAGAATCGTCACATCGTAGAGACGTTGTAAAAATCTCCAGTCGAGCGAAATGGGAGACATCTTTGAGTCGTTAAACCGAACCTGTCCATCATCTGTGTATGTGTGTGTGCGTGCGCGAGCACGTACGTATGTGCATGTATGCACTTATACTTATGTCTGGGTGTGTATTCGTGCTTGCGTGCGATGGCAACTGTCAGTGTTTATAACTTGTTTACAATTTAAACTGTGATTACCCCGGTACTGTGTTTTGTCTGTTCAACAACATACACCATCAACAAGATTGCACTGTAGTATTAGGAAGCTCTGAGGCCGAGAGAGTCTCGGGTGAAGACATCATTGAGGACGAGAGTCTGAGATGAACACCTACACCTGTGCGATGAAGGCTGAGTTGGGTCCGTAGAGCAGGGCGCGGTGGACGACGTGTAGGAGGAAGGCGACGTACTGGAGCTCGAGCACGGGCAGGGACACGACGACCGCCAGCAGCAGGCCCAGGGTCGTGTCGATGAGGAACGACGCCGTGCACACCTCCAGGCGCTCTACGACACAACGACACGACATGGGACAGAGTTCTACGACACACCGGCACGACATGGGACAGAGTTCTACGACACACCGACACGACATGGGACAGAGTTCTACGACACACCGACACGACATGGGACAGAGTTCTACGACACAACGACACGACATGGGACAGAGTTCTACGACACACCGACACGACATGGGACAGAGTTCTACGACACACCGACACGACATGGGACAGAGTTCTACGACACAACGACACGACATGGGACAGAGTTCTACGACACACCGACACGACATGGGACAGTATGTCTTAAAAGGTTCTGTGTAGTAATTTCCCAACATAATGAAAATTTTCACAAACGCATAGATAGGTGCATCGCAGTCATAATCAAAATCACTGTGTGTAGTAGCTTTTATAAATTATGCTTTAACTTATAAATGTATCTAACTTGTAACTGTAATTACGCTAACGGTTCTATTTTCGGCAAATTGCAATGAAACAGAAAACGTGTGTCGATCGGGGGTGTGTGGGTTGTTTGGCGTGTGTCGTACGCACCAATCTTCTTGATCTGTGGCGGGGCGTCAGCGCGGCTTCTGCGGTCCATGAGTCGGCCACTCAAGGGGGCGAGGAATATGCCTAGAAACTGCATGCTGGCGTACACCGACAGGTAACGACTCACTGCAAGACAACAGCACGCAGACACAGTCAGAACACAGTTAATGATGTCTCAGCCGGGGACGCATATCTCACGAAAATTATGTATGATCGCATTAAGAATGTACATCAGAATCATCAGTCTATTGTTTTTATTTTGACAACGGTTTTTGTATGTAGATACGGAGACAAACAGACATACATGCAAAATACAAACACACAACACCAACACGCATTCACGCACGCGCCCACGCACACACGCACGCACACACACACATATACACAAACACACCCGCACACACACGCACATACACGCACAAACACACACACACATACGCACGCACGCACGCACGCACGCACGCACGCACGCACACAAACATACACACGCACGCACGCACAAACACGCACAAACACACAAACATACACACGCACGCACGCACAAACACACACACACACGCACACACACACACGCGCATCGCACGCGCACACGCACACGCACACGCACACACACACACACACACACACACACACACACACACACACACACACGACTGTCATAAACAAGTATGTTATCATCACGTAGCGACTACATTCTTCTCACCAGTGTCCTTGTCGTTGTTCGCCAGTCGGTTGAGCGTCGCGTTCAGGCGGCCAACGAAACTCCAGCTCTGGAATCGGTGACAGGTCAGCCAAAGTATGTCCAGCAGGTAGAGACTGGACGCAGCTATTGTCTTGAAGCTTTGTCCGTCGACGGGGCTGCTGCTGCTGCTGTCTTTCTTGTCCGTCGTTTCCTCACGTCCCACCTCCTCCTCCAACGGAGGCGGTGGCGTCTTGCGACAGCTGAAGTTGAGGTGATAGTTCTCGGGAGGCGGGAAGGGGATGTGACGGCGGGGCATGAACCAGAAGGTGCTGGCGATGACCATGGTGAAGAGGCAGGCGATGAAGAGGAAGGATGACTTCACCGGCACTCCTGCTTCATAGGCCAACTGAAACACGCAGCAGCTGTTACGGGATACGTGCGCGATAATAATACATTACATCTAGGTGTTTTGTAACTAAAATGGGCATATATACAGAATTCGGACCCACCTAAGTTGTGCTATTATAACTGTATATTTGCCTATACTGGATATCTCACACAAACTCTGATCCTAAACGTGATCAATCAGCATTCCCAGGCATATTTATATTTCACAAATATTGCATTTTAAGAGTCAAATAGCGCTCCGATTTCTGCCAGTCGCAAGCGCAGCGGTGCATCCGTCACGGCGCCGTGCACATAGAATGAGCGATAAACAGTTTGTTTATGCCGACCGCGAAGTCTTTTCTACCTCAAAAGTCTGCTAAGACGTGCTGTTTAAAAACATATATATGCGCATGGATCATGTTAAATGATTGATTTAACAAAATGAAGTATCAAATAATGGCAAAGATAGTTGTAATGGCAAAATTGAGGTGGGTCCGAATTCTGCATAAGTGCCCTAAAACGGAAAAAATAGACTGCGTGACAATGTCATTCATAACCTGCTTAGCGTCCCCTTTGTGAGGAACCAGTGACCGCATAAGTAAGCAGCTATAAATAAATAGCGTATTTCGTCACTTGTTAGGTAAGAGGCCAATTGTTCAAAGAGCTGAATGAACACGCACAGAAACAGGCGAGTGAACTGGAAGAAAGGGTAACCAGACAGACAGACAGACATATGTAGAAGTTGCAGATACTAGCCTTGACCAAGACCATGGTGAATGCACTGGAGTCGTAGGCGCCGCAGTACAGGGAGATGATCGTCGACTTGCTCTGGGGGATGAGGTTTCCCAACTGCATATTGGTGACGACAAACACGTAGCCTCCGTAAGTAACCAACATCATCGCCGGCAGCAGAATAATTGCCGTGCCTGGATCAACAATTACACATACACGTGTAGCGTCTTGGTCAGATCACTTCGCACATAAATACACCCATCCGTTTTTACGTATCCTGTAACAGATGTAATGAAATTAACACGTTGTTATACAACTAAATATATTATTATATAAAAAAGATAGTATTGCATTGTGAGATAACGATCCTAACTCCTTCCATGGGATCAGGTCGGTAAGTCGATGTCCGATATCAGACGAACTTACTTTCATCGTGCCTCAGCCTAGCCCTATTTCTAACCCCGATTAAGGTATGTCAGCACTGATATCAGCATATTAACAATATCGGCCAAAGCAAAACATGTCGATTTTCGAAGTCAGACGTTAGACTTCTCACAAACGAATGTGATCTTGTCCGACGTTCGTCATTGACGTTCCGAGATCATCTTTAAGTTAGTCAAGCACTATCAAGGTTAACTGACAATTATAAAGAAAGAAAACACGTTTGCGAACAGGCGTATTGACAGAACAGCATGCTCGGTAAATGGTGCATTTGGACACTGGTGCTGAACTACGAAAACGTCTGTGATCTGAAGGAACACGAACAGAAACAGGCGAGTGAACTGGAAGAACATATTGCCAGACAGACATGCGGACTACTCGCTAGTTCTACCCCAGGGGTGTAATGTAGGGGTCTGTGTATGGCTAAAATATTTTTGATAGTTTTTGTGCATATCAGCCCTCCGCCATATGCAACACACTCCGTTGCCTGTATCGTCACGGACATGTGTTTTATGTTGCTAACCTTTTGTAGAGAAAGCAACAAGCAAGACAGCGGTGACGTAGCAGACTCTGCAAGAAACAATAATCTTGCAAGCAGGACAGGATTACCGGAAACAAACACAATGATAAACACTCAAAATGACATGCGTATGCCTTCTTCCAACCAAATGACACCATGGCTGCCCAAAGATGATGATAAAATGTTCAGTCACATGTGGTCATTATAATGCACTACTCACTGCAAATATGTTAACAAACCAAACCTGGAATTATTCATCAAAATATAACAACTACAACTCAGGTATACTTATTTTTATACATTTATTCTCCAATCTTCAAAATTATAAAATAAAGTTTCTATTAAAATGCTTACCAGGTCACCATTACTTATATAATATATATTAATATGTATATGTATATGTATATGTATATGTATATGTATATGTATATATATATATATATATATATATATATATATATATATATATATATATATATATACATATACATATACATATACAGTCATGCCTTGTTTATTCGGTCTTCGATAATTTGGTTGTTTCGCGATACGATACGCAGAATTACATACACACACACGCACGCATCCACATACCTGAGAAAAACAGAGTGCCCGCGTGTCAATTACTGAACAAATGTATATAATTTTAATGCATGACATTACGTAAAAAATCAAAGATAAACGTACATTCCAATACAGCGACAAACTCGTGTTCCGAGACGGTCCATCAAGTAGCCAGTAAATAAAACGGTCACACCAGCAAACACGACGGCTAACGTGTAGATCAGATTGAATTGTTCGTCAGCAGCAGCGCAACCATTGTCATTGTCATTGACATTGACAGTGTGACTACGTCGGTGATTGGCGTCAACGCCTGGTCCATAGCTGTAATTGTTGCTGCTACCGTAAACTGCATTTCTAGGTTGACTGTGCAATAAAATTGGAGTTGTCTTGTCTGAGATTGCCGCTGTGACCCGTGTTGACAAAATCGACGGCGATGACGCCAACGGGAAAATGTCAACACTAGCCGGCGCAGCCGCAGGGTCAGTGACAAACGACGTATTCTTATTTATTGCAACATCGCCACATAAATCTTCAAAATATCCCTCGTTTTTAAAAACATACACAAGCGAAGACCATCCAAATATCTGCCCGGCGAACAAAAGTATTTCTAATGTTCCCCAGACAACGGCAAAAATGTTAAGAAATGACATAATAAGTTAGAGGCGCCGTAAATTGTATTATTTTTACTGTTTACCACGGAAGCGGAAACACTAGGCGACAGTGGCGCCGTGTAACGCATAGTTAACATATTAATCTGGCCCTCTTTCGGATAGTTCAGTGCCGCGTTTTGTACAACACTTCTTCACTTACAAATGCATATGTTTTCATCAATATAATGGTTATTGGTGCTTTTCCACTATTCACAATGATATTGCACTTCGCTGAGCTAAATTGTCCATCCCGTGTTGTTCTTTTCCGTCCGTCTATTTCTTTAGCTCCATTTCTGTTCTGTATGGATAAGATATGCCATGCGAATCGGTGGAGTAGCATGTATATATTAAGGAGGAATATACAGAATATGGTCCGTATGGTGGAAATGTTGTACAGACTTTTTTAGATGATTGATATGAGTCAAAAAGGGCCTTAGCTCATAAGATCCGAAGGGTGTGCAACATTTCGTTCGGTGGCATTTGTGTAAATCCAAGATGGCCGCCATCGCCGACCGATATCATTAAATGGTCAGTGTTCTTTACTAAGTGCAATGACTGCGCCAATTCACTTCTGAACCCCATGACATTTACAAAACCAGGAGATGACAGATTCAACACATTTTCGCCGTGATATTCACTCAGTTTTCTGAACAATGTTTTGCGGCACATGCACGAACCACCCTTGTCTACATACAGTGCAAAACGCTCAACCGAGCTCCATGTATTTTTACGATCATGTAGCATTTTGTTGCACACACTACTAAACGCTAGATCTTCCGTGTATTTTCTGCTTGTACCACTACAGTGTTGAACATTATGTGTTGAAACATATTAAATTTGAATAGCTTTCACATACCGATATGTACTACGACAGTTTTCAATTCAATTCAATAACTTTATTCCAGACTCAACAGAGCACATACAGCAAGTATATGTCACTCTGAGGTCCTTATGTTACATTAGGCACACAATATGTGCAGTATATAAAAGGACAGAACAGTGTATAAAAGAAACATGCATACAGTTATTTCAATCAAGTGTGTATATACAAAAGCTTGTTCCAGTGTTTACGGATCCTGGAAGTGAATCTTAAGCTAGAATTAAGTTAGTATGTAATTTAAAATATAGTTAACAGAGCTATCAAGTCTACACATAAATCTATATGCCATATTCCTAATAATGATTGGCAGCATTGTACATCAAACACAGTGCATAGCAGGCTGGTACTTTCAAATGTTGACATACCAATAAACAACTTAAAACTATTATGATATGCAATATGCAACCTATTTAATGTGGATGTCTTATAATTCCACCAGAGTTGCACTCCATACATGGGTGAGCAATATGAACGAAACAGTGTGAGTTTAACCTCTAGGGAGCACATGCATACTAAATTTTCGCAATACAATATTTTCTTGTACATACAGAGTTCTGCGTTGTCTATTAATATCATTATCATCTGAAAGATCACCTGAAATATAGTTTCCAAGATATTTATATGTAGCTACAACAGTTCATTACAAATTGCATATAATGGTCCAAACATGAGTTCAGTGATTTCGTAGGGTATTTTGGTGGCCATTTTGGATTTTAATGATGACACAGTTGTCGAATCATATAAATAACCCGTCCATTCGATTTCGTGTACCTAAAAACCTAGGTATAAACCCAACAGTACACCTCTAGCACAACTATTAACTGAGTAATGGCCATTTTAATTATATCGGTCAGCGATGCATGGCGGCCATATTGGATTTGTAAAAATGCCAACGGACGAAATGTTGCACATCCTCCGGAAATTATGACCCGAGGCCATAATTGACTCACATCAACCGTCAAAAAAGTCTGTACAACATTTCCACCTGAACTCGAAATTCCTCCAGACTATAATGTATACACTTTCCTCCAAGCGTTTGCGTCGGCTATACATATGCTCCTCATTGTAGCCAAAGCAAGTTCTCTAGTCAATTTTGTACTAGATAGTTGAAGTTCCATAAAGCGAAGTAAAAAAATTAAGGTAGGAATGTTTAACTGTTGTTAATTCATCAGAGTAAGTGACTACATTAACAGAGAGCGGTGGAATATTGGTTACCACATCCGCCTCTGAGGCCGGCGACACGGGTTCGATCCCCGGTACCGGCAGTTGTGATATAAAAATCTGGCTCTCAACATTGGGGACTGTGTATCCCTCGTGAATCGGAGAATCACGTTAATGTCGATCCCGTCTCAATTTGGGAGGTAAAAGAACCACTGAGGACGACAAGCACCCTGGCAGTGACCATGCTCAGTGACTCCTGCGTTAGCCCAAGATGCATGGGCTGTTTGGAGTTAATAACCTGAGAACTGAGAACATGTTGTCATTTTTCATGGTCTTTGTCAGTAGGTTTGAGAGAGTATAGCGTTAGTGCGACTCCGGCTTACGCGTGCATTGTTTACTTCCGCGCGGCAAATTTCTATGAAGCAACCGATACAGTGTACCTGTGTACAATTCAAAATAATATGAAAATCAACAAAACTAAGACAAATTAAAAGAGCGTGCGTGCGTGTGTGCGTGTGCGTGAGTGTGTGATTTAAATATCATGTTGAAGGAAGCTGAAATTCGGCCGGGTTAGACCACCGGATATATATACACATTTGGTTTGCCCCCCCCCCCAGTGGAGGTTTGGGCGATCGAGACTCATGGAGTACAATTATTAGAGGTTTTGGGCTTCCCACAACGTATACTCGGTTTATGGTCACAATAATACATTAATTACGCCCAAATATTCCGGCATACTGATCAATGTGGAAATATTCTGCAAATAAACATATATATATATATATATATATATATATATATATATATATATATATATATATATATATATATATATATATATATATATATATATATATATATATATATATATATATATATATATATATATATATATGTCTGTGAAAAGATCGAATGACCTGCATGTAAAATAATAAAGATACCTACTTTTATTCCCTGTACATACTCAGATATCACGGCAGCCGATATAAATAATATGTCTACATGTCCTATCACATCATCTCGAGCGCCAAATGCGTCGTCAATTATTGTTATCCATGCTATGGCATAAGTTTGCATTCTTTCGTGAATCCGTGTGCATGGCTACATAAAGTCCGCGCAATAAACTTTCGTATCAGCTTGGCGGTGCATCGATGTATGCTTGTCTACGAGGTCCTTTTCTATAACAGGGCAGCCATGGAAAGTACTGTACTAGTAATATGCACTCCCTCTAACTCATGCATGCCTCTTCTACTATACTATAGAAATGGACTCGTATAGAAATATCCACTCACTGACTGAGTGACTCTGATTCGTTAGCATTAGCCGCCACATAGACTATAACTCATAGCTGACTAAACATTCAAGCATGAATTTTTATTTAACTAATTGATTTCGACACAAGATGTACATGTGGTTATAAATTACATAGTCATCCATTACTGAATGGCCGGTCGTCGTGTTTCAAAATCAAATTCAACATCCAGGGCACCACATCGAAGACGGGAACAAGGCCGCTTCGGGTCATTAGCATCTTCTTGAGTAAATAGTCATTCGACATTCATACGCCATACTTAAACCCATTACTAACCTAAAATTCTTAACATAGAATGTGAACCATATACCATATGCATGTTCCACGTAACAATTGCTAGCTATGTGCGGTACATTTGGGTTTTATACATATAAAAGTTAAACCATTGAAATCGAAAGGCGGACTATTTTCTAGTGACGCGTATGTATCAGGGAGTTATGCGGTTTCGAAATGGCCGCTGGTTGACGACTGTAGTGCGACAGAAAAACTGGAAAGACTTTCCAGTTGTTCGCGACTCATGCGAAATTATGAATTTATATCTACTTGGTCAGATTAATCAACTATGTACTGAACATAGGTATGTATGTGCATATATTTAAATCAGTGATCTGTTGTTTAAGAGTCCATCTCAAGCATCACACTCGTTTTGGCGTCACCGTGTCCGTGGTGTTCGCTGCCCCTGGCTTCGTTCAGTTAACTTGGTCTTTCATCCACTAACTAGATATGTTTTATTATTCTTAAGATCACTCCCAGTAAGACGTCTTTCTTTATCGAACAAACAAATACAGTTTCTGAATGTTTATTGTAAAATAACACTACATCACACGATGTATAATTATCGTAAAATAAATTTGGGCTTGGCTTCAAATTCGGTGGCGGGGGGTCGGGTGTGAATCTGTTGATAACTGGATGTTTGTTTTCTTGTTGGGTGCACTAGAACGGCATCTGTGAATCTTCTTTTCTTGAATAAAACCCGTCTCATATGACACATTTTATTTACTACACCTCACGTTGTTATAATACTGATCAGTCATACCAAACTATATATATTAAGTCAGTGTCGAGTGTGATAGCCACAATTATCTGCACATGGTCATGAACATTACTAAGGCAAGCTGTAGCATAGCAGGGAGAGCTCAAGGTAACTACATGGATTGATGTTGGAAACTGTAGCGGGCTTGTATATGTACTTTTTATATAATCATTTTCTTATTTCAATGCAGATCGATGTTTGATAATCTGTCCAAAGTCGTGACACGTAAATAATGTGAGATGCATAAACAATCGGACATGAGAGCAACTGTCTGTTTGGCTACTTCTGTTGGTTAATTTGCTAGATCAAAATGTTTATATTCTTAATGGTAATCAAAGCACGCACATTACTAAGGCATTAGTTTTGAAGACCTAATCATGTCCTATAATTGAGTTGCATAAATGCAAATGAATAAATAATTTGTGGTTCAAGCAAGCTTTTCACTACATCTGAAGAATTAATTCATGGTGTAAATAGCCAAATATGTGTCAGATATGTAAAACTATATTACACTAATATGAATTGTCAAAATTTGACAAAAATAAAATATGGACAACTTTGTCTCTAATTCATTTAATAAAATATGTGTCATGAATAATTTACGGGTACTTGCTGCATATGAAATAATATGAAAGTACTATATACTATAAATTAATAAATAAATAAATGGTTACATGTCAGTGTTTTTTTTGCGTTTTCTGAGTGTTTTTTCAAGATTTTATACAAAATGACATTCTTTGTGATCATAACTGTCATCCCATCAGAATTATTAAGTTGGTGTTACACTTAAAATGCATAATCATACTGCAAAATGTTCCCATTCAATGACAGCATTTGTTATGAACTCGATTTGAAAATTTCCTTCTAAGACTGAATTACTTAAGTTCGACATAATGACAGTTGATATTTACAAATTAAAAAACACCCACTTCATTGCGCTGCATATTAATATTTGTTTATAACAACAAAGACCGCTCAAATGTTACCTTACCAGCAATAAATTAATAGGCATTATAAAATAATAAATGCGTAATCCAACAGCTTAGGTTACCAGTAATAAGTTATTAATAAAGTAAGGTGCTAATTTTCTTTTTAATAAATTCATAACAAAACACTACTGCTAGCTGCAGTGTCGTCTCAGCAATGGTATGCATGTCGTCAAGAATACTGAAACAATAACACAGTAAAACCTATTTTCATAGTATGTCCACTAATTTTGGATCACTTGATCTGCACATATTTGGATGTCTATCTGGGTACAGAAACAACATGTTTTTGATTTGTTTTCATTGATAGCGTAATTGTTTCTTTTTTAGATTATAAGCCAATATGGAACAGCAGGACAGCTCAGGAGCTGAGGAGAAGAAGTCAGATCCATCGGCGGAGGCGGGTGTCACTGACCATGGAGACACCAGTGGCATCCCCTCAGAGGCAGAGAAAGTGGAATCAACTGAGGTTGTTGCTGGTGAAGGCAGCAAGGCAGGGGGAGAACTAGGAGTCGCCAGCACAGCAGACACAGTGGAGTCTACACACACAGACACAGTCGAGTCTACACCCACGGACACAGTCGAGTCTACACACACAGACACAGTCGAGTCTACACACACAGACACAGTCGAGTCTACACACACAGACACAGTCGAGTCTACACACACAGTCGAGTCTACACCCACACACAAAGTGGAATATACAGACACGGTGGAGTCTACACCCATAAACACAATCGAGTCTACATCCATAGACACAATCAAGTCTACACCCACAGACAAAGTGGAGTCTATACCCACAGACAAAGTGGAGTCAACACCCACAGACACAGTGGAGGCAACACCCACATACACAGTGGAGTCTACACCCACAGACACAGTAGAGTCTACACCCACAGACAAAGTGGAGCCTACAGACACAGTGGAGTCAACACCCACAGACAAAGTAGAGTCAACACCCACAGACAAAGTAGAGTCAACACCCACAGACAAAGTGGAGCCAACACCCACAGACAAAGTGGAGTCTACACCAACATCTGCAGTCACTGTTGAACCAACATCTGCCATCAAAGTGGAATCAACCCCCACAACCACTGTGACGTCAACAGCCACAGTGGACCCAACACCCACAGTCACAGTGGAATCAAAACCCCCAGTCATAGTGGAATCGGCAGTCACAGTACAGACAACAGGTCCTACAGTCGATGGCAAGGTCGAAAAGAGCCCTGAAGTGCCAACATCAACAAAAGCTGAACCTCTCTCCTCCACGCCCCCATCAACTGAGGAAGGAGTTGTCAGTTTGGGAGGACAGGACGCCGATACAAGGGCTGAGCTGAAGGACCATCCAGATACAACTGTTCTTGCAGAGGAAGAGGCTCCTTCACAGTCACATACAGCTGCAGAAGCTGCCACAACTAGTGTAACATCACCGAAAGAGGACAGTGGGGAGCCAGTGACAGAACTAACGGGAAAATGTGTGTTGACAGATACCGTGACTGTCACGCCAGACTCGGTCAAAACGGAAGCGGTTATTGCCAAAACTGAAGTTCAGGAATCGGATGCAGACAGAAATAATAAAAGTGGGTTGTCACCGACCAAGGCAGAGGAGGTGAAAGCAGTAGGACCACCTTCACCACCAGATACTGCCCCAGCCGACACAGTCCCAACGGAGAGTGCCAAAACAGACAGCCAGACTACCTCGTCACAGTGCAATGATAATGATGACATTCTGAAGACATCTTCTGAACAGACGGCTACAGACTCACAGAAGGAACAGACGAGTGACATTCCTCTTGAACACAACACCATAGCTGATGCAGTGGCACAACCGATGGAAGTAGATTACGTTGTCTTGGAATCAGGGACTGCAAAGGACGAGCCCATGGAGACGGAGGTTGTAGATGCACAGGTGGAAGGGACTGATAAAGAAGTATCAGGGGCAGTGAGTGATGGCCATGCAACGAGTGTCAAACATGAAGGTGCTTTGCCAGGTCAGTGCAGTGGTACACACAACCCTCTAACTGAGGTGTCCAGTATGTCAGATAATCTAGCCACTAACACCAGAATTACCAGACAACATAACCAAATACGTACAGGAAAGTCCAGAACATGTTTTTCTTCTAAGTTACATTTACATCATTTTACAAAACTATGGAATAGGCTTAATTTAAGATTCAAAATCTCAAATCCAGACATAAATTCAAATCTGTGATATCTAAACACAATCTATCTATATACCTTAACCATGTGCATTGGCTAAATCCCAGATGTGTAGAGTGTAACTAAAATCGTTTATTAAAAAAGACACTTTGGATTTACCAAAACATTATAAATTTGTTTACATTCCCTAGTCCGTTGTCAAATAAATTATATTGTCAAATAAATTATATTGAGAACACCGATTTCGTGATTATATGTGTATATGTATATATGTATCTGTACTTTATAAGTTTATGTTTTGGGGTCACAGGAAGACGGCACATTATGTGCCATGTGACCACCATATAACAACACTTTTTTGTTTTGATTGCTCATGTACATGTATAATGTATTCTTGTTGTTGTTACGACATAAAATGTTATTTGATTTTTATTTGTTAGACCAAGTGGGCGACTCGGTAACGTCATCGGAGGCTGTAGAAGGTGTTACAACCGACTGCAAGATGGAAGCTGACGATGTGGCCCTTCTAGAGAACGGTGCCATGCCAACGGCAATGGAAACGTGTGAACCTCAGTCTGAAGTTGACACAGAAACAAAGCCTAGTGAAGCCGTTTCGCAGCCAGACCCAACCAATGATACTCATTCAGGTCCAGAGTCTCCAGCACAGATTGTGCCAGACGTCGACACAACAACACCACCTGCTGAACCAACGAAGGTGAAGCAAGAACCAACGGACAAATCACTGCCACCTGTGGATAAAGATGACACATCTTTTGCTGAACCAACAACACCACACACGATGTTTGAGTCCGCTTCTGAACCAAGCCAACAATTGTTGAATGTTGATTCAGTTGCTACGGTACCAAAAAATGCGGAAGCTGCTGGTGGTGGAATCGACAGCATGAAGCAGGCTGTGGTTTCAACTGTGGATGCAACAGTGAGGTTGGTGAATTTATCATTTTGTGTTTCTCACATAGTTATTTACTTATGCCATAGTTTTATTTATGTCTGCCAGCAGTATCAACAATGACATCATTTAAGTTGCTGTTACTTTTTACAGGTGTTAAAATGCCTAAAAGTCTTTGTGAAGATATAGCAAATATGTTTTTATGAAGTCATATGAATTGTTACTGAATGTTACTCCAGAGAGAAAGTTAATTTAAAATGAAACGTAGGTGGCATCCTTAAAAGTAGAAAAAGGTATTGTGCATAGGGTAAAAACCGTTGTGGACGGTAGAAATATGGGTGGACGGGTAAAAAAATGAAGGAGCAAAAAGGTTTCCAAAATCATAGATATTGTCGTTATGCCTTAGAAGTGAGTGTAAATGGTGTCACATGTGTATTTGTAGTTAATTTCAGGTCATCCGGCACATTTTAAAGTTTGTAAACTGGCTTAACAGTTAACATCAGACATGGGGTCAAATACATTGAAATGTATTTAAATACAAATACTTTTGAGGGATTCAAATACAAATACTTTTAAATGCAAACGTTTTTAAATACAAATACTTTTGAAAAGTATTTCAAATACTTTTTCTAAGACTTTTCATTCATTTTCAGGATATATTACTATATAGGTAAAAGAAACAAAACGATGAAGCCTGAGTTTCAGCATATGCTGCGTGATGCTTTCTCTAGAAATGAAAATTGAATTTTGAAATTGTTTCAATAAAATATATATAAACTGGAGTAATTAACAGTTCTGCATAAAATTAGATTTACACATGTACTATCAATAAGTAATAATTTATCTACAAAAACAGTTATTGGTTAACTTCACAATTATTTAATTATTATATATAAATTTTAATATTTGTTATTCAATATTTAAATAATGTAAAATAATATTCCACCTTTATACTTCTAAAATTGTCAGTTATATCACCCAGGATGGTGGAAGTTAGTACTTATATGGGATAGTGCAAAGTCCTGCTACAAGCTAATTGAATGCAACATTCCTTTTAATCAGTCCTCCACACCCTTTTCACACAATCATGGCAATGTGGACAGAACCCACAGCCAAGCTTTCCATTCATTCACTGAGGATCACTTAAAGGAACATGCAACCCAAAAAGTAAAAATTGCTTAAACCATTAAACAATGATCATTGAATCATATCCCATATTTTGTTATTTTTTTCTGAAATGATTTGTTAACTTTTAAGGATAATTAGTGAACCTCCCTGGAGGCTGACATTTTGGACATTTCGGCTGTGGTCGTGTGACGTCACAGATCCACCACCGCTAGCGCCTCGGGTGGGCAAAACAAAACGAATTCTTCACGTACCCACTGAGTCTGAGTCTGAGATATATTCATCCATTTAATTAGTTACAGAGCGTCAGCTATAAAAAAAACGCCGTCCCTTATAATATAAACATTCATAAAGAATAGGATAAAGAATAATGATGCTCAAGTAGAGACTGCAACAAAGGAAATCGCGCAATCCATTTTGGACTTGGTTGGTTCGACGGAGCTTAATAACTTTTATTATCGCCCACTTTCATATGTAAACAAATCGTTTATCCAACTAATTATTCCAGTCGACCGTCGCGCAATGAATATTTTACTAATCATTGATTTTTATTATAATAAAGGAAATGCATTGAATGATATTCTAGTACCCCATATATAGTATTTGCATACATTAAGTTCGTCCCTTTAGCGAGACCCTTCTTCGCGTGCAACACCGACCCTTCGCTTCGGCCCCGAACTTTTCGTTCTGTGCACAAATTCAGTGGGGACAGTAGCTTCGTTCAACAGTCGTCTTTCACCCAATCCCGGCAACCTGTGTTCCATATCAACGGTGACATGGTCCTGGCAAACCATTTTCCGGTTGAAATTGAATGTTTCCACTGTATGACTCGTACCTATATTGTGGAGCCATTTGATCGCCAACTCGCCCTTCGACGGCGGGCTTCGTAGATAATTTATTGGCATTTGGACAAATCTCTTTCCTTTCACGGACTCTTCTCCTGCCTTCTTTTGACATCCGCATGCTTGATATTCAAGCATTTCATTATCACAAGACTCGTAAAACAACTCGATTCATGTCGCTATGCTAGTGTTTACATATTACGCTACGCCTATATCGCTGAGGTGGTGGACCGCCTACGTCACACTCACGCATTCTCTCGCGTTAATCTTCGTGAGTTCCCCGTGAAATGGGCAACAATGGCAGCGCCCATGGTCAGTGAAAATGCACGTTTCAAGATTAATTTTATGATGTATAACATTCTTACAAAATTAAACAAAAAATACATGCGTTACAATATTCTATCATGAATGGTATGTGGGAATTGGGGGGATTTTAACGCATTTTCAATACTATGGTTGCATGTTCCTTTAAAGGCAAAAAAAAGTTAACTGTTTCGTGGCATACACCTAATAGAGTTAATATAAAGTAACAATTTCCACATATACTCAATTTTTTTACGTCAGCGGTTTACTCAGAATGTGACTTTCAAGTCTAAAATTCTAACGAAATCCACGATGGTCTAGACGCCGCCATTAAGTGAAGGGTTAGATTGACTTGGCCATTCAGCGCGCGGCATTCTATGTCTGACCCTTAACCTGCGACGTTGTTAAGGGTCAACAACTTCGAGTCTTCGACAGTTCGTTCAGTTGGCATGACATCTAGCAGCTGCTTATAGACGTGTATCTAAATCTGTGGTTAAATATATGGTAAACTTTAGTAATTATGGCTTACTGTTCGGCATACGGTTGCAATAATAGTTGAAACAACCGGTAGTATTGAAGAAATTGATTCACATTTGCGGGCGTACTGTTTGGAATCCCTCCAGTCCAAGTACAGTTCACTTTGCTCGGTCCATTTTTAGGAGAAATGCTTTGAAGAAGACATGTAGTCATGTTTCATTAGTTGATGGGATGATTTCAGCGATAACAATAATAGACAACTTTATATTTACCCTCATCAGCATGTTACGCGCGTTGCCGAGTTGCAGCCATTTCATGACAACAGCCAAACCCTATGCAGTGAATCTGCGTGGAGAGCGCCTCGATCACCGTCGTGACGTCATTCTTCGTCTAAGATGGAGTAGCGCGTAGTATTTGGATGGCTGGGTTTAAAAAAATATTTTTCTGGTAAACCGCTGGCGTAAAAAAATTGAGTATATGTGGAAATTGTTACTTTATATTAACTCTATTAGGTGTATGCCACGAAACAGTTAACTTTGTTTTGCCTTTAACAAGATCTGACTTGAATTGGGTTCTCCATTTATCATCTGTATAAATTAGGCTGCCATGCACACTGGGCTCAGTGATGTTTGAACAAAGTCCACTGTGTCTTATTTAATTGGGGATACCTGGCTTGAACAAAGGGCTTGATAAACCAGTGCCAGGCTTCTTCCTCTATCACACAAAGGGAATTGGCTAGCTAGCTGGTGCCCAGGGTTTACTGGTGCCCATATGTGCTAAGCTGTGTAATTAAGTTCTTAGTCCCTGACTGTATTATACACATTTGAAAAAGTATTTGAAAAGTATTTGAAATATCAAATACTTTAGGAAAGTATTTAAATACAAATACTTTCAATTCCTAAATGTCAAATACAAATATTTAAAAAAAAGTATTTAAATACTTTGAAATACAAATGTATTTGACCCCATGTCTGGTTAACATCCATGTGTCCACCAAAACGTGTGACTGGCAATAATTTGGTCCTGCATAAAGCCCTGCTGTTGTTGGTAACATTATGGTAACATTTAAATTTGGAGTCGGCAGCACATTTGTAGTGTGATTGACATTTAAAAAACCGGAAGTACACAGTTTTGTATTTTGTCAGGTAACATTCTTTTTAAGACGAGCTTGTGTAAAGACAGTGCTAGCAGAAACTACCAGCCATGTACAGTGTCTTAGTCAATGTAAGTGTGGACGCTGACAGACGTGTTGTTACTCCAGGACTGAGTTGCCTCCTCCAAGTGAACCTCCATGTGAGGCGGTCGACATGACAATGCCCAAGCCAGAGACTGTGACGGCTGTCGTAGTCGAGACACCAACACAAGTGGCTCACCACACAGCCAGCGTTGCAACTAACATGGCTGCAGTGCCAAACGCTGGGCGCCAGGAGCCGGCAGCACCCAGTGATGTTGTGCTAGCTGTCCCGGGGATGCCCTATGCAGGTCTGTACACCAGTTGCTTATTTTCATAGAACTGCATCTTTTCTTTTGCAGCTGGACTGTTGCTAAGATTGTTACTCATTTCACCCTTTCTATTGTTTGGAATCTGGTTAAGTTCATTCAGCTGCCTTTATCTAGACATGCCTAGGTGTACACATAATTTATCAGTAGTTTTTAAAGCTGTATAGTTCATCCAACATGACCAAAGTGTAACTGTAATGTTATGTAATTTTAGGTAATTGTAGATAATTCTGAGCAGTGTGTTAATGATGAATAATTGTTTGGTAACATCAAAGGCATGATGCAAAGAAATTTAAATTATTTTTGGATGAAACAATTTAATCACTGATTGTGTAAATGCTAGCGGCTTGAAAGCATTGTTTATATTTTAAAACAAACAATTATCTTAAGACTAGGTTAGACATAAAATTAAATTGTGGTTGTAAAATAAATGTTTCTTTGTTCACTTGTCATTTGGGCTTTTAGATCTGAATGGCAATGTTGCATTGTTGTTTTATGGTTAGTGATGACTGTTGTTATTGCAGGCGAGTCTCCTGTCCACTATGTGGGTGGCTCATTTGTAGACAGGCTCACTTCGGAGGAGTCAACGGCCTCCGAAAGCTCTTTGATGTAAGTCATTCACTTATTGTCTATGGTCGTAGCTTTAAAATCCCATGTTCAATCTTTGTATACTTAAATAGGCCTGTATATTGACAATTGGTTTGAATTTTCTAATGTGTTATCACAACTATTTACTAGATTATGCACTGTACAAAATAGCAATACAAAGACAAGGTGTTGATGACTTAGAGAGTCGGTTTCCGGATAAGTTTGGTTGCCTTCACATCTAAATTCTTTTATATGTATTATATTTGGCGTTTTCTTAACCAAGTTATTTTTCCCAGCCAGCTAGATTAAATGTTGTTTGGTTTGTGAAAACGTTTGCCATGCCTACAGAGTTACCATGGCAACGACGAGACGTTGTGCATTCTGTAACTGCGGGGAACGCAGCCTACTGGGTCAGGGTGACCTGACCCGCTATGACCCGACCCCCGGGTTCAACCCCTTCCGCCGTCAGGTGACCCGTGGCACTCGCAGCAGTGGCTTTGACCTTGATGACCGGTTGTTGGACAAGGTCACGCGCCCGGGGTCAAGCAGGCGGTCAAGGGCTGCCCTCAAGCCTACCAGGTAGGTGACATTCTGTGACAAAATTTGCTTGCCTAAAATTCTGTGACATTTTATGACATTTTGAGAATTATGTGACAAAGTGGTCAGTAAAATAACACAAATATCAGAACCATAGCCTGCTTTACAATAGCATACTTGAAAGTAACTGATGCACCCAGCTCCGGGTAAAACTAATGTTCATTCACCATCCTGAGGCATGAGGGCAATGCAGCATCTTTACTCTTTCAATACTCATCATACATGTATTGTAATCTGCTGAGCCAAGTAGGCTGTTAGCATTTTGTTGGGTTTACAGTTATTTTATGCTGCATCATATGTGACAAAAGCAAAACGCACCAAAAAAGCTGTGACAGTTGAGACTTCCCTGTGACATTTTGAAAATGTTGAGATGTGACAAATTGTGCCATTAAACATGAATCCATTCTCTGCAGGTTTTATACAGCAGACACAAGGTGCTTGTTTGGACTTGGTTTTACTTGTTCTTATATCTGATGTTCCTTTCACCATGACAATGTTCTTCATATCTGATATTCAGAATAGCCAAAGGTACCTAGTACAGTGGTTTCACAGATATTCTGTATACTGTATAAAGTAGGCACCTACTGTTTAGTAATTACAGCTGAGTTTGAGTATTACGCATTTTGTTACTTGCATATTCAAAATTATAGTTAAAATTGCATAAGTATTCAAATACACAACAATTTTATAATTATTCAGCTGTCACATTCTATATAATTATGGTGCCTTGTGTTTGGTAGGGAGAGGGTTAAATCACCTCGCTGTGCCAGTAGTGATGCTGACCACCGGGCAGTTGCTCTGCCCCTGACCGATGAGCTTGGCCACATTGGCTATACCGAGGAGGTTGACCCATCCACAGTGTTTGAGAAGACAGGTTGGTACAGCAACAGGCACAGCTCATCAGTTGAACAGTTATAGTTTTACTTTTGTGCATTCAAATGACTTAGAGCTAGTGAACTTGTCTAATCATGACCCAGGGTACGGTTGCTGTGTCTTCATGGACTAAAACTAAGAGCTGTTCTTTGGTGGCAATATCCTGGGCTTTTAGGTGACAGGACTGGTACTTGAATGCACCGGTTTGTCTATCAAACATTCAGGCTGTTGTGCTTACATTTTTCCAGTCATTAAAAATCTTCCGATTGACGTTTCTGCGCATGCACAATAAATGTAAAATCATCAATATCCAGCGAAACAACAAAGCATTTTCGGTATAAATGCCGCGAGCTGTTCGTTAACGTATGCCGCGGGTCGGGAATTGCAGGAAAATGACAAAACGGTCGAATTTTAATAAACTTGATTTTCAGAACGAACGATGTCTTGCGCACGTGTTGCTAACTTTATTTCACTGAATTCGTCCTAAAAGTACCAATAAAAGGATTAACTATGTCGTTACCCAACTAGCTGCTAATGTCGTTATGGCGGCTGGCCTTTAAAATCGACGAAAACGGGCCAACTTTCAGCGCGCTCAAACGTAAACATTGCTCCATGCAACGCGGCCATGTTTGGTATCCTCGTGTTCGAAATGATCCCTTCCGTACGCTACCGAAGTCAAAAATCGGCGACATCCGTACATAAATTAGTTATCGGCGCCGAAAGTGCCGCGAAACTATCCAATCACAAACAGTTTCAGCTGTTGCTTGGCAGCCCGACCTCACGCGAACCATATATGGTGATCGCGGCCACGTAGCTAATTAAAATTGACCTTATGCAACGACGCCAGCCAATCACGGTGCGGCTTCAAGATGAATGACCTGTATGTGTCATGGCGTCGGATCGACGAAAGATCCGTACGGTTTACCAATTTGAAAGAAAGAAACGATATAATAAACGCAAATAAGCTGAATGCGCGAGAGATAGCATGAACAGCCTGCATGATGCTGTTCAGTCGCGCAACGGACTCGCGGAAGCGGCAGCGAACGGGGAAAGAAATGCCGACGGCGACGTCGGGCTGGCCTTGCTACGCGGCTACGGCCGCAGGCCGCCGATCACCCGGACTGTCACTGACAGCGGCGCTGGCGCTGCCGAAGTTTGTCGCTCTATCAGTATCAGTCGGAAGTTACATTTATTTATTTATTACAGAAAATAATTTGACTGAATTTGTTTCATTCATATTAATCCAATGTGGAATTAACATAAAACGAAAGGTGGTACTGTTGTTGGATTTACTTTTCTAGCATTATTTTTTTCCTTATCAAATATGAAAAGTATTTTAGGTAATTAAATTTTTAAACAATTTATTTAACATTAAATAATTCATTAAACATTAATTGTGACAGAGTATGCTTATCATTTATGATATGTGTGCATGAAATTGACCAATTATTTAGTAATAGATGTTTGTGTGTGTATGTATATATATATATATATATATACATATATATATATATATATGATATAAATATGTGTATATATATATATATATATATATATGTATAGGCCTTACATATATATATATGTATATATATATATATATAATATACATATATATCAAATTTTATTTCATAAAAGACAACATTACATAATACATATACAATGTATGAGTATGCTTGGCCAGTGATGAATTTATTCACTGCCGCCGCCGCCGCTTGTGTAAACTATAAACAAATTCCATATATATATATATATACTGAATATGGTTCACACACTTTCATTATATAGTTACCACATGCTTCTGGTATGGAAAACAGTCATAATGGTGACTTTACACTGGTGTTATTAAAAATATTTGATGTTCATTTGGTTTTTTGCCGTTTTCTCAAAACTTTTCGACAATATTGCTATTTTGCGGGAGGTCTCCCGGAAAAAGTACAAAACCTAGGAGTCTGATTTTTTTACCATGTATTCCCAATGGTGCAGTGAGTGCAATGATGCTTTTTAAACATGATAGCTTTTATATGAAGATTTTTATTGATGACTGAAGTTGTTATAATATTTGGAAAAACGAAAAAAATCTTTGCAATTTCTTTTTGATAATAAATATTGTAAGGAGTTGATCAAAAACAGCATCATTGCACTCTACAACACTTCAGTGGATCATAACAAACAAAAAAGAAAGAAACATATGCATAGTTTTACTGCAAGACCTCCCGCAAAATCATGCGTACCTATTTTCACAGAAAAGTCGGTTGCCATGGTTACGGTTATGCAAATGAGATGAAATTTTACAATTGGTCATCTTTTCCCACCAGAACCACATCCTGAAAGTTTTAGAAAGATTGCTGCTCTGGTTGTTGAGATATCATCAAAATCCATTTCCCGACCAGTGTCCTACCTTAACTCTCCTGTGATGATTACTGTGAAGAGTTTCTTAAAATGTCTTTCAGTGCAAAAAAATATTACGTTTTTTTTTATAAATCACTGTCATAGATTTTGGCGCACTACTGTCACGTGATTTACACCTGCTATCAAAATATGCCTCGAAACGTGTTTGGCTCGTGTTAATTTGCGACAAATAACTTTGCTGCGAAGTTACATACATCCTAACGAGCAACCTGTAGTATTTATACCATAATGCTTTGTCTTTTCGCTGCACATTGATGATTTTACATATATCGCGCATACGCAGAACCGTCAATCGGAACGTTTATAACGCCGGCAAAATGTAAGCGCTACAACGTCCTTTCATCCCACTTTCTCCATGTTCATTGATGTGTGTGTGTTTGTGTATATATATATATATAATGGATATCTAGCAGTGTCCAGTAATGGAATTGTAAGTATCAACAGCACATTCACGCAGTAAGTACGACATTGCTACACCTTTCCAGGGACTTCCACCCTTTTACCCGAAGCAGGGTTTTACTTGAATTGAAACAGCTGTTCTTACATCATAGGTCACGTGTGGGCCCATCACTGCTGTGCTGCCTGGTCTGATGGTGTCACCCAGTCAGAGAATGGCACCCTTCAGTTTGTCGACAAGGCCGTCTGTGTTGCCTTATCTCAGGTAATATTTGAACTATTGTACATCTGACTTGAAGCAGAGTGACTTTGTCCATAAGTGCATTGTTAATTACCACTGCTCTTCTATCTAAGTATAGTGATCTGCAAACAAGTTTATTGTGTTACTATTTCTGTATTTGAAACAACGAGAAATTTACAAAACGTTTGTTTGAAGAATAGCAACAAGTACAGATTTCTGGAAATAGTGAGATACTTTATCACACAATTATCTTATTTAAATAGATATATTTGTTTCTTTCTTTTCTCTTTCTCCCAGATACTGGACGGGGCCCTTTGCAGGGCGTTTAAAGTCCAACTAGAATTTGTGAGTCCTCTACAGATTACACATTTTACCCCGTGTGGGATCTTTTACTTCCCCTGGCATAGACACCAGATAGAAGGGACCACTGGATTTTAGTGTCTCTTCTGAAAGACACAGGCAAATGTGGGGTGAACGAAATTGCCTAAGTTTCGAAACGGTGGTAGGTGTGATTGAACCACCGTCCCCTCGATTGACAGTCCGGTGTTTTACCGTGCGACCACCGCTCCACACATGTTTGATGCTGGTGTCGCTGTGTTTTCAGAAGTGCAACTACTGTCTGAACTATGGAGCTACCATCGTGTGTCGAGACAGTGAATGTGCCAAGAAGTATCACTACCCTTGTGCCTCGGGTGGGGGCTGCTTCCAGGTAAGACTGACACATTGTCAAACAGATACATCTACTTCAGGTCAAAGAAAAGTCACACAAAGGGTCTCCTCTTGGTCTACAGAACGTGACTGGAATTTGGGTTATTTTAGCAGATAGTTGGGTATAATTTTTTTGTTTTATTCTATAAAAGAGCGTGTTTGATGAAGTGTTAAATCCCATTGTAAAACCCTCTTCCTTATCACCAATTTTAATACAGCGTGATGACGTTTTAGTAAATAATGAATTTGACTTGTTTCACCTTTATTTAGAATATCAGAATGTAGAATAATACCTCCTAAGTGTGCACGTTTTGAGTTGTGTACATTGTCGTGTCCTGTTTGTTTCTGTCAGGACATCAAGACATTGTCTCTGCTGTGTCCTGAACACATCGAACAAGCTGAAGTCATTGGTGAGTTGGCACTGCATTTGGGGGGGAATCATCAGGTCTGTTGTACTCAGATGATTCAACAAAAGGCATTCTGTAACTGAATTGACACAGTGTGCCATCTGTACTTCACATACTAATGGCTTGACTGCCTATGCTTCTGCAGATAGTAATTGTACCAACAGTTGTAAAGCGATTACTGACCGATGAATATAAATTTATTGTCGTGATGTTTTGCATGAGCCAAGGCAGCAATCTTTGCTGTTGTAGTTATGCCAGTAAGCTAAAAACGAGGCTGGGTGATTAATAATACGCATTATTTCACCAATACTTCTGTAGCAGAGTTTTGATAAATATACGTGCAATTTTGTATTTTGGTGTCTATCTGTGAGCAGATGAAATGTGAAATAGTTTTGGTGTTTACGAGCAGACAGCTTATGTATTGTGGATTTTACAATGTGCACTCATAAGAACTGAAATGTCAAAAAGTTAATACAACCGCACTAATCCTGCATGTCGTGGATGTTGTTTTTAGCTGGTCAAGAGGCCTACTGTGTCGTGTGTGACCGGCCTGGCTACATTGCTGACCAACTGTTCTGCACGAGTTGTGGTCAGCACTATCACGGGAACTGCCTTGACCCTCCGGTAGAGGTGAATGCGATTGTGCGTGCCGGCTGGCAGTGCCCGGAGTGCAAGATATGCCAGACCTGTCGGTGAGTGGCGTCTGATTCTGTTGTCTTAGCCCCATCCATGGGATGAAACTCATCCAGATATTGGTCACTGGTGTGTTCTTTTTCCCGCCACTGCTGCAGTACTGACCTGTCCACCATCCGTCTTCATTTACCCTTTCTCCTTTTCTCGTTCTCCCAGATACTGGACGGGGCCTTTGCAGGCGTTTTAAAGTCCAACGAGAATTTGTGAGTCCACTACAGGTTACACATTTACCCCCTGTGCGTGATCTTTTACTTACCCTGCCATAGACACCAGATAGAAGGGACCACCGGCTTTTAATGTCTCTTCCGAAAGACACAGGCAAATGTGGGGTGAACAAAATTGCCTAAGTTTCGAAACGGCGGTAGGTGGGATTGAACCACCGTCCCCTCGATTAACAGTCCGGCGCTCTACCGCGCGACCACCGCTTCCCTTGCTCTCCCATCCCGTACAGTCTCTACATCATCCAACCATCCTGTTATTTCCTCTACTGTCTACACTGAGAACATCCACCAGCAGTTCTCCCATCCATGCCATGTTTCCAGTAGTGCTCATTAATCTTGAGATTGCATTAGATATATAAAATATACTGATTTCCTTAGACAATTTTGTATAATCTGCCATATATGTGTGTAAGATTTTGCACGCATAAGTTTGTATGAAGTTTTTCTATTTCAAAACACGTGTAAAATGTAAATATTAGTACAACATTACTCAAATGTATACATGTTTTTCAATCTGTCATATAGGTTTGTAAGATTTTGTCTGCATAAGTTTGTATGAAATTTTTCTATTTCAATACACATGCAAACATTAGTACAACATTACTCAAATGTATACTTTGACCGTTGATGTTTGTGTGCATTCATTCATTTATTGCCGTGAGAACATGTTCGACAAAGTAGTTCCGGCTGACAGTGTTATGTTGCTGTCTCAGCCAACCTGGAGATGACAACCGGATGTTGGTGTGTGACACGTGTGACAAAGGCTACCACACGTATTGCCTCGACCCAGTCATGACGACCATCCCAAAGAATGGCTGGAAATGCAAGGTATGCAGGCTCTTGGCATTTCTCGTCCGTGCCAGACTGATATGGACAAATAAAAATGTTGATAGACAGACATTTACAATTACAATTTTTTTCTACAAACTAAAGAATTTGTTTGTACATCATTTTTATATTTTCGTGAACACATCACTGTTTCACTAACACCAACACTGTATACTGAATAAGAGAAGTCAACTTGGTGTTTGAATGTACATCTTCGCTGAGATGAAGTGTGAAACATGTCGACTGGACGTCACAGTAAATCTAAGCTGTCCGTCTGTGTCAGAACTGGATGTCACAATAAATCTAAACTGTCCGTCTGTGTAAGAACTGGACGTCACAATAACTCTAAACTGTCCGTCTGTGTAAGAACTGGACGTCACAATAACTCTAAACTGTCCGTCTGTGTAAGAACTGGACGTCACAATAACTCTAAACTGTCCGTCTGTGTAAGAACTGCACGTCACAATAACTCTAAGCTATCCGTCTGTGTAATAACTGGACGTCACAATAACTCTAAACTGTCCGTCTGTGTAAGAACTGGACATCACAATAACTCTAAACTGTCCGTCTGTGTAAGAACTGGACGTCACAATAAATCTACCCTGTCTGTCTGTGTAGAACTGCCGCGTGTGTGGGGACTGTGGAGCGTGTACCCCGGGCAGTGGACCGAGTTCGCGCTGGCACCACAACTACTCGGTGTGTGACAGCTGCTACCAGCAGCGCAACAAGGGCCTGTCCTGTCCCCTCTGTGGCCGCGCCTACCGCCACTTCATTCAGAAGCAGATGACTCAGTGCACCGTGTGCAGCAAGTGAGTGGCACAAACAGTGGCACACAGACAGTGGCACAACCGCATCTGTAGCTGGGCTGATTGCATAGTTAACACAAACTGTGAAATTCCATAATTTATATCTTTATGTTCAAGCAATGTTATTTGCTTATCTGAAATGTCTTGTGTAGTTGTGTAAATCCCATTGCAATTACGGTAATTCACGATAATTGTGTACGCGTCAGAAATGGGTCTGTTTGAATTTTCCTTTGTAGGGATTGCAAAATTTAACATTCAATATCATTCTGTGTTGCAATGGATACCGGGTGGTTTATATTTGTTGGTAATTTGTAATTAGTTCACTTTGAAGGTAAGGTAATTTAGAACACTTGACACAAATGAAGCATTGGTGAATGATTGTGTAGATAAGATAACTGGCAGAATTAGCAACGTTGTCAGTGTATGCAAGTGTTGGCAGTGACATCATGTTTGATCAGATTGTATGTATCTCCTCTGTATTGCCATATCAATTACGAGAGCACTGGTATAATATAATTATGATAGACATTTGATACAGATAAACGTTATCAGGATATACATTTTTACGATTGTTTTCAGATATGTGCACTCGGAGTGTGATGCGCTGGTGGAGAGAGAGAAGAAGGGTGGGGGCTATGTGTGTCCCATATGTCGCAACGAAGTCTCTGTGGTAAGACTGGCTCTTATGGTTAGCTCATCACACCATGTTAGCCACATGTTTGTGACTAGAGTATTGTCGAGCTTGATTTCCAGAGTTGTCCTTGTCTAGAATTAGTGAGTCCACTACAGGTTACACATTTACTTCCTGTGTGGGATCTTGCTTCCCCTGGCATAGACACCAGATAGAAGGGACCACCGGCTTTTAGTGTCTCTTCAGAAAGACACAGGCAATGTGAGGTGAACGAAATTATCTAAATTTCGAAACGGCGGTAAGTGGGATTGAACCACCATCCCCTCGATTGACAGTCCGGCGCTCTACCGCGCGACCACCGCTCCCCACTTGCTCTTATCGTATATCATATTACATGTTATCTTTGTTGATATCACAATTGCTTTATTGACTGATTGTCTGAAGCAATATTGAATACAAACACATGTCATATACATACAAATCAGGATAGACAGTCAACAATATGCAGGAAAGAAGCAAACTACTTATAATAACTTTTTTCAATTAACAACAAAATATGTATGTCTCCTTGGTGCAATTATGCAGATGCGAACACACCACAGTTAATCAAATAAATGTCATAAAATCATGATGATACATTTTGTCAATTAGCTATTAACGATGCAATTCACAATTATTCATACATACTATTATACTGAATTAGACCACTGTATCCTAATTGTGCAGTGTTTCTAGTTAATATGTTCTCCAGATGTATTGTTTCATTGCCTTTTTGAATATATTTATTCATAGACGTACAATCTTCAATGATTCTTCATAATAACAGTATTCCATAGTTTTGGACCAACATCCTAGCTGTAATGTTTAGGTTTTGTCTTGATCACCATTCAAACATTGTTGTGAAGGATAAAGGATAGTCTCCAGAAATGTAGAGGTCATTGTCCTGCAGTATGGTTGACAAAAAAAAATTGTGATACTAGTGAAAGTAACGGGTGTCTTGAAACATATGTGACAGGCTTTTTGAAATTTGTTTATTATTTTTGTTTTAGTGTTTTCGTGTTTTATAATAACATATGCAAATGTTTGATTATGTCATGTTATCTGCCATTGTTTAGTAAATACCTACAAGATTGAGGTTGATTGTTATAGTAATTATTCAGTATGTGACACAGTCTTTGTTTTAATGTTTTTCTGAAACTAGCTCATTTATGGACATTATCTGCTTACATTACATGCTGCTGAACCATTTGTAGAAAGGAAAAAACACTAACTAATTTTCAGAACTTCCACGATGCAGAACAGTATGTTTGTTGACTTATGTGACGTGTACTTGACGTTACAGGCCGACTTGGAAGGCTCCGTGTCCCTCCTGTCACACATGGCAGAGGAAGGCAGTCCTCAAGACATAGAGAACTTTGAAATCTTCAAGACGTTCAAAGGTACAGAGTGTCCTAGTGGGTATATCCGTACATGTTGACAAGTTGTTGATCTTTCTGTCGTTCATGTCTTTGCTGTTCATTGTATGGGTTAGCTTCTCTCTCTCCGTCTCCCTCTCTCCTCTCTCTCTCTCTCTCTCTCCGTCTCCCTCTCCCTCCCTCTCTCCTCTCTCTCTCTCTCTCTCCGTCTCCCTCTCCCTCCCTCTCTCCTCTCTCTCTCCCCTCTCCGTCCCTCCCTCCTTCTAAAATACATCAATGTCATTACAATGAACTATTCCTGTACGTTGTGTTTTTTAGTTATATAAATATTACAGCATTGTTTCTTACATTATATGTATTCGCATTAAAGTTGCATTCTGACTTCCGCCATGTTTAAAATAAAAGTTTCCAGTAAACTAGCATTCCCCATACACTATATATTGTTTTCCTCAACTACCTATCAACTTATTTTCACATATTTTAAGATAAAAAGGAGCAAAAGACGAAAAAAATTCCTGGCGAACCTCGCCAGTTAGAATTCACTGATTGGTTTAGACCTCGAAGAAGGGAATTCCAGTGAAAAGCGCTGTCAGGAGGGGGGCCACACTAAAAGGCGGGCCACAATTGGCAGACCGCACGGAAACGGCATACCACATTCACAAAGATGCCACCACTCGATACGCTCCATATTTACGTCATGTCCAGTTGCCCACATACAAACTATCGCTGGCTACGCGCCTGTACGGTCAATGGCTAATTGAGGATGATTTAAACAACTAGGGCCTAGTTGCCTAGTGGCGCCTCTAGCGACTAACGTGGATTTGTGGAACCTCATTGTGGCCCGCCTTTTAGTTTGCCCCATCGTTTACTTACGTTGACCGGAGAGTTCCGATGGTAAAAATAGATCAACTTTTGGGAAACTCTAGAACCGTTGTTTGTTACAAACTTATATTTGATCAAATAACGTATAAAACCACAAAGTGAGATATGTGGTAGGAAGTATACTAATAACCAAATATCGGTCATGGTGTACATTGACTTTTATAAAATGCGTTAAAAATGGGAAATTATGTCAGAATGCAAGTTTAAATAAACCACCAAGACTTGTCAACTGATTGTCTGTACCTAGATGTTACAGTTTGTGTAATAGTTGTGAATGCTGCAGTGTGGACCCTGTCTGAGCAGTCTTATAGATGCACCACCAGCCGTGTGCTGTTGATATACCTGGGGAACCCACTGTCAACTGTGTATAGATGCAAGAAAGATTATGCCGTTTTAATTTGTTTTAACTTTTTTCTGAGGCCACAAACCCAAATAGCCGTCTCTCAGTGCATGTGTTTGTTTGTTTTTCAGATTGTGACCCCACTCGTGATGATGGTTTCCAAGGCAACGACCTGCTGCATAGTTCCCAGGAGTCTCTCCTAGCAATGACTGAAGACTCGATCTCAAGCATGGACATAGATCTGAATGCACTCGAAAAGGTTAGCAATACGTCTCTATCGTTGTCTTTCTGGTGAGTCAAGACGCATATTCCCAGATGTTGAATGTGCATTTCTTTGGAACTGATGGAAATATATATCAAGAAGACTTGCCATCTGCAGCAGATACTGTATTACTTCACATTAATTGAGTCACTTACCGGATGGTGTCGCTTAGCTTATGCCTGTTTGCTCGCTGGGAGCATAGGCCATCGACCAAGGAACGCCACTGTTTTCTGTCCGTCTTTTCTGCCTGTACCGGATGGTGTAGTGTTTATTTATTTATATTTCTACACACTACAGATAATTGCTTAGTCTTATTGAAAGATGTCTTCTTCCTGGGCACTGATCTGCTAGTTGTACTGGATAATTTTTAGGTGATGAATTTTACGAAATATTCTTATGCGTTGTACAGTTATCCATTGTTTGTTTAGCTGTTGAGTAATATTTAAACAATAGCCTCGTGTTCATTGTAATACAAACTAAGAAGCATCCGTTTAACCCACAATTGTGAGAGTTCCGCTTATTCCTGCAGGGGGTGCAACAGTTGGCCTCATTAGGGGGCATCTCCACAGCTGCGTCGGCCCCCGGACACGACGGTACGTCCACCACCACCAGCAGTGCCCAGCACTCGGGTCTGAGCTCACCACGACACCTCGGGCCCGGAATGGGCAAGCCATCCTATGGGAAGAAAATGGGGAAGAAGATGGGAGCCGGACGGCCAAAGGTGGGTGTGGACTGTCTGTTTCTGTCATCACTTTGTGGTACTGTGTGTTAGGCCTAGGAAAATAAATACCTTGTTTCCGATTTCATGCTTGGAAAACATAGGGTCGGTAGGTAGGGAAATGTTTTTTTTTATCTTAACTTTTTATGCTCTTCAAAATAGGGTAGGTAGGGATGTTTTACTTTTTTTTAAACCTAAATCGATCAAAGTCTTTGGCCTGACAACGAAACTCCACCGTCTTGATGCCAAAAACATCCAACTGATGGACAGACAGGACAGATCGAGAGAAATCTCGCCGAATGAAGAATTATGTGCCGTTTGCACATAATTATCTGGGTCCAGAGGTGGATGGTATGTCTGGAACACATCTTGCAGCGTACCACCGAAAGTTTTTTTTAGCCGGAATGTGCGGGCACAAACTAAATCTCACGGCCAAAATACGTGCAGCCATTTTTCCGCGCTTAGTACATGAAATCATGTCATTCGTGACGCGGCCACGCTCACAGCCAATGAGCGTCTTTGTAGCAAATGAATATCTCGAATTGACCCAATTACGATTGAAACTACGGAAGCCGAACGGTGACATACGTTTTTAAAAATAAAAAAGATATAAATGTTGGTCGTTTTATTCAGGGTCGGTCGGAGCTTTTTATTTTTATTTTAGTCAACCCATAAAAAGTTATTGGGTCGCATGCATCATGTAGGGTTGGTCGAGAAATCGGAAACAAGGTATTTATTTTTCTAGGCCTTAGTAGTCTGCAGTTTTATTCTTCTGCAAATGAAGGTACAATTTTGTTGATACACTAATGGAAATACTGTTGCAGCTGTTTAACATTTCCCTGTTTTGTAACAACAATGTCAATGTTATGATCCACTGAAGTGTTGTAGAGTGCAATAATGCTGTTTTTGTTCAATCACTTACAAAATATATTATCAAAAAGAAGTTGCGAAGAATTGTTTTCGTTTTTCCAAATATAACAACTTCACTCATCAATAAAAATCTTCATGTAAATGCTATCATGTTTAAAAAGCATCATTGCACTCACTGTACCATAAGGAATACATCATAAAAAAATCAGACTCCTAGCTTTGGTACTTTTTCCGGGAGACCTCCCGCAAAATTGCAATGTTGTCGAAAAGAAAGTTTTGCGAAAACGACAAAAACCAAATGAACATCAAATATTTTTAATAACACCAATGTAAAGTCAGCATTATGACTGTTTTTTTTATACCAGCAGCATGTGGTAAATATATAATGAAAGTGTATAAACCATATTCAGTACTTACAGTCGCGCCTCAGTATAACGCAGTAGTTGGGGTCCATGAAATGGAACCGCATTATAAACGAGACGTATTATAGATGATATTCTGCCTATTTAAGGGTACCAACTACTCGAGAACAGCTATGTGCCATATTTATGTTAATACTCAATATATCTCAACCAAATTTGGCATACACGTTCGTTATGTGAACAGCACATACTGTGTAAAATTTGAACTCATTTGCATATGTGTTACCATAGCAACCGACATTTAAAAATTACACAGAGGGGTGAATTAAAAAAAATTATTCTGAGTCAATGGTTTCATGTGGATTCATGGAACTGCTCAAATTCATTAGCTAGAATGTCCCTTCATACAATAAGGTGGTTTGAGCTAGAAAGATCTAATGTGTTCTATGCTTGTAAAATGATTTTTCAGAAAAAACGTTTTTTGGACGTTGGTCAACTGTAGTGTTTCATATCTGACAACTCCAAGTAGTCAGCTGCCATGGTCAAATGAGTCTTATTGTGTGTGTCACTAACATGTGAACAGATGGAACAAATTTCAGATGTCTATCTTTCATAGTTTTTTGGGAATAATTATTTGAAATTTCACAAATGTGCAAAAACATGATTTTGAGAAAATGACAAAAAAAGACAGCAAGTCATATAATATTGACAGCACACCTAGAAACCACTAATAACCATTAACTAAATCATTTATAAGTGTCTGCATAATGAACATGACTACCAGGCATCAGATTCATATAGGAACAACATTTTATTATTGTGCCAACCTTATTTATAAGTGTGTTTTTGACCCAAAATGCGTGACGAATTGTTAACGTTTTGCCGGTCGAAGCCATTTGCTTTCTCATCCTGCAGCTGCCGGAAACGGCGCTGATTGGGCGATGATGCGATCATTGGTGCGCCAGGCGCGTTCATTGGATTAGATATTTACGCGATATTATAATGAGCCATGGATCGCGTAACAAATCCTTATATGGCAGTAGAGGTCGCATACATTTTCCCGAAATAGATGCATATAATTATATTCTAGAACTCCCAGAACACCACATCCGGTTATGTGTAAACTTCCGGACAAGACGGTTACAAACATGGCGGATTTACTAGGCGGCGTGTCTCTGGACTCGAACGTTCTTTTTAGTCATTCCCGGACATTTTAAAATGGCTACCACGGTGGATTTTGCTTCTTGAAGAACGAGGGGCATGTTATAAATGATGTTTTTATTGGTATTCATTCTTGAAATATTGAAATATGCTCTTGCACATAGCTGTATAAGATACCAATGCATCTGAAAATGACATGATCTGAAAACCGTATTTTTTTTATTTCTCGACCCCCTGGTCTCCTTAAAAAGTTATAACCGTCAAGGATTTGAAAGTATTTTCAGTTACCTTGCCTGTATCTACTGCTACACCTGTTCACGTGCAAGTGATTTCACGCAGGTGAAGTATCGCTGCTGCCGCCTGTGTTTATTCACTCATGTATGTCTGCCTACACAGAACCGAAGTGTTGCACCGGGCAAGAAGCGACAGAGGGCGCCACCGATTGCTGAGCGCAGCAGCAAGCGCTCCTCAAACAAACCAAAGCTGAAGACAGGTCACACTGGTGGCGCCTCCAGTGGACAGGTGAGGCGTTTACAGCAGGTCACATGACTTTGTTGAAGCAGCGTTGTAATGCACTGCGCTGTGAATCAGAAGTGACGTGATGGAAAATGTTTGGATTATTATGGAATCAATTAGCACATTTTAAGGGATAAAACATTTGGTCAGCTTACTAATGAAGGTATGTACAGCAGGGCCCAATTTCATGAAGTTGTGTAACTTTACGCACAATTACGCGGTCTACTGGTCGCAGCTAACAACGAATAGTCAATGCAGCTTACGGCCGGTTTCATGCGACCAATTTAGCATTCGCGCAGCTAAAGCAACATAGTATTGACCTGGTTAGGTCGCGGTGGAGAATCCCTGTATTTGTGTTGTGTATGAACATCCTTTTTCTTTCTAGCTGCCGCCATTGTCATTCATATAGCAAATGGGAAGTTATGATAAATGTAAAGGATATCCAGTGTAAACATTAAAAATAATTATGTTGAGAGTGGGCGTGTCGAGAGCACACCGTACTTATTTCAACTTCAGGAGCATACCGTATATATTTTAAATAGCGTAAAGGTACACCTACTAAATAAATGGTGCAACAAAGTGCAACTACGGAGCAGACTCATGAAACGCAACTAGCATAACCCTTACGACATTTTAGACTTGACCGTGAAACTGGGCCCAGAGCAGTAACTTACAACAACTGCTTAGGTTTTTTAAGTGACATTGTCCGTTCGTGGCTTTTTAGTTTTATTGCAAAATCATGTTATACAGTATAAATTATACCTATTATAGAGTAAAGACAGTCAAAATATGTTTTCATCTACCATTTAGGGGTTGAAAATAGACACAATAAGGGCGCTTAAGTCTGTGTACACATCGACCATGAGTCGTTTTCGAAACCGTTGTAGGCGTGGCAAAAAGCCCAGAAGGAAATGCATGATCACGTGATGCAATATCACGTAAAAACAAGTTGACCCCACTAACGCCACACCCAGCCAGGCGCATGGCTCCCAGTTGGTAAAGGTCAAAGGGTGGGTGTCATTCGCGGCGATTTGAGTGACAGCATCGGGATTCTTATAAACATCCGACGTTTAACATTACGAAGTCAGTTCCGTTTTGATCAAACATTTATTGGCAGTCAGGACGCTACAATAGTTATAACTTATACTGATTAACATGATTTTGCAATAAAAATAAAAAGCCACAAACTGATCATGTCGCTTTAATGTTGAAATATGTCACACTGCATTTGTTAATGACGTCTTGTCCACTACAGGCCGGAGGTGACTCGTCGAAGGACGATGACCACCAGTCAACTGCGGTCATCTGTGCCACGGCGGACGAGTTCGTGCTCGGACAGGACATGTGCATGAGTTGTGGCAGCTACGGCACTGGCGAGGAGGGTCAGCTCATTGTGTGTGTCCAGTGTGGACAGTGCTACCACCCGTACTGCGCCAACATGAAGGTAGGCCAACTAAGCACTTTCTCGCCCTCGGTGGAATTTTTAGCTTAATTTATTTATGAATTTAAGGTAGGACACTGGTTGGAAAATGAACTCAGATGATATCTCCACAACCAAAGAAGCAATCTTTATAACACTTTCAGGATGTGTTTCTGGTGGGAAAAGATGACCAAATGTATAATTTCATCCCTTTTGCATAACCGTAACCATGGCAACTGGCTTTTCTGTGAAAATAGGTATACGTGATTTTGCTGGAGGTCTTGCAATAAAACTAGGCATATGTTTCTTTTTTTTTTGCCGTCATCCACTGAAGTGTTGTAGAGTGCAATAATGCTGTTTTTGTTCAATCACTTACAAAATATATAAAAAGCCGCGATCACCATATATGGTTCACGTGAGGTCGGGCTGCCAAGCAACCGGCCGAGACAGTTTGTGATTGGATAGTTTCGCGGATGTCGTCGACTTTTGACTTCAGCAGCGTACGGAAGGAATCATTTCCAACACGGCGATACCAAACATGGCCGGTTTGCAAGCAGCAATGTTTACGTTTGAGCACGCTGAAAATTGGCCCGTTTCCGTCGATTTAAAAGTCCATCTGCCATAATGACGTTAGCAGCAAGTTGGGTAGCGACATATTTAATCATTGTTTTGGCACTTTTAGGAGAAATTCAGTGAAATTAAATTAGCAACACGTGTGGAATATATAGTTCGTTCTAAAAATCCACTTTATTAAAAATCAACCATTTTATCATTTCCAAGCAATTCCCGACCCGCGGCATACTTTAAATGACCCACTATGACAGGCTACCTTTTTGAAGAAATCCGTGGATGAACGGAAACTTTATTGTTGACAGCAGATGAGGTTTAGTTGTGTGTTTGTATACTACTCAAAATTTGCTAAGGATAACACAATGTTTGTAATGGAACAATCTTGAAATGGCAGCCATCCAGAGACTCATTGGAAGCATGAGACGCCATTGCCAGGCTGTGATTGCATCACGTGGGTCACACACAAGCTACTGATAGTTGTTGTTGCTGGTAATTGAACTGATTGGGACATTTTCATGACTTGCAGTAACATTCTGAAACCTTCATTTTGGGGGTCTGGGGAAAACCTAAATTTTGGGTGTCTGCTTCTTTGATGACAAAACACATGTTACCTATTGTTCACATCTGGTATATAGCGATGGAATTCAGGAACATGTCCTTGAATACATGGTGTTTTTAGTTTTTATGTGATACACATGCAATAAAATATAATACTGCCCTAAATAGTGATCCCTAGCAAAATGTGAGTAGTATACAATGTGGTGCTGTGTGGTTGTAGATCAACAATGTGGTGCTGTGTGGTTGTAGATCAACAATGTGGTGCTGTGTGGTTGTAGATCAACAAGGTGGTGCTTGTGGTTGTAGATCAACAAGGTGGTGCTTGTGGTTGTAGATCAACAATGTGGTGCTGTGTGGTTGTAGATCAACAAGGTGGTGCTTGTGGTTGTAGATCAACAAGGTGGTGCTTGTGGTTGTAGATCAACAATGTGGTGCTGTGTGGTTGTAGATCAACAAGGTGGTGCTTGTGGTTGTAGATCAACAAGGTGGTGCTTGTGGTTGTAGATCAACAATGTGGTGCTGTGTGGTTGTAGATCAACAAGGTGGTGCTTGTGGTTGTAGATCAACAAGGTGGTGCTTGTGGTTGTAGATCAACAATGTGGTGCTCTGTGGTTGTAGATCAACAAGGTGGTGCTACAGAAGGGCTGGCGGTGCCTCGACTGCACCGTCTGTGAGGGGTGTGGCAAGCCACACGACGAGGGTCGACTCATCCTGTGTGACGAGTGTGACATCAGCTACCACATCTACTGCCTCGACCCCCCACTCGAGGCCGTCCCCAAGGGCACCTGGAAGTGTAAATGGTCAGTGTCTCTTGTCACGTACGTGTCAGTAGGGTAGGATAGATAAACAAATCCATACAAGTTGTGAAAATACAGAAAGTATATCCTTCTTGATAGTACATTTGAAAAGTGGCCGATATGTAGAAAATAGTTACCCTCACACGTGTGTCAGTATACACTTATGATCTTGAAATATTGGACTTGATTTAATATTTCATTAATGTAAGAACATTTTGTTTAGAAAATGTAAACCGATTTCTGCAGTAAAATGTGGTACATATCTCGTTTGTATTGGAGGTGGACGTGTTATCAGATGTGATTGTGTTGTGTGTGTGTGTGTGTGTGTGTGTGTGTGTGTGTGTGTGTGTGTGTTTGTGTGTTTGTTTGTTTGTTTGTTTGTTTGTTTGTTTGTTTGTTTGTTTGTTTGTTTGTTTGTTTGTTTGTGTTGTTGGTATGTGTTGTTGGTATGTGTGTTGTGAGATGCATAAACTTGTGTTGTACTTGTAGGTGCGTGTGTTGTGAGACGTGTTTGTGTTACAGGTGCGTGTGTTGTGAGATGTGTAAACTTGTGTTGTACTTGTAGGTGCGTGTGTTGTGAGATGTGTTTGTGTTACAGGTGCGTGTGTTGTGAGATGTGTAAACTTGTGTTGTACTTGTAGGTGCGTGTGTTGTGAGATGTGTTTGTGTTACAGGTGCGTGTGTTGTGAGATGTGTAAACTTGTGTTGTAGGTGCGTGTGTTGTAAGACGTGTTTGTGTTACAGGTGCGTGTGCTGTGAGACGTGTGGGGCGACTACCCCGGGCGTGGGGTGTCAGTGGCAGAACAACTACAGCCAGTGCGGGCCGTGCTACAGTCTGTCTGTGTGTCCCGTGTGTCAGTGCAACTACAAGGAGGACGACATGATCATCCAGTGCGCCCACTGCGAGCGGTCAGTCACTAGCCACTTGGACATTCATTAAAGGACAGCTAGTTACATCCAAAGGAGCATATATGTGTATCCTATCTATCATTCAACTCTGTCATGTTTCATGAGGTCACACACAGGAAAGGTTTGCAAGAATTTCATATTTTTCAATTCACCTTTGCCGAGTGATAAATTTAGTTTTATCTACCTGAAGACCCTTCAGTTAGCTTGCATCTTAAATGAGTGTTGCACAATGAGATTATATTATTTTTGTATAAATAAGATCTGCAGGAAGGATTTGTATATAATGCTATATTGAATAATAGATTTGTGAGACTTGGCTGACCATGAGAATTGACATGTTTGTGTGAGCAGGTGGCTGCACATCCAGTGTGACGGGATGAGGAACGATGAGGAGGCTGAACGGGCGGCCTGCTACGGCTACCACTGTCTGCTGTGTCGACCAATCACAGGCATGGATGGACCATGTAAGTACTCACTCAGTTACACATGGACGGACCATGTAAGTACTCACTCAGTTACACATGGATGGACCATGTAAGTACTCACTCAGTTACACATGGACGGACCATGTAAGTACTCACTCAGTTACACATGGACGGACCATGTAAGTACTCACTCAGTTACACATGGACGGCCCATGTAAGTACTCACTCAGTTGCACATGGACGGACCATGTAAGTACTCACTCAGTTACACATGGACGGACCATGTAAGTACTCACTCAGTTACACATGGATGGACCATGTAAGTACTCACTCAGTTACACATGGATGGACCATGTAAGTACTCACTCAGTTACACATGGAAGGACCATGTAAGTACTCACTCAGTTACACATGGATGGACCATGTAAGTACTCACTCAATACAACCTGCTAGTAATGTGTGCTATCTTAGAAAATGATAGTAGACATAACGATTTGTAAGTGGATTTGTTTAAAAACTCCAGTAGATATACGACACTACGCAAAACATATGTCAGTTCTCCTCAAACAACTGTACGTGGTAATGATATATGCTGTTTTGACAACTGTATATTCCTCATCCAGTCCTTTCTGCATGTGCCTGAAATTAGCAGTCTTATTCAATTTAAACAGACAGTTGTTGTTATAAAGTGCTCGGCTATGGATGCTGGCTGAAATGGCAGCTGGCACCTCAATTCATAAAAGTAAATTCCTATATTTTGATGTCCAAGAAAAACTAAAGATCGTACATCACCAAAGTTCTGTCATGGACCTGAATACTGAAGGAACGTTCAGTTATAACAAGTATACAGTGCTGCTAACGTGAAGTATCAGAGATAGTTAGCAAACATTTATTCACATGGTCAACTAAAGCTATGTTGTCACTTATGAAAGGGAATCCTTGTAAGACAACATTTTTGTCACTTCTGAAAAGGGGCCAGTAAGGCAACATTTGCTGTTAGGAGGCACCGTACAGTTGTGTTTCACAGCTCTATGCTGAAGCAGCCTCCGTGCTGCTGTTGATGACAGTGTTGTGTGCTGCTGTTGATGACAGTGTTGTGTGCTGCTGTTGATGACAGTGTTGTGTGCTGCTGTTGATGACAGTGTTGTGTGCTGCTGGTGATGACAGTGTTGTGTGCTGCTGTTGATGACTGTTGTGTGCTGCTGTTGATAACAGTGTTGTGTGCTGCTGTTGATCACAGTGTTGTGTGCTGCTGTTGATGAGTGTTGTGTGCTGCTGTTGATCACAGTGTTGTGTGCTGCTGTTGATGACAGTGTTGTGTGCTGCTGTTGATGAGTGTTGTGTGCTGCTGTTGATGACAGTGTTGTGTGCTGCTGTTGATGACAGTGTTGTGTGCTGCTGTTGATCACAGTGTTGTGTGCTGCTGTTGATGAGTGTTGTGTGCTGCTGTTGATCACAGTGTTGTGTGCTGCTGTTGATCACAGTGTTGTGTGCTGCTGTTGATGAGTGTTGTGTGCTGCTGTTGATCACAGTGTTGTGTGCTGCTGTTGATGAGTGTTGTGTGCTGCTGTTGATGACAGTGTCGTGTGCTGCTGTTGATGACAGTGTTGTGTGCTGCTGTTGATCACAGTGTTGTGTGCTGCTGTTGATGAGTGTTGTGTGCTGCTGTTGATCACAGTGTTGTGTGCTGCTGTTGATCACAGTGTTGTGTGCTGCTGTTGATCACAGTGTTGTGTGCTGCTGTTGATCACAGTGTTGTGTGCTGCTGTTGATCACAGTGTTGTGTGCTGCTGTTGATCACAGTGTTGTGTGCTGCTGTTGATCACAGTGTTGTGTGCTGCTGTTGATCACAGTGTCGTGTGTTGTGTGCTGCTGTTGATCACAGTGTCGTGTGTTGTAGTCCCCCCGGCTCCTTGCTCCCCCCAGAGGGCGCCCTCACCACTGCCATCTGCGTCTCCGCCGTCAACACCACCGATACAGCTCCTCAGAGACAACGGTACGTCTGTGTTCACAGTGACACCAGTCTAAGGCATATATTGCACAGACATTCATCAACTGGCTGTTAACTCCCCGGTGAACTCAGTCTTCTGTTGTCTGTTGTTTGTCCTGTGCAACAGAAAAATTGCCATACTTTTTATCAGACTTTCATATTTTCCATTGTTTGTTATTCTTACGCACATGACAGCACAAAGACATATTGAAGGCAGTTTGACATGCAGCATTTAGCTTCAGTTTATACTTATTTCAGTATCAAGAATATCATGTTGAATCATGGGTAGAGCGCAATGGCTCAGGGGTAGAGCTTCGGACTCTCGACTACGAGAACCCGGGTTCGAATCCTGTGCTGCAGTGTTAAAACCTTTGGCAACTTTGTTTATTAATTCGACATTGCTCCAGTTCATTCAGGTGTATAAATGAGTACCTAGCTATAGACAGTGGTGGATATGTGTACGAGCAACCTTTGCGCATTAATTGTAGCATATGGCTGGATGTATCCTAGAGAAGCCGAGATTGTGTCTGAGTGAACAGGTCTGTTAGTGAAGTAAAGTGTAAAGACTTACCTTGTTTGCCTTTTTATAAGGAACATAAATAGTCGGCTTAACACTTTCACCCTCACTCGATATGTTTTCTCTTCATTTTTACCTGTTCCTACATGCCCGTTAACCCTCTACCTTCCAGATCCAGTGAAGGCACCAAAGCAGTTCATGCTGGACGGTGTGATGCTGTCCGAGCGGGGGCACCAGCTCATCAAGTCCATGGCGGTCAAGATGACCGACAGGAAGCGTGTCCGCCGCCGGCCGGAGGCCAACCGCCACCCGAACATATCCCGCCTCCTACTGGGAGCAGAGGGAGAGGACCAGAGGGGGACTCACCCCATGGAAGGTATACCCCCTCCCACCTGGCCGTACTTATCCTATCAAATCATAATCAATAATAATAATAAAACTTTATTTAGACACCATCAAATCGGGGACGTATGTCCCGTTCACGGGCGTGTACATACATGTAAATAGGTAAATAAATTAATAAAAATAGTTAAGCTAAAATATAATGTTTGCGGGTGTGTACATGCATTTAAATAGGTAAATAAATTAATAAAAATAGTTAAGCTAAAATATAATGTTCGCGGGTGTGTACATACATGTAAATAGGTAAATAAATTAATAAAAATAGTTAAGCTAAAATATAATTTTTGCGGGTGTGTACATACATTTAAATAGGTAAATAAATTAATAAAAATAGTTAAGCTAAAATATAATGTTCACGGGTGTGTACATACATTTAAATAGGTAAATAAATTAATAAATATAGTTAAGCTAAAATATAATGTTCACGGGTGTGTACATACATGTAAATAAGTAAATAAATTTATAAAAATAGTTAAGCTAAAATATAATGTTTGCGGGTGTGTACATACATGTAAATAGGTAAATAAATTAATAAAAATAGTTAAGCTAAAATATAATGTTCACGGGTGTGTACATACATTTAAATAGGTAAATAAATTAATAAATATAGTTAAGCTAAAATATAATGTTCGCGGGTGTGTACATACATTTAAATAGGTAAATAAATTAATAAATATAGTTAAGCTAAAATATAATGTTCACGGGTGTGTACATACATTTAAATAGGTAAATAAATTAATAAATATAGTTAAGCTAAAATATAATGTTCACGGGTGTGTACATACATTTAAATAGGTAAATAATTTAATAAATATAGTTAAGCTAAAATATAATGTTCACGGGTGTGTACATACATTTAAATAGGTAAATAAATTAATAAATATAGTTAAGCTAAAATATAATGTTCACGGGTGTGTACATACATTTAAATAGGTAAATAATTTAATAAATATAGTTAAGCTAAAATATAATGTTCACGGGTGTGTACATACATTTAAATAGGTTAATAAATATAGTTAAGCTAAAATATAATGTTCACGGGTGTGTACAAAATGACTGTCTCACACACTTGCATGGTGCCTGTTTCCAGTGGATGTGACTAAAGGTGTCGTTGACAACGTGGCAGGTGACGGCCCTGGTGTCTGTCCCACCGTAGACAAACAGGAGGGGACGGGAGACACGCCCTCTACTGAGAAGAAGAAGAAGTCACGGATACGCATCGGAATGGGTAAGAAATGTTCTTGTCTTGTCATCAGTCCCTACTGGTTGTACACAGGACACATCTCCGCCAGTTCGGTGATCGAGCGTTCTGCATCGCTGCTCCTCACTTATGGAACGATCTACCACGCAACATGTGAACGTGTGATTCGTTATACCAGTTCAAAAGACTCCTTAAAACTTATTTATTCAAAAGAGCTTTTTACTCATGAACACTGACGGACGTTTTAAGTTTTTAGGATTTACTTATTTATTTATTATTCAGAGCCGCATTTAGTACTTTTACATTCATAATATGTATTATTATAAGTTGTTTTATTATCCGTATGTGTATTTTTATGATAATTTATTTCGATATTTGATGCCATGTTTTTATGATTTTTAACTTTTAGTTTCTCTCTATGATTTGTTGTAACAGCGCCTTCGAACAAGGTAACTTGGATTTATGGCGCTATATAAATGCTTTTGTTATTATTATTGTCTTGAGTGTATAAAAGTAATGAAAGAAATAAGTTTATAGAGTACTGAGTTACCATGGTATGCAGTCCTTGTGTAAAGAAATGCTTGGCAGCTGCCACAGTTTTTAGTGGGTAGCTTTTGAATTCATGGACATGTTCATCGTGTAGGAATAAAATAAATATGAATAGAAGCTATAAAGTACAGCCTATAACAGAGGTCCAGAAGGCCGGGTAACGTACCAGCTTTGAAATAATGAGTACTGTTTTCTGTGTGTTCACTGTTATTGTTGGTGTGTGATTGTTGATGTTAATGTGATGTTTGTATCGCTGCAGGGGTCGGAGGGTTCATGGTGCGTCATCGCTCGTCAACCAAGAGCACTGTGGGATTGGTGAAAGAACCCGTCAATCCACTTGTGTCCTCAGAAATGCTTGAAGGTCAGTGTCAGTTTTGAACAGTTTTAGTTACTAAAAACTGTTATGTTAATGTAAATTTTGCTGAATGGCATTAAGCATTATTGACAGAGTATTCTTTGTACATGTAATAACTTGTATTAAATAACAATTTGTTAAATAATGATGTGTAAAAACTGTAAGCAGTCTAGAGGCGTAGATTTCAAGACTTCAAGAGTTTACTGCTAAGAAGTGATGTTTCACTATCCTGCAGTTGTAATGTGTGTGCTAAAGTAATAAGTTAATAAAATAAATATGACAAGTAGATAAATACAATTAACTGTACATTAAGTGTACATTAAAACGATGGATAAATTAAAATAAATATAATAAATAGATAAATAAATTATTTGTACTTAAATTTTTACGGTCATATGCAATGTAAAGGATACAACACTGTGAGCTAAAATAATAAGTTAATAAAATATTATAATAAATAGATCAATAAAATTATTAGTACATTAAATAAAAAACATTCAGTCCATGGTTAACACTAAAACAATATAGTCTCTCGAACACTTCTGCGGTAGATGCGGTGACAGCTTCCTCGGTAAATGCGTTCCACAGTGGAATACGGCGTACGTAGAATGACTGCGGTAGGGCGTGCAAATGGCTGGTAGGGTTCGTAGTTTGTGCTTGTGATAGGAGGTTGTATGTAACAAGGTTATGACCGCCGTCAGTGTGTGTTACAGGTGCCCCGGGGAAGATGGAAGACAAGGCTGAGGAAGAGGGACCAGTCATAAAGAAACGACGGCGGAGGCGACCGAAGAAGTCCAAGATGGAGGATGACTATCCCTCCTACTTGCAGGTCAGCATCATTCTCATCAGTGTCTAAGATAAAATAATTTGCTTCATATTTGAACGAACTAGAAAGTAATAGAAGTACAATGATACCCATTTTTATTGTCCTGTCCAGAGTAAAATTTTGTTTACAGCAAAGAATCCTGAATAACAAGTTTGTGTGTTACACTGATATAGTGGATATATGCTGTCCCAACACTGTCCATTGTGAATCGTAGTTACTGTATTATTAGTGAAACATTTCATGTGTAGACCCATTGCTTCTCACCCATTGCACGAATTCTACTTTGTTGCACAATCTGGTTGTAGGTACATTTCCGAAAGAACACGCATGAACTGTTATAGAAACACATTTCTTCCAACTTCTGTTAGGCTGCTAAACGCGAAATCGGGGAGTGGAAAATGATCGGGGAGGATGGGGGGATACAATGGGGCGCACTACTTTCCTATAACTTTGCACTGTCACTACTAATGTCGTTGTATTATGTTGTGTTATGTGAATATTTACCACAAGAATTTCCTCTTTGGAGGACTATTAAAGGTTATTGTATTGTATTGTCTGTTGCTGCGGCACTGGTGCAAACGTGATGACATTCTGCAGATGGCGTTCTTCGGGAAGACACTCATTGACAAAGGCAAGGAGGGAGCATGTCTACATGTGCCTCTAGAGGACAGTAGAAGTCTCGACGAAGACACACAGTCGGCTGATGCACTCCATGCCAACGACCCGTTTGCGTTCCCCGACTCGCCTGTGAAGACCACCCCATCTGTCCACCCACCGGCCTCCACTAAGGCAGGCGTCCACCCCGCCGTCATGCAACCCTCACTCGCAGACCCTCTCCACCAGATGGTGCCACAGTCGGACGAAGATTCGGACAAGATTCAGGCTCTGGGTGCGTGTTGTGTCTGATATGTTCCTGTCTTGTGTAATTGTTTTGCTGCAGTAATAAGATACATGCAAAGATATGTTCCGTGGATTTAGAGTAATCTTATAGAACAAATGTAGTTTGAAATGGGGGCAGTTATTTAAAATAAACATACTTTGATATTGTTCTGTTATAAAATAAAAAAATACAATATTTATATAGCGCCATAATCACACGGTGCTCTAGGGCGCTTTACAGTACAATAATAATAATGATAAATCTATAGAGAAATTAAATTAAACAATATTCAGTTAAATAATTTAAAAGCTAAGCAACGAATAGTCGTAAATTGAATTAAAGAATAAAAATACAATTCTATATAAGGATAGTAAACGTAAAAGGTATAGGTGCAATAAATAATTAAGTAATATATTATATAAAAAACTCAAATAATAATAATAAACAAATATAATATATAGAATTAGGGGGGATAAAAAATAGTAAGATTTCGGATAAAATGTACATTCATGGCATTAAAATAAATGAACTAGTAGGAATAAATATCTGTTGCTGAACTACTTGTTAGAGACTTGTGTGAGAGAAAGTGTCTTTCTGTCTCAGACGAAGGAGACCTCAAGGACCTGCTACCAACAGACCTTCTTTCACACGATGAGGACCTCATCTCAATCCTGGAGGAAGAGGACCTTGGCAAGACCACAGCTGGTCAGGGTCCTTCTCTTGTGGTCTATGTTCACCTTCATATGTATGAATAAATGTACTACAGGTTCCGACATGAGACATGTGGTTCAGCTTTGCCCTGCTCTCTTGCACTCTGAAGTTAGTCAGCCATGCTTCTGTTTCTAAATGTCAGTCCCGTGTGTGGCAGCCCTAGAGAGGCTCCACTGTATTGATTTTACAGTGCTTCATTCTTTAGGCGAGCGATCGCTCTCGCTCCCTATCGCTCGCACAAATCACCCATCTAGGGAGCAATTTATCGCTGGCACTAACTACGATAATCGCTCCTGTAACCAGACCACGTGGAATGTGGCACCATCTAGCGACAAAACAATTCCATGTAAATTACATGTTTAGATGTACATATGCGATCCAGATGTTTACGAGGCGCTAAGTAAGTAACTGCGTAACCGAAAAGATCACTTTGCAAAACCAGCCGCATGACACGATTACAAAGTGGCGCTGCCATGCGGACAACACAGAATGCCACCTGGTAGATTTAAAAAGAAGTAAAAATCACTCCCTCAAATTATGTCGCATTTATCGCTCGCCTGGGTTTTTCAAACGTGAAGCACTGATTTTATATCTCTTGCTTTGGTCCACAGACGAGATGGACAGTGCCGACGCCGTGTCCGGTCCCCAGACCCACGCTGGGCCACGCCCGTCCGCGGCCGCAACTGGACCGCCATCCACTGACCACCACAAGGGCGACGGTGACCACCTGGACAACCTTGACCAGATGCTTGACCACAGCCTGGAGATGAACAAGGAGATGGAGGCGGACGTGGACAGTCTGCTCAGTCAGGAGCTGGCGCAGATCGACAGCAAGACCGTGGAGGACATCTTCAAGGGGGTGCTGGAACAAGGCCCCGCCCCCAGCCCCACGACAGGTAAGGGCTGTAGAGCGAAATGTCTGGTGACACGTCTTGAGACAGGCCTGAAGCAGGCAGGGAACAGCTGGGAACAAGAACCGACGATGGCCAGTCAGTGTATTCCTGTTGTTGTCAGCTGTCTAATACACTACCGACTTATCATTATATACACCCAGTGTCATGCTACGAAGAACATAGACAGATCATGTGTCTATCAAAACCACACCACAGACTGGGTACGAGTAAGTTCTGAGTCCCATAGAACATATAAGTAAACAGAGGCAGCTCTCTTCGAAAACATACGAAACACATGCTGCTTCATTGACGTCAGTCCAGTAATCACCTTGTTAATTACTTGAAGTTGATACTGCATCCACTTTTTGAACACATTAAAAAAGTATATATTCAATATTAACTAATGTCGTTGCTGCATATAATATCTGAATAAGTTAATATATGTGACGTGTTCTAACAAAATTAGTCATATGTCAGCACTAGTTCATGTCGCATTCTTTTGGGTTTCCCTCAACGCATGGCGAACTTATTTGGTACTACAAGAAAGCCCATGGTGCCCTCTTTCGGATTCTTGTAGTGGAAATTCCCACTGACGTCAGTGTAAGCCAATGGCAGCGCTTAATACGAGAGGCCTGTCTGTGAACAAATGTCACTAGACGCCGGGGGGAGCTGACAGCGGGCCCCTGATTGGCTTAGAGCTGTTCGCGCAGGCGCAGTTCGCGTAAACAACGTGGAATCGTTGGAGTCGCTGATACAAAACATTGCTAAATACTCGGATTATGTTGTACTAATTTCAGTACACAGTTAGCATGATATATCCTCGACGGTGAACATGCCTTGGGAGTTTATATCGAATGCATCAAATGGAGTAATAGAAGCAAAACGGCCGATTTTGGATCGACAATGTACTCGACCGTGTGCTTACGCGACCGCGAAATTCAAATGCGTTTTTTTCCATTTGAAACTTTCTACCCTAGGCATGTTCAGCATCCAATAACTTTGGCTGTGTGTGAGATGTGTCCATAATTTTTACACCGTTGGAAAGACTAAAACATCTTCTTTATGGTGTGACTAACTCAAATTGTTTTTGGACAAACGACTCATTTCGTTAGAACACGTCACATATAGTCAATACTAACGTAGAACGCAATGTCTCAGGGGTAGAGCTTCGGACTCTCGACTATGAGAACCCGGGTTCGAATCCTGTGCTGCGGTGTTAAAATCTTGGGCACGCTTTTTCACTCTACATTGCTCCAGTTCACTCAGCTGTATAAATGAGTACCTGGCGATAGACAGTGGTGGATATGTGCATTAATTGTAACATATGGCTGGATGCTTCCCAGAGAAGCTGAGATGGTATCTGAGTGAACAGGTCTGTCAGGGAAGTAAGGTGGAAGGTGCTTTGAACGGTCCTGGGGACTGGATACTGCGCTATATAAGAACGTGCCTTTACCTTTTACTACAGAGTTACATGTCGGTAATTTGTATATGACAAGGATGCCCGCCCTTGTTTCAGATACTGATGGTAACTTCCAACTGACGTCTCTGGCGAGACCTGGCTTACCAGGAGAGAGCCCACTGGCCCCCAGACTGGGAGTGGAAGGCCCTCAGTTGCCTGGCCACCCCAAGGAAGTGGGCCTGGGAGGAGCCCCAGGGTTCATGGGACCTGGTGGAGCTGAATTTCCCGGGTGAGTTGCAGTGTGTTTTGTGAACATGTCATCGTTATAAGACAACTTCATCCAGTGTAATGAGTTTGAAAAGTGTTGCAATGTTACAGTTAATTATTCTGGTTTATTAATTAATATTTTACTCACTATTCACTTGTCTACAACTGCTTTGCTTTGAACTAAATTTGGCTGAATAAAAGAAGATAAACTAAACCACTGCATGTAAAGTATCAAACATAAAGTATCATAATGTTGCATCTGTTGTCGCTATGACAACAGATGCAATATTATGATACTTTATGTTTGATACTTTACATGTGCGGTTTAGTTTGTCTTCTTTTATTCAGCCAAATTTAGCGATATTTAATGTTTATATTAGGTGATTGTAATTATAAACATCCAAGTAGAGTCTTACTCTGGACATCGGTGGAAATAAACTACACAGGCTGTGTGTTCGAAATCACATAATTTAGTTCCACAAGAAAAATGTTGACTAGACTGAAATATAGAAACTGATACTTAAGGCAATATGTTATTTTTGATCAGATCTTGCTGTAATTTGCACACAAAGATATATACATTGCAAATGAAATGTGAAGAAAAAAATTTGATCCACTCATGACCCTCATTGTGCCCCCCACATTTAATTTTAATGGTATCAGCTGGAGGGGTAGATCTTGACAATGACCAGACCAAAATCATCGTAACTTTGTGTGTATATAGCTAAACTACACTTGCTTTTAGTAACAGAATTTGTTTTTGGATATCTTATCTAGTTTTTTAACAATTTATTTTTGAAGTGGGGTAAACATAATACTAATGAAATGTGATTATTTTATCATCACAAATTCACCGTATTGTTTTTTTTAACAACTTTCTAAATGTGGATCTGTGGCATGGACAAAGTCTGAAAAAAAAATGTTCATGACTGACACTGGTGATTGCTGTGACCAGCCACGGCTACGGGGACGCCTCGGGAGTGTCACCATGGCAACAAGTGCCCCTGGACGAGGGCGAGCCAGAGACCCTCTCCTACAACAAGCGCAGCATGCTCAAGTGGGAGAAGGACGAGACCCTGGGAGACCAGTCCACCATCTCACCCGTCCTCTACTGCAACCTCAACCACCCAGAGCTGAAGACAGAGTACCCAGGTATGTTCTCTCGTTCTCGCTCTCTCTCGCCCTCTCTCTCTCACCCTCTCTCTCGCTCTCTCTTGCTTTCTCCCATTCTCACCCTCTCTCACTCACCCTCTCTCTCTCGCCCTCTCTCTCGCTCTCTCTTGCTTTCTCCCACTCTCTCTCTCACCCTCTCTCACTCACCCTCTCTCTCTCGCCCTCTCTCTCGCTCTCTCTTGCTTTCTCCCACTCTCTCTCTCACCCTCTCTCACTCACCCTCTCTCTCTCGCCCTCTCTCTCGCTCTCTCTTGCTTTCTCCCACTCTCTCTCTCACCCTCTCTCACTCACCCTCTCTCACTCACCCTCTCTCTCTCGCTCTCTCTTGCTTTCTCCCACTGTCTCTCTCTCGCCCTCTCTCACTCACACTCTGTCACTGACCCTCTCTCTCTCGCCCTCTCTCGCTCTCTTGCTTTCTCCCACTCTCTCTCTCTCGCCCTCTCTCACTCACACTCACTCACCCTCTCTCTCTCGCCCTCTCTCGCTCTCTTGCTTTCTCCCACTCTCTCTCTCTCACCCTCTCTCACTCACACTCTCTCGCCCTCTCTCTTGCTTTCTCCCACTCTCTCTCACTGTCTCTCTCTGTCTCCCTCTCTCCCTCTCTCGCCCTCTCCCCCCCCCTCTCTCTCACTCTCTCACTCTCTCTCTCTCTCTCTCTCTCTCTCTCTCTCTCTCTCTCTGTTGTCTGCATGACGCAGTTGATCATTAATGGATGTGTTCAGGTTGACGTTTTTGAACTGTTCAGGTTGACGCGTTGTGTGTGTTGTGGTTGTGTTGAGGTTGATGATTCAGCCATTGTTTGTTTACCAGCATTATGTCACATTCACCTGACCAACATTCATTGACAACTTACAACTAAGAGTAGTAAAATAACATTAAAATTAACTTTTGTTGAAGTTGGCTGAAGATGCCTACTTAGAAACTGCGATCTAACTATATATGTCTCTTATTAATTTCTTTAGTATTCAACCCTTCCATTATTTATTAGTAACCATAGCCTTTGCAATGTCACTAATTTAGCTTGAGTATTATGGTCATTGTTGCTCATATGTATTTGTTTCCGCTGAGATGGTGTTAGTATTAACGACAGTTGCAAGTGTAACGATGTAGTTGCAAACATTTTGTCCTATCACTGGTCCACATGCCTGTATCTCCCTCTGTCTTCCCTTCCAGACTGGAGTGAGCGAGTGAAACAAATCTCCAAGATTTGGCGGCGTGTCCCAGCAGAAGAGAAGCCTCCGTTCTTGGTATGTTCCATCATGAATTGTTTTCGTACTGGTCAGCAAATGCAGGCTGTAGATGTGACGGTGAGATGGCAGCCCCCATTGGGGAAGGTTTGACTGCCTGTGTTATACTGGTGGCATGGTGAACCTGTACAGCTAACCAATACTGTTATGTCTGCATGGTGATATTGTAAAACCAAACAACACAAAGGTAGGGCTAAAAGGTAGTGTTAAAAATCCAACAATTAGAGAAGTCAAAGGCTGCTCAGTCAACTATGACAGTCCAAAATATTATGTAACAAGAAAGTTAAGGAAATTAAAACTTCCCCCTGCTGTTCCTGTTCCTTTGCCTTGAAGGTGACTGAAGTAGTGAGAGTTCATAAACAAACACTTTTTTCTGGATAGCTACAAAAACATGGTAGTACGTAAGTATGTGGTACCTTTCACAAAGTCGTCAAATCTTACATCCAGGAGAGTGCTAGCAGATAGTTAATAAATCTGGTAGTGTGCATGTTAGAGCGGGTACAAGTGTATTTAGTGTGTAACTGAGTAAACATGCAGGAAACTGGGGAGATATATTCATTTATAAAGAAAAGCATTTGTGTTTAAAAGAGTGAATTACAGGTACACTGTAAATAACTAATTACAATAGATGTAAGGCTTTCCTCAGATGCCTAATAGATAGTCGTGAAAATTAATTCCCTCATTACGTTTCGTAAAGTATGCAGTTATACGTTGCTACAAGTAAAGTACATCGAATAATGACACGTAATACTCGGCTCAAATGAAGGAATTTTTTTTACTCAAGTCCCCTAAACGAACAGAGTAAATGTAAGTCATTACATACCAACAAATAGTTTTATTCTCCCTATGTACAAAGTCGTGGGTTTGTGTTGTGATGTGCTGGTCATAAACACCCTAGAGTTTTACAGCTGATTGAGGTCAAGTAGCTACCAACACTACTCACCAATGTACATGTGGTTCTAGGCAAAGGCACGTGAGAACCGAGCTAACAGTCGTCTTCTCCGGCCGCAGAAGGTAAAACACTCACTTCTGACTGGCCGTCCTGCCAAACTGCTTTCGTTGTTGTAGCTGTAGCGTTTTCTCGCTCAGTGTCTAACCTTACGTTGGTTTAGTTAACATCTGCATAGTGCACAGCGTGTGTTCGACCCGGGGAATGGCAGTGAACGGAAATGGCTCGTGAAGTCACAGCCGTTCTGTACATTCGCTTACGTAGAACGTGGCCGGGAAGTGTGCGGGCAGAACGCTAGAAAACATCAACACTCTGCTGCCATTTCCTGCCATGGGTGTTGGCTTTTGGTTTCTGCAATGTTGCATGCTGGTGTTAGTTGCATTAGTCCTAGTGACGGCTCCATCTCTGTAGGTGCACTCTTCTGGTTTTCTTTATTTCTCATTCACTGTGTGATGCTTCAGACAGAACACTGCAAGATTCTACCATACTCAGAGGTAGAACTTCGGCATTTATTTTAGTAGACAGCGTGACTAGTAAAATCAAAAGTTTACTAGTCCGCCAAAAGGTTTACTAGTCTGACAAAAACATAAAAACAATCCAAATTTTAGTCGTTGAAAACTGCTCTATGGAAATAAAAATATCACACTGGAATACTGTAGACATCAAAAAACCATCAATCTTACAAATAATGTCCAGACAAGTTCATATTTTGATGTAGCTTGTGACCATGCCTAAGAAAATGTCATAATTTATCAGTAAATGAAACTACTTATCAACAGTTTTAATGGCTTGGGATTTAGTTACACCCCCCCAGATGGGTTATGGTCACTGTGTTTACAAATGTTTGGTCGGTCGGTCGGTCGGTCGGTCGGTCGGTCGGTCGGTCGGTCGGTCGGTCGGTCGGTCGGTCGGTCGGTCGGTCGGTCGGTCGGTCGGTCGGTCGGTCGGTCGGTCGGTCGGTCGGTCGATCGATCGATTGATTGATGTAGGGTGGGGTGGATGACACATTGACCTTTACTAGACAACCGGACTAGTTATTAGGAAGGTTTACTAGTCCACCCTTATCTTTACTAGTGTATGGACTAGTGGGTAGTTTCTACTCCTGCTTCATCAGTGATTGTAGCACATTTGTGACTTGAATCCTGCTGTTATAATTGTATAGTTTTCTCGCTTAGTGCAAAAATCCACACACCGAAGTAGTAGCAACATCTGCCTGTGGCATTTGTGCTTTCATGACATATGTCACAGCTAAACCTACCCACGTGTCTCTGTAGTAGTCAAGACTCGTGTTTCCAGTAAAACTGCAAATCAGCTAGACCTGTCTAGAAATAGTTGTGTTTTATTGTTGTTTTATTTCTTGTTTCGCTTCCACTGCATGTGTTTTTTACTAGCATTGCATAGCTGTAATAAAGTCGCTTTAAATGTATTTTCATAATTTACAAGTTTGGATTCTAAATGGTTTTTTTCCCAGGACATTGTGTCCAATCTCTGTTTGACGATGTTGTTCCTAAAGCATTTGTGCAAAAATGGCATACATTTCATATTAGTGAATATACAACCATTTATTCATGTTCAGTTGTGATGAGAACATTTTCATTAATTGAGACATTAAATAAAAAAATACTGAAAATAGTTATTAAAAGTTCTGAATGTTATATCTGCAGTTTTGCAATTTTTTTTAAAACCACATGACTTCATTTGGGCTAAACAACATTAGCTTTACAGCAGGGCTAATCCATCCGAGCTGGGGATCTTAAACATACACCCCCCTCACACAGATGGTATAAAAATTTAAAACAGATACCGTACTAAACAATGAGACGGCCGAGATTGAGCGAGATCTGTGCGTGTTTCGTTCCACAGGGGAGTGCCCCTACTCCTATCTAATAGCTCTGTTTACAGTAATCAGCACCTGTCAGTTTACAACAACATTCAATCACTTTTTTAAAGGATTTATTTAGATCACACTTTTTAGGTTAAAACATGCATTAAAAATAAGTTAAAATAGACATAAATTGTTGGTTAGTCCAGTTTGTTATGATATTGATTCAATATGTTATCCTTGGATGCTTTTAGTAACTCTGGCAATTTTCAAGTCCGGGTTATTGTTGTATCATTTCTAAGATGAAAATGTCGCCCGTCTTCACAAAATGAGTCGGATGATGGCAAAAGTAATTTTCCTTAAATGCTGTTTTCGAGAAAGAAAGATTGAATCCAACAATTTTGAGATTTTCACACGTAATTGCTTAGTATTCCTGTTTTATGTATTTTTGTGTCATGTTTGAAGGGCTAAGTGAAGCACTTGAATTTCACGAAACAACGTGGAAAAAGCTGCAAATTGCACACGGCCTTTGCCACTAAATTTGGTACAAATCGGGCATCACGAGGAAGCCTGGCATGTTGTTGGTCGATATATTATATGGGCAAACGTATGTTAATAAATGTGAACTGTGACCCACAGAAGGCCTTGAAGGGGTGGCCTGTTCATATGAGCTGCGTAAACAGTGAAATAGCAGTGTTATCCGCATCACTGGTTGCCACCCAGAATGCACTACAGATTGGTGTAGTGACAAGATGATGTAAATAATCTGTACACATGCAGATGCAAGTGCATTTCCACATGGTTGATGACCCCAGATTTTCTTGTAAATAATGAGGCTAGTTGATGTCGGACAGTGGTGTAGCTTCTTTGTCGTAGTCCAGCTGTAGATGTGACCCCAGTTACAAGGCCACCCAGTGGCAGTTAGCAGAAGGACACTAGATGTCGCCGGCGACACAGCCACCGTTGGTTTACTGTTAGTGCGTCATGAATATGAGCCACAAGGAGAGACCATAAGGCCGACTTTGATTGAGCTACGCGAGTAACTTAAGTAACCTGAGTACCAATCGAACATCCATGATCGCTTGACCCTTCTTGACATAGATACACAAGGTCAATCTTCAAGCCGCTACCCGAGGCAATTGTGGTTTGGAGAGAGGATTCACTTGAGTAATTACACCATTAGCAGTAATAATAATAGCTTTATTGTTTCATAATGTCATGTACATACAGTAAAGTAATACAGTAAAGTAATAATTTCATGTCAAAGTACATGAAACAATGTAACAATTGCATTTAAGCAACAATGCTTATTTTCCTTATTCATGTATTTTAACAATTATGCAACAATTAATAATTCGTGAACATAAACATAAAAACCTATACAGCAGCATCATAATAGTGCAACTAGTTAACTAAAATAGTGAAATAGTGAATTACAAGTGTACCACAAAATTAAATATGTGGATGCACATGTGTGACAAGTAAAATTGCATTTAAATAATTGTTTAATATAATTATAGAAAAAAGTGACAGCCAATAGGGAACGTATGTCCCTGTTACACAACAAATTAATTAAACATTACACGACGTAATCATTTAAATATGCAGGAACGTCACCACATTCTATGAATTATAATTTAAGACCAAGAAGATGAACATCACAATTTACACACTGAACAACTGATTACTTTATTTAGTTTATTTACATTTAACGGGTTTATCTCCGTGATCACAATCATCGCTGCTCAGTTGGATTACTGTCATGGTACTGCATGCGCAGTGTAAACCGGATACCACGTTAGGGTTACGGGAGTAACTAGGGTCATGCGAGTAACTTGAGTAGGCCAATCGAAGTCAGCCTAAGCTGCAGGCCTGGGTAGGAGACAAGGCATGCCGGTGTCATAGAATATGGACCCCATGGAAAATGAACTCAGGGTCCATATTCCCTATATTTTCCCCACCATAGAATTTGGACATGAAGGCTCCATATTCTATGGGGGTCCGTATTATATGTTTTGCTATCTACATTATTTATTCCTGATGTAACTTAGAAACTGAGCCATACCTGTGATTCCAATGGAATTAAAATTTAGCTTTCTATGGGTGTCCATTTTCTGTCTGACACTAGCCCATGGCTCGGGCTTGGCCAGGGGCTGTCACCTGCACTCATGAAGGATGGTCCTGGAGCTACACGTGATCTGTATCTTGACACTGTCACCGGTCGCTTGTCATTATGGAGCTACATTATTCTTTAGTATTAAACTTGTTAAATATGACTGTGTGTTGTAATTCTTACTTTTGAAGTTATAGGAAGTTTTAGCCTGTTTATATAAATCTGAATTTTCTTTAATTAATTTAAATTTCATACTGACCCACGTATGTGTTAATTTTATTAAGTATAATATTATTTTAATTATCTTTACAATTTTTTTTTGTATAATCAAGTAATCGTACTGCCTATTTATATTACCCCTAGCAATGCAGGTAGTTACGCAATTAAATTACTGTTAATTAATTTCTGACAAAGATCGTATTTGTATATTAACCTGATAGCATGAGGATCTCATAATATCTGAGTGATCCAAATATGTCCATGCTAAATAATATATAACAGGAGAGGGGGTTGCAGGTCTTAGCTATTATGTGTAGTAGTGGTAATTGCAAAAGCAATTAATTGTTCTGTTTCTTGTCTAACAAAGATGTATCAGACAGTCCACCACTGCCAGTACTGTGCAGGGTCTGTACGGGCCCTTGAAAGTCTTGAAAAGCCTTGAATTTGATTGGACCAAATTCAAGGCCTTGAAATCCTTGAATTTTACAAAGTAGTCTTGAAAAGTCTTGAATTTAATTTTGGTCAATAAAGTATTGTTTTGACTCGATTGTTGTGACGAATAACAGCCAGAAAAGGAAACGCCTATGCACAAAAATAACTTGTGTGCTCATTGGGCATTTCATTGTGGTCGGTGGCATTGTTTTCTTAGTTGAGTAAAAATTTTAATGTTAACTAATTTACTGCACTTAAAAGTACATATGTCGTTAAAACAGTCTTGAATTTCTTTTTCAAATAGTCTTGAAAAGTCTTGGAAAGCCTTGAATTTCAAATGTGTAGGTGTGTACGGATCCTGACTGTCCCATGGGGTCGTGTGAAATAAGACATTTTGTTTGTTCACCAGTTGGTTGGCCCGGACATGAAGAAGAAGGTGAAACCACCCAGACCAGCAGGTGGAGCCACTGCATCGCGTGACGACTCGTCGCTGCCGTCGCCTCAGAAGGGACAGCAGACTCCCCCTGGTGGCATTCCGATGGGTGAGATGTGTGACACTTGTTTCATTTCAAGATGATACAAAAAAAATAGTATACTTCATGTATATGCAACAAAAGAAATTTATATAATGCCTTGTTGTTATTCCCTTTAAAGTTACACGGCTCCATGAAACTGGGCCGTGGGATTTAGGCAATGCACATGGTTAAGGTAGCTAGATAAGTAGTGTTCTGTTTGCTCTCATTTCTCCTTGAATCTGATATTGAAATGTTTTGCGCGAGTCTGACTTGAGTTCGTTTCCTTCACTTCATTGCAGACTGCCAGTCCACTGGGTCCCAGGAATCCCAGGATGCATCAGGTGGGCTGTTTGGAATGTCATCCACTTCCTCCCAGAGCCCACAGCAAATCCCGCCTAGTTTCCCACCCGGGGAAGACGGTCGTCCTCCCCAGCAGTTCCTCCCAAAAGTGCCGTCTTCCGCAGGTCAGTTGAGTGGTCTGTCCCCAGATGGCAGCACAGCTGAGAGTCAGTCACATGACGTGTTCAAATCGCCACCTCCGCCGCCGCGACCTCATGACCCCTACGTACCGGGGTCATACATGCAGCGACAGGGTCATCCGGACATGTTTGGTCATCCCGCGAAGACTTCAGGGCAGCACATGGCGTCGCCGCCAGGTCAGAGGTCAAACGCGGGGCGCAACGAACCAGAAATGCCATTTGGTCCTTTTCCGCCGATACAGGCGAGGCAACATGACATGTACAGCCAGGCTGAGTTGAACGAACCCAGTGGGGGCGTGCCACTGAAAGCAAGACCACAGATGCCAAACCAGGGTGTATACCCTGTCGGGGCGAGGCAACCTACAATGCCCTATGACCCCTATGCACAAATGCCGCGAACCCCGCGACCCCAGACCACCCAGAGGCCCAGTCAGGATCCGTACGCCCAACCCCCGGGCACGCCCCGACCGCAGGACCAATACGTGGACCAGGCCCGGCAGCAGGATCCATACGCCCAAATGCCCGGCACGCCAAGACCACAGGATCCGTACGCCCAACCACCCAATACTCCAAGGCCGCAAGATCCATATGCCCAACCACCGGGAACGCCACGGCCACAAGATCCGTTTGCTCAGCCACCGAGCACTCCAAGGCCACAGGATCCATACGCTCAAATGCCCGGAACGCCAAGGCCTCAAGATCCTTACGCCCAACCTCCCGGAACTCCGAGACCGCAGGATCCTTACGCACAGATGCCGGGAACTCCGAGGCCACAAGATCCCTATGCCCAGCCACCCGGAACCCCGAGGCCCGGCCCACAGCGGTCTGTCGATCCGTACTCCCAGATGCCAAACACGCCTAGATCGTCGGACGCGTTTGTCCAACCCCAGGGACCTCTCCGACCGCAGGATCCGTTCGCCCAGGCGAGCATGCGCATGCCCAAGGATCCGTACGCCAACGCCCCCCGGCCACCTCATGACCAGTTTGGGCAGGGTGCGTACGTTGAGCCCCCGGAGGCATCGAGTCGCGGGGATCACTTCCCCATGCAGATGGCCGTCCCTCCGGCCTCCATGCCCTCAGAGCTGCACTCAGACCTACAGAACATCATCACTGGCAGTCGACAGCGCTACCTCGAGCCCCGGGACCAGGCTATGGCAGGGATCACGCCGGCGTCCATGGTATGTACCGGTGGCCACAGTCCTAACGTTGACGTGTGTACTGTGTGTAACAACGTCGTGTTGTCTGTGGTGTGGTGTGGTTGCCGTAGTTACTGTTGCCGTAGCGATCACAGCACGCTGTTGTCACCTACTTGTTATGTCTGCTGCCACTCGATTTGATTTCTTTGAATTAGTCACGTTTCCTGTTTTTGTGTGGCCAGCACTGACTGACCCATCAAAAATACATCGGCCGACTATTTTTTTATTTTTTTTATTTATTTATCACAGAGAATTAGAAGTAAGTTTTTCGAATGTAATGATCCGGTTTCGGTTTCTTGGTTCATGTTATTTCGTAAATGATTTACCTCTCAAGTAATGTTTTTTCTCCATATAACGGTCGTGTCACATGACTTACATCATGTGACACAAGCTGGCACATGACTGTCTCTGTTTAATGACGACTTCCCCCTGTGTATGTTGATGGCCTGTGCCAGTTATCTTCAAGGTCTATGATTTTTACATCTGTCATTGAACACTGGTGGCCTGTGTTCAACTTGTGTTCGCTTACCGCTGATATGGGTTGTGTCACATCCAACTTGTATCACATGATGTAAGTCATGTGACGTGACCGTGAAATTCAGTTTGCTGAAGAAGGCTTTTGAGAGGCAGGTAAAATATACAGAGAAAGTTTCTTGAGATATAGATCATTTACTAAATAGTAAGTTGTTAAACATAAATATAAGTGGTTGTGGGTCATTATTTTTTTCGAATGATATATTAAATTTCAAGTGCAATGGTGCAGAACTGTGTGAGTGCAATGATAACAGGCTGGTGCCAGTGCACGCATTTGACCTGAACAACGAGTAGATATTAATGGATGATCTGTAGATTTAACACAACTGCATTAATAATAATGTCTCGCTTGTCAGTACATGTTAACACATGGTGTTTATTGGTTTTAATTTACTCATTTGCACCTTGTCTTGGCAAAGAAGTGCTAATGAGCTGAACATAGGCTATGTTCTAGGTCTGGTGCTGTTTATCTTTGCATTTAATGGGACATAATAACTAATGCCCCTACAGTTAATCTAACCTTGAACATGTAATTAAAAGCAAGAAGTCATTGCAAGAAAAGTCATTGCAACAAATGCAGCAACAACCTTATTACGACATAGCCTGTGTTATCATCACTTTGATTTAGCATTAATTGTTGTTCACTGACTTTTACCATTAACCATTTTGTGTACTAACGTGTTTATTGTAGTAGATGTAGTGTAGTGTTTTAGCAGCACTTTAACCCATTCTCTCCCACAGACCTCTTCCAGTTGATGGTGGATTTGAGTAAACACGAAATTCTGAACATTTATGTCGCATATTTATAATAATTGTAAGAAAGTATAGCTATTGCTTTTTTGTTTTATTTATTTCTAAAAAAAATATATTGTAAAATAAAAAAAATTGGGTTTGTTTTCCGCATTGGTCCCTGGGAAGGAAGGGGTTAGCACACATTGGTGTTGTACGCTTACACTGACTTGTCAATGTTGTTGTGTGCGTGTAACCCATTGCCTGCCACAATCTCTGCTTGTCTTTAATCTATAGCAGCATCCTATGTTCCTGCGGGCACCGGGCTTCCATGGGGTGTTAGCCCCCGGGGTGGGGCCAGCCCCTGCCCAAGTGGGCGCGCCCGCCCAAGCAATGATGTGGTCTCCATTTTTCTCAGCACCCATGGTAAGTGCATGTAGCATGTCGAGGGGTTTTGGTGTGGGGTGTTGAACTTAACCCCACTTTGGTTGGTTAACCCACCGTTCTTTGTTAAACAGCTGAGTTGTGTTGTTTTTCAGTACTGATTCACCCTAAACTGGGCTGGCAAATGTAAGAGGAACTAACTGGGCACCCGGCCAGGAGCCAAAGTTCCTGTATACAATAGAATTTACCTACATTTTTACCAGTGACCGAGTAACTATATATGACCACTTCTGCCAAAAATATGTGCATTTACAAATTGTCTCAGTAACACCCTACTGTATGAGGAAAGGTAGATGCCCAAGGCTGCATCTGTTATTTTCAGTATTTCTGGTACATACATGATAGCTTAACAAACGTAGTCAGTTCAAGTCATTCTGATGGTACATACATGATTGCTTAATAAAGTTAGTAAATTTATGTACATATTACCATTCTGATAATGATATTACATAGAATTAAAAAACATGATCTGGTTTTCCCGCTACACTTGTAGGAATTCACAAAAATCCCCGTATTTCATTTTTACCTAGATCCCAAGATCCGACATTACAGTTCGTGCCCAAGCCTGTGTTATGTTATTTTAGTAGAACTTCCAGCCAGTTTCTTTCAGTCTTTGTTAATTTTAGACTGTATATAATTATCATAAATGTTGCATGAATTTCAATGAAATTTGGCGTAAGCAATAGCATCCACTGTTTTGCATTTCACGTATGTTGATGCGTTTTTCTGCAAGACGTCACTTATTGTCCAAAGACAGATGGTAAGGTGCTGACTTCTATTGCACTGAGGCAGTGTTGCATTGGTACACGTGTTCAGGAACGGTATGTGATGGGTAGTGCATGAGGAATGAGGTTGATATGATTTAAATGTTCATGTATTGAGAAGAGGTGGACTTCAAATGGAATGATCCAAGGTCAGTTGACAGGAAACGAATATCATTTCATAGATATTGTATAGGTATAGGAACCTGAATAGTTTGACCAAAAGTGGTTTTAACTACCTGCAAAATGAGGTTATGAATTTTCAAATGGCAAACCCATTTTCAGTTAAATGTTCAACCTGTTTTAGCGATGAAAACACAGTAGAGACCAATGTGATTGTCATTTCCAGCAATTTAACAAAATGTTCTGCCTAATTATTCGCACATAATTCTTTCTATCTTAATATAATATTTAAAGTGAAAAAAAAGGCAACAGTTTGGTGTTATGCACCTAAAAGAGTTTACACAAGCTAATCATTTGCATCTACAATCAAATTTTTCACATTAGTGGTTTCCTCAGAAAGTGGTCTTAAAGTGGGAAAATCTAGCTAAATCACCGACACCATGAACGGGCCCATCTTGGTTCTTGCAACCAATCACAACCCAGCTTCTATCTGCACTTTGGAAATGTAATACGTCGTGGAGAGAGCCAAGCGGTTCGCTAAAAGTGCCTTACGTCGGTTTACAACAAAATCGCGACAGCAATATGCCACACGGTTCCTCAAACGCTTGTAGCAACAGTACAGTGAAAGACAGTATCAGTAAGCTGTCTTTTTGTTACCCTTTGAATTGACCAGAACTGAAACAGTGGTCCAGTCGATTCGTTGGGACAGTCACAGACACAGCGCGGATGCCAGGCGACCGGGTTGGATTGACCTAACTATGAAAATGACCGCCAACAGCCGCCAAACTTCTCCTCACCTATCTTACATACATATACATACACTACGTTATAAAATAAAATAAGTTGCATTCCTCTAACGAAGAAAATCCATCTAACAAACACGCAGATGTCGACGGCAATTTCGTCTGCCGCTGCCCGGTACCGTAAAATCGCTAAAATAAGTTAGCCTTACACAAAATGCCATTAGATGGCACGTTTGTGCGCGCGAATATTTATAAACTTTACTTACTGTTTTCACACGCGCAAAATAGTTTAATTAATTGTAAATAATATAGTAATAATTAATTATTATCATCACTATGATTTGCAGGAATTATAAGTTTTATTATAATATAATAATATTTTATTTACGCCACATCCATAATTGGTTATGGCGCTTCACAAAATACTGCTATTTAAAATACAATAAGAAGAATACTACCCACACATAATATTTCAAAATAAATAATGAATATATAGGTGTCTATATAATGAACTAAGTGACCTATCAGTATTAAAAAGAACCCATACAAATTCTATAACAACAATAGTGATAAATTAAGGTAAAGGTAATAAATAATTAAAATGGTAAAATAATTACGATGTAAGTATAATTTTCATTCAGCACATACACACATTATGCATAAGAATATATTATTGAAGCTATATTTTTTTCTACTTATGAATTATATTTCCACCACCAGTAACGACAAGACTCTGTATTAATTATCGGGACAATAAATCACTGAAATTTAAACAGAATATGAATATAATATGGGAAATATATGGTGGTAGAAAAAGAAGGTTTTGGTGCATTTAAAACTTATAATATTATATGTTATTGTTTAGTTATTATTGTTAAAAAACATCGTTTATATAATAATAGCTTGCAGTACACGCGGGATGTTTATAGAAATATTCTTAAAATAAACAATGTGACATCATCGAACAACACGTAATTTCCATACCTCTTTTATGACTACCTGGGTAATATGTTTTTTTTAAATATTACCTGTGGGTAGCATCTATTTTAATAACATTATATTGTGAAGTGCCACAAACAAATATGGATTTGGCGCTATATGAAATAAAATATAATTATATTATAAGAAAACTTAACATTTTCTGAAGATCTTGGTAATGATAATAATTAATTATTACTATATTACTTGATTAATTAAACTATTTCGCGCGTGCGAATGCAGTAAATAAAGTTTATAAATCTTCGCGCGCACCACCGCGCCGCCTAACGTTATTTCGTGTAAAGCTAACTTTTATAGCGATGTTACGGTAACCGCAGTCTCCGAGGTCGAAGAGCCTGAGTTGCTTTGGGATCTGCGATCGAGTTGCTTTTGTGAATTTTCTTCGTTAGAGGAATGCAAGTGATTTTATTTTATGACATAGTGTATGTATATGTCTGTAAAACAATTGAGGAGAAGTTTGGCGGCTGCTGGCGGTCGTTTTCATAGTTAGTTCGGACAGTACATGTCATTGTTGACACCAGTCGATGGGTCAGACGATGCCGTCTCGGGACTGGTTGTTTCTCTTCTCGTCATTTCAATTTCCCTTGGGTCTTCACCACCATGGACATCTGGTCTGTGTGACAGCACAGGCCTTTGTCTTTGTGGCTGAAATCTATATCCAGCCACTTCTGAATCCGTGCTATTTCCGTCAGACGAAGAATCAGAAAATCATCCGTATTATTTAAGCTCTTGTGAGCGCAAAGTCACAGCGCCACCCGACGGAGTTGCCAAGAAGTAATACGACAGCCTATCAGTGGCCAGTCCTCCGATACGTCACTGTTTTTCTAAAATGGAGTTATCCATAAACTTTCTATTCTATGTGTTCTAAATTTTTTTCTGCTAAACCGCTCACGTTAAAAATGTGATTGAGGTAGGAAAGTGTTAGTTTTTGTTAGCTCTATTAGGCCCATATCACCAAACCCTAGCCATTTGTTTCCCTTTAAAAAGCCTGACCCACACATTCCCTGGCATGGAGTCTAGCATTTAAGATAATTTCAGACTCCAGTTTGTTTAGAGTATGAGATTGGATATACTGTACTTGGGGGGGGGGGGTGGATCACGGCTTGTGTTGTTTGTGCATGTCACTGTTGTCTATTCTAATTCTAACACTGCATCTTACCCATTGAGTTGGGCGTTTTTCAGTCTCTTCTGTTTTCTTCCACTGTTGTTGCATATCTTTTACAGGTTTCCACTTCTAGTTTGCATGCATGTATCCATCTGTTTATTTGTAAAACAGATAACTAACAGTTGAATTGTTTATGTTATATGTCATTTGTTGTTATATTATCAAATCTGGATTTGCAAAATAAATAGAGTTTTAATGCCTTTTACTTGTTTGAAATGACATCAATGAATGTGTAGAGGTAAGTTCTTGATGATTTGTCTATGTTGTCCACAGAATATTGAGGACAAACTCAATCCGGTTTGATATATTGTGAGCAGGGTCCATACGGGGCCTTGAAAGTCTTTGAAAAGCCTTGCATTTGATTGGAACACATTCAAGGCTTTGAAATTCTTGAATTTTACAAAATAGTCTTGAAAAGTCGGGAATTTAATTGTGGTCAATAAAATATTGTTTTGACTCAATTGTTGTGACGAATAACAGCCAGAGAAGGAAAAGCCTATTCACAAAAATAACTCATGTGCACATTGGCCAATCAGCACTTGATTATGTCGTGGCCCTTGTTTTCTTAGTTGAGTAAATATTTTAATGTTAACTTCATTTTCTGTGCTTGAAAATACATATGTCATTAAGACAGTCTTGAATTTCTTTTTCAAGTAGCTTTGAAAAGTCTTGAATAGCTTTGAATTTCAATTGTCCACGTGTGTAAGGGCCCTGATTGTGAGGAGCTTATAAATAAATAAAGATAGCCATAATAAAAGACCAGAAGACCGTTGTGTTGGAAGTTGCACATAGGCCAGATGACGTAATGTTGTTGATGTCGACAGTCGCAGACAGAGGTCTCTGCAGCAGCCATGGAAGGAGCCAAGACGGAGAGTCAGAGACAACAGCTGCGAGAGCTGCTGGCGAAACAGACGAAGCAGCGACAGACGAAGAAGAAGCAGATCGAGGAGCAGGAGAGGATCCTGCAGGAGCACCAGGGCCCCCAGCAGTGGTCGACAGGTGGGCACCATAGCGTTATGTAGAGGCCTGTCCACCCGTCATTTGGACAGGTAAAAACGAATATGGACGGGTAGAAATATGGGTGGACGGGTAAAAAATTAAAGGAGCAAAAAATGTTTTCCAAAATCATAGATATTGTTAGTTGTGCCCTGAAAGTGAGTGTAAATGGTGTCTCGTGTGTGTTTGTAGTCCTTTTCAGGTTAAAAAAATACATTTAAAATTTGTAAACTGGCTCAACAGTTAACATCCACATGTCCACCAAAACGTGTGTGACTGGCAATAATTTGATCCTGCATAAAGCCCTAGGCTAAGGTTAGTGTGTATCAGTATTTGTTGGATTGGTGATCAGTGATTATTATTTTTTAGTCATATATGTTGCCTATAGGTGAAGAAACTGCTGTACTCTGACTTGTGACACAACCATATCTTCAGTTCATTGAAGAAGACCACAGAACATAGTTGAGATATACAGATAGAAAGCAGCAATAAATATGTCTAATGAACATTTTCTGTGAACAATTGCCAAGTCACGCCTTGTGTCACAGGTCCTGGATTCCCAGGATTCTCCCCCGATGGAGAGCCACGCCCCCCTCCCAGCTATCCGGGTACGTCCCCCTTGACCCACCATCGACCCCCTACTGGACCCATTCCGGGGGCTCCAGCACTCGCAGGCTTCAGACCACAGCAGCCCGGCCAGAACAGACCAGGTAGGGGCAACTTTGTTTATAACTGACGTGTTATTCTGAAGATTTATCAACTTGATGAGAACTGTGCTGAAGGACTTTTATGGAAATATGTTTTAAAGAAACAGCAGGGCTTTGTTCTGGTGGCGTTCTACTGCTAGTAGTACATCATCTTAGAAATGATGATTTCCAAACTAAATGGAACAGTATATATGTTAATAACGATAACATAAATATACCTTTGTTCAGGTATATATAGATAAATGCTGTTCAGGTATATTAGGGAGGTGTTCTAACTCGATTCCAAGGAAACACCGTATCAATATTGCACAAAGAATTTCACCGATTTTTACTTTTTGTTATCAAAGTATACTGTAGTATATTTTCTGTCAGTTGGCAATGATTATTTCTCATTTATATTACTATTTAGTTCATTTTATCGCCTTTTCACGCATGAATTTTGTAAAGCAGAACTGATAAATTACACTTGTTGGTGTCGCATTCTTTGGGGTTTCCCTCAACGCATGGCAAACATGTGGTACTACGAGAAAGCCCAGAACACACTCTTGGAGTCTGTGCCCCTCTCAGATCTGGCTGGCTTCCGAGGGGTGAGTCAGCGGATGATGGGGATGCAGCCAGGGCTCCACCCAGGTCAGCCGGGCGCAAGGTCACCCGGGGCAGCAGATCCCGGGTTCCCCCGTATGATGGGCCCGGGGAACCCAGGCAGTCCACGGGGTGTTTACCCCCTGGGGCAGTACCCCCAGATGCAGCAGATGCCCGGTCAGATGCCCGGTCAGATGCCCGGTCAGATGCCCGGTCAGATGCCCGGTCAGTTCATGAAGATGAATCCGCAGGTGAGTTTGTCCTGTCTTCTACCGTTTAGTTTCTCGCCGAAACACCAGGGGTCATGTGATGACGATGGTTGTTTTTATGGATGCTAATTTTCGTAGTGTATGGTCTGTGTTGAGATGTTTAAATTGACTGTTTTTCCAGCAAGAAAGATTTTTTTGATCATCTTGTTAGATTCATGTAGAGTTTATTCCCATTTTTAAAAGAAACATTGGAATCTTGCTGTTTTGTTTACGTGTTGGAATTCGCTTCCTCTCAGTGTTACATCAGCAAGTAACATGCATTTTGAAATCTCCGAAAAACATGTCTCTTATGTCATGCTTAGTTCCTCGACATTTCTATCCATCTATTGACATCTGTAAAATTATTTACCCATTAGATCTCGCTGAGCCGATTTGTTTTGATGTAGTTAGGGGTCCCAAGGACCTTAGCGAAATAGCAGTCATCTTATTTTATTGTATTGTATATCCATTAGCGTTGTTCTTACAATGATTGACCATTCTCCATCACCTAGGGTGGTATTATCATGATAGTTGTGCATGCTGTCATGTGCTGGAATGCATGGTTTGGCTTGTTAATAATAAGTGACAACACTCCTGCAGCATGATTGGATGATTGAAACACAGTATTTAGTAGGATGTGATCTCTAGTCTTATTTGTGAAAATGCACATCCTACAGAAGAAATGAACTTGGTGTGAGGAGTTAGCACAAGTTTGAGCCAAATTTGAATTATTTTATTCGAGTGGTAGTCAGTCTTTTAATTGAACAGTGCAATTAATTGGTTTTAATACCTAGACTATTTTCGAACAGTTCAAATAGTTGTTTTGATATAATCTTGACTTTTGTCTCTGTGGATATGCTTATCTATATTTTGTGGGGTGATTAATAATGTTACAGCCTAAGTCGCCTTGACAGCATCTGGGGTAATGATGACGTCAGGCATTTTAACATTGAGCTACGATATGCACAAATGTCCAAAATAGTGTAGAAGTACTGTTCATTGCTAACATCAGTTTGTCACAGCGTCATGCAGGGTGGGTGGGTCTCATGTAGGTTTGTGTCACTGCGGTGACAGTGGATGGGCACTAGCGTGTGTCACCTCTAGACTAACACTGCACCTCTAAACACAACACACAGACAACACTGTCAGCAGCTCAACTGGGCGTCAGGCTCAACTGTAGCATCACCTAATGTTGTAGTGATTTTGATGACCAGTGTTACGTTTGTTTGTATGATCATTACATTGACAAGAGTACTTTTATCACTCACTCTCTCGCTCTCGCTCGCTCTCTCTCTCACTGGCTCGCTCGCTCTCACTCACTCTCTCTCTCTCTTCCCCTCTCTCTCTTTCTCACACACGCTCACGTAAGTCACTCTCCTCTCTCTCACACACACACACACACACACACACGCTCACTCATGACTTATCATTTCACTGGGCTCATCCAGGAACTATGCATCATGTTATTATTGGTAAGACGTCTTGTGTGAGAGCAGGTTCTAGCTACAGCACTGAAGCACGCATGCAACAGGCTCGATAGTGATCAAGCATGTTTACTAACAACATATCTCAGTCACGTCTGATACTGCCAACGTCTACACCCGCGTGTGTTGAGTGGACACTCTAGTGGATACTAGAGTGGACACAAGAGTGGACACTAGAGTGGACACAAGAGTGGACACTAGAGTGGACACAAGAGTGGACACTAGAGTGGACACTAGAGTGGACACTTGAGTAGACACTAGAGTGGACACTTGAGTGGACACTTGAGTGGACACTAGAGTGGACACTTGAGTGGACACTAGAGTGGACATGAAAATGGACACTAGAGTGGACACGAGAATGAACACTACAGTGGACACTAGAGTGGACACGAGAATGGACACTAGAGTGGACGTGAGAGTGGGCGTTGGAGTAGCTGGCGTATTAGCAGGGTCCGTACAGGGCCTTGAAAGTCTTGAAAAGCCTTGAATTTGATTGGTCTAAATTTGAGGCATTGAAAGCCTTGAATTTCAAATGTTGAGATGTGTACGGACCCTGTGTTGGGCACTAACCGTAGCAGCACGCCGCCACCGTTAGCTTGCATGCCTTCCCTGCCTGCCTCCAGGACCTCTCGCCCGCTGAGCGACACCGCATTCCATACCTGCAGATGTTCCAAGAGCGACTCCGCCAGGCAGGTGGCGCCACGAGTGTCGGCAGCCTCCAGGGGGCGCCGCCGTCGATGATGTCGGAGCGGATGCGCATGCCGTCGACCCCGCCCTCTGGCGGTAGCAGTCCCGTCGGTCGATTCGACGGTCACGTGTTTCACCCCGGCGTGCCGCCGATGCAGCATCCGGCGCAGGGGATGCAGATGAGAGCCGGCATGATGCCGCCGTACCGCATGCCGCCCGGTGCCGCCATGCCACCGGGTATGTCGATGATGGCAGACCCGCGCCAGATGCACCCGCAGTATGCGATGCAGCGCATGGCGGCGCAGGAGTACATGGCGGCGCAGTCCCCCGGCACCACCGCCGGATCGCCGATGGGGATGGCACCAGCGGTGCCGAACACTACACAGTCTGTGATGGCCGTCACGGCGCAGATGGCAGACATGGCACATCACGCCGGTGCCGACGGTAGACCTCGGCCTGGGCAGCAGGGGGTGGTACACCAGCCTGTGAAGTCAGACATAGAGAAGAGTGATGACCACTTGGATGAGCTACTGGGTAAGGCTTTTTTCTCCTTTTCTTTCTCCCAGCAAACACTGATTGAAAACTCTGTAATAAACTCTGATTGAACAAAATTGTCCTGTCTACAAGTGCAGGGTCCGTACAGGGCCTTGAAAGTCTTGAAAAGCCTTGAATTTGATTAGACCAAATTCAAGGCCTTGAAATCGTAAAATTTTACAAAGTATTCTTGAAAAGTCTTGAATTTAATTGTGGTCAATAAAATATTGTTTTGACATCAAATGTTGTGACAAATAACAGTCAGAAAAGGAAAAGCCTATGCACAAAAATAACTCATGCACACATTGAGCAATCAGAATTTCATTGTGGTCAGTGCCATTGTTTTCTTAGTTGAATAAAAAATGTAATGTTAAAGGACAAAAAAAGGCTACGGCTTCGTGTCATACACCTAATAGAGTTTATACAAAGTAACAATTTCCACATATACTCAATTTTTTAACGTCAGCGGTTTACTCAGAATGTGACTTTAAAGTCTAAAATTCTAACGAAATCCACGATGGTCTAGACGCCGCCATAGGTGAAGGGTTAATTTGGCTTGGCCATTCAGCGCGCGGCATTCTATATCTCGGTCAGCTTTCGGCGACGTCATTAAGGGTCAACAACTTCGAGTCTTCGACAGTTCGTTCAGTTGGCGTGACATCTAGCAGCAGCTTATAGACGTATATCTAAATCTGTGGTTAAATCTATGGTAGACTTTAGTAATTATGCCTTCGTGTTCGGCATACGGTTGCAATAATAGTTGAAACAACCGGTAGTATTGAAGCAATGGATTCACGTTGGTGATTTGCGGGCGTACTTGATGGCCCATTAAAAATCACAATATACCATGTGACATGGTTACCATCAAGAAATAAAGCTTTTACTACTACTACTACTGTTTGGCACTTTGCTCGGTCCATTTTGAGGAGAAATGCTTTGATGTAGACATGTATCATCAGTTGATGGGATGAATTCAGCGATAACAATAATAGACAACTTTATATTTACCGTCATCAGCATGTTACACGCGTTGCCGAGTTGCAGCCATTTCATGACAACTATGCAGGGAATCTACGTGGAGAGCGCCTCGATCACCGTCGTGACGTCATTCTTCGTCTAAGATGGGGTAGCGCATAGAATTTGGATGGCTGGGTGTTAAAAAATATTTTTCTGGTAAACCGCTGGTATTAAAAAATTGAGTATATGTGGAAATTGTTACTTTATATTAACTCTATTAGGTGTATGCCACGTAAAAGTTAACTTTGTTTGTCCTTTAATTTACTGCGCTTAAAACTACATATGTTGTTAAAACAGTCTTGAATTTCTTTTTCAAGAAGTCTTGAATAGCCTTGAATTTCAAATGTCCAGATGTGTACCCTGCAAGTGTCATTCTGCAGTCAGAGAGCTGTCTTGCTACGGGTGTTTAGTGAATGTGTCACATTTCAGGTGTGGACGACTCGTTCAACCTGCTGGAGTACGCTGACCCAGAGCTGGACGAGACACTGACCGAGCCACACGACAAGAACATGTTCGACGAGCATCTCGGCGTGCAGCCGCTAGGTGGCAGCACGAAGCCACGGAAAGACAAGCCGAAACCGAAGCCGAAATCTCCGCGCGGTTCCAGCATAGCGACTGCTGTGGCGGCCGCTGCATCAGCGTCCGCATCCACAGCAGCAGCAGCAGCAGCAGCAGCATCAACAGCAGCACCAGCAGCACCAACAGCAGCATCAACAGCAGCACCAACAGCAACGACAACAGTAGCAGCCTCCACTGAATCATCAACCGCCGCAGTCACCACCCCTGGTGCAGGGTCACCACCAGGTGGCGCTACTGCAACATCGCCAGTAAGTGGCAGCACTGGTACTACAACGTCACCGTCCGCCACGCCTTTGACCCCCACAACCAGCACATCAAGTTCCCCGTCACAGTCGACAACGGCCGCGACCACGAAACCGCTGCCACAGCCTATGAAGAGGTCACCGAGGAGGTCACGGTCAGCAGGTGGCACCACCGCTGCCACGACGACCACGCCGAGCAGCAAGCCGTCTATGGAGTCGGCGAAATCGTCGGGCGTCGGGAAAGATTTCCAGGCGAAGTTCCTCGAATTCAGCCAGCGCTGCACCGAGATGCCGCCCGATGACGACGACACCAGTGGCTCCACCGAGGGAGGAACCGCGAAGAAACGCTCGCCGGCCACTAGAGCAAGTCCGGCAAGGGATGCTGGGAAGCCAGTAAAGGATGCTGGGAAGCCAGCAAAGGATGCTGGGAAGGCAGCACCGACTGTGACAGATGATGCAAAGACGAAGAAGTCTGGCCTCGGGATGCAGGTGGACGGGTGTGTGGACTCGAGTGACAGTGATAGCGACGACGAAGTGCGTGAGCTGTGTGCAAGAATGGAGGATACAAGGGAAATTCATCAGGTGTCGCCACTCACTGTCCTGGTGGACGGCGTGAACAGTTGCAGATCAGACATCAAAACAGAAGCGGGTGAACTGTTGTTGAAAGTACATCGCACACCTGATGGAAATGACACCGAACGATCATGTGACAATGGCGGGATACTGATGCATGCTGGGAACTGGTCGTTCCCTCTGCAAGTGGACGGAGCAGGAGACGAGGAAGACGGACAGACGTGTGAAGACAGTGCTGCCACCACGTCGGAGGCCGTCAGTGACACGGCACCGACGGTGACACAGGAAAGTGTCCCCGACGGTGACACGGCGCCACAGCCATCGACCCCGGGTTCACAGCCGCGCACCCCCGTCACCACGCCCTCCGTGTCGCATTCTCCCGTGTCGATGTCGACGCCGCCGATGCAGCAGTCGTCGCCACGTATCGCGCAGCCACCCCCCTACCCGGGAAAGTCACCGACGGGCACCCCGATGCCCCGCCCTCCCCAGGGCTACGGTCAGACTGGCCCGGGGGGTGCCGGCCACCCGAACATGTCCCCGCGGTCAGTCCAGTCCCCTGGCACACGTCCCAGTCCTCACTCGATGCCGTCACCACTCGCGTCACCACGCTCCGTGCCGCCACAGCACGCCGTCACCTCGCCGTGCCAGCAGGGCGCAGCACAGTCGCCCCTCAGCATCCACTCGCCGCAGTCGCACGGCGGCACTCCACAGATGTCGCCACGGGGCGCGCACACGCCGCTGAGTCTGTCGCAGCCCGGCACGCCGCAGCCCGGCATGCATCCGGACATGCCGCATGCCGGGCAGTCGATACCGGCGTCCATGCCGCAGATGTACGGCGGCACGAACATGCCGCTCTTCGCGCCAGGGCAGGCCGGGCACCCCCGCATGCACCCTGGCATGGGGCGCATGCCGCAACAGGGGGCCCAGCCAAGGAAGTCGTTTCTTCCGCCCGAGAACTGGGCGCGTATACTGGACCGGCTCCAGATGGGTACACAGCAACGCCCCGACATGTACGGGGGGCAGAAGAAGCCCCTAGACAGCACCCTGCTCTCCCAGCTTGTCTGTCTCAGTCAGATGCCAAGAGCTCCTGGCGCGCCCATCCTCACCCGGCCTGGCATGAGGATGCCAATGCAGCCACACGAAGGAATGCCAGGCATGCCACCCGGCATGCCACCCGGTGCTGTTTTCAGCCAGCAGCAGCAGATGACAAGACCGCCCGGCATGGGCATGCCACCCGGAAGTCAGCAGCTTGTCATGAACATGCCGCCTGGAGGCCAGCAGGCTGGCGTCGGCATGCCAGCTGGAAGTCAGACAGCCGGCATGAATATGCCGCCAGGTAGCCAGCCACAACCTGGTATGAACATGTCGCCCGGTAATCAAGCGCAGATGGGCGCACAGCAACGCCCCGACATGTACGGGGGGCAGAAGAAGCCCCTAGACAGCACCCTGCTGTCTCAGCTGGTCTGTCTCAGTCAGATGCCGAGGGCACCCGGCGCGCCCATGCTGAATATGCCACCCGGTAGCCAACCGCAACCTGGCATGAACATGCCACCCGGTAGTCAAGCACAGATGCCACACATGCCGCCGATGTCGATGCAGCAGCAGCAGCAGTGGGCGTCGTACATGATCCAGCAGCGGCCGGCATTCAGCCAGGGCATGGTGCTGCCGACAGCCCAGCAGCCGCAGGGCATGCCGCCTCAGCAGGGCATGCGACAGGGCGTTCCACAGATGCTGCAGATGAGCAGCAGTATGATGCCGAGACACATGGTACCGAACCGAATGCCGCCGCAAGTTGCGGTGCAAGTGGCGCAAACAGCGGCGGTACAGCCACCGCCGCCGTCACAGCAGCAGCTGGCGTCCACAGCAGCACAGCAGAAGGACAGACTGCCACTGCTGGAGGAACAGCCACTGCTGCTGGAAGACCTTCTGGAACAGGTGAGTGACGACAGGGCCCGGGGGACACAGTGAGAGGTCTAGGCAGACACGGCTAGAAACATAGCTTTATGTAGACACCCGTCCAGCCGTCATTTGGACGGGTAAAAACGAATATGGACGGGTAGAAATATGGGTGGACCGGTGGTGGATGGGTACAAAATTGAAGGAAAAACGTCTTCCAAAAAACCATAGATATTGTTAGTTATGCCTTGAAAGTGAGTGTAAATGGCGTGATATACATGTTTTTTTAGCCCATTTCAGATCATCAGGCACATTTGAAAGTTTGTAAACTGGCTTAATAGTTAACATCCATATGTCCACCAAAACATGTGTGACTGGCAATAATTTTATCCTGCATAAAGCTCTTGCTAGAAACTACTTGCTAGTAGTTATGGGTAAAGTAACTTTCATTTGCGTTCAATTTGGCAAGCCCCATAGGGATCATTCATTCTGATTTGTTACAGATAATTTTTTTTAACTCGTGTCAGGACTTGGAAGTAGTACTTATTGTGAAACACTGAGAAAATGCGAAGTGTAGATTTGTGTCGTGTATAAACATGTAACAACATGCAAACATAAAACTTATTTGTATTACATGACACTGGTGAAATTGTACTAGTAAAAGTTCTGTTGATTTAACATCAAGTAGGAACTTTCTTTTCACGACATAAAATTTGGTACAAGACACACATTATGAAAGACTAGCAACTACACCCAGTTAGCTTACTAAAATTAATGTTTCAAATGTTGGAAATTCTGTACCCAAAACTAAACAGTTTAAGATTGTTTACCAAGAACGTTATGACAGGGATATTCTTCTGATAGATGTGTACTGCCTAGTATCTGTATATGTAAATGTGTTTGCTAAGATGTTAAAGCGAAACAGAACTGACCTTGTAATGTTAAGCGTCGAATGTTTTATATACACTGTCATTCAAATCGCGGCGAGTAACACCCACCTTTTGTCCTTTACCAAGTAGGAGCTGTGTACCCGGCAGGGTGTGGCGTTAGTGTTCACGTGATACTGCATCGCGTCATCATGCATTTCCTCCTGGGCTTTTAGCCACGCCTACAATGGTTTCGAAAACGCCTCGTGGTCAGTGTGTAAACAGAGTTAAGCACCCCTTACTGTGTCTATTTTTAACCCCTAAACGGTACATGAAAACATATGTTGACTGTTTTTACGCTATAATAGGTATAATTTATACCGTATAAAATGATTTTGCAATAGAAATAAAAATCCACGAATGGACCATGTCGCATTAAAGTAGTTATGATTTATTCTGTTTTTGCATTTACACTTCGCCCATTTGCTCGCCCGTAATGAGCTGTGTGTCTGGCAGGAGAAGGAGGAACAGAGACGACAGGCCGAGCAACAGGCAAAGATGCAGAAGTTGCAAGCGGTCGCTCCACCAGATGGCAGCTCTGTCATCCTCACCGACGCGGACCTCGACAAGTTGCAAGTGGACGTCCTCGATGACGCTGGGACCATGGCGCCCCCTAGGAGTGCCCCGTTTCCTGGACAGCCGCCGTCGTTGCGACCACAGGCGCCACCTATCAGACAGATGCAACCTAGGTGGGTGGTTCTTGACATTTTCGACCCAGGCATTGGCATTGAAATGCTGGATAATTTGTGTATAATCATAATTTTCATTTGTAACGCGCCGTATATCCAGAAATATTTCCGCTCAGAGGCGCATAAAATACATTGTAACATACATATTTTAAATATTCAACTTGCACGTAAAGACGAAATGTTAAATGACGATAATAGATAATTAAATAAAGCTTCTAAAAGTCCTAGTTCATAAGCTAAACTTATCAGCAATTAATAGATAAAATAGTAAATTAATACTAAAATATATTAAAAACTTAGTAATAAAGTAAGTTACAAAAACTGCAAAATTATAATTACAGTTAAGATAAATTCAATATAAAATACCCTAGAAGTAATTTACAAATACGGCCTTAAAAAGATGTGTTTTTAAATAGGACTTAAAAAGTTCCAGTGAGTCTATTAGTTAGTCTGAGTGAGTGTGTGCACAAGCATATCAACAATACATGAATCAGGTATATTTCACATGCAATGGTGACAGTGGGTTTAATAATAAGGTTTATTTCAGACAAGACGTCCATATATGTATACATAAAATACAATTAAAAAAAGAAAAGTACAATACATATAATACAATCAAAGCAATGAGATCAACGTAAAAATATAAGTGTAAAATTTAAAAAGTTATGTCTAAATATATGAGGAAATGAATTAAATAAGTTGTAAAAATAAATATAAAATAAAAAAAAAATTAAAAATGATTAAAAAATAAATACAATACTAATGACATGTGTACAATAAAGACCTCCAGTATGAGTACAAATGGCTCTTAAAATGAATGTCGGTATGAAGGTAATTAATAAAAAGGATATTATCTGACTGATGAAGACGACATAAAAGACTGAATATTGATGAACGAATGCGTTCATTGAAGGATTTAATATAGTTGGTGGCAAACATAAAACTTGCACTACATCTTGGGGGTAAGTTTAGTAAAATTCTGAGGCTATTATTGTATGCGACAGTAATGCTTTTGAGGCTATATTTTTTGAATGTGCACCAAAGACTAGAAGTATACATAGGAGCACAGTATGCTTGAAATAAAATAATTTTGGTAGAAATATTACAAAGACAAAATTTTCGAGCTAATACATTGGCTTGGGCATAAAGGCATCTTTTTTGTCTGGCTATGTCGTCATCATCAGTCAGGTTATTGTTGATTATATGACCAAGATATTTACATTTTGTAGTATAAGGTAATGGATGGTTATCGAGATGGATACAATGAAAATGTTTCCTGTCCTGGGATTGGTTGTCAATAACCATACAAAAGGACTTCTTGGCATTATAAGTAATATTGAACAATTCGCCATACTTGGCACAACAATCGGTAAGTTTTCTCAAACCAGCAACACTGGGAGAAAAAATACAGAGGTCATCAGCATACATCAAGTGGTTGATTAAGGTGCCAGCATAAAGACAACCAATATATAATTTGTTTAGATTAACGCTTAAGTCGTCCATGTACACATTGAAAAGATGGGGGGAAAGGATTCCACCCTGTTTAACACCATTGGAAACAGTAAAAAAGCTAGAAATTCCCTGACACCATCTGATGGTAAATTGTTGGGTACCGTACCAGTGGTATAGAATGCGTACAATAAAAGCTGGACAGCCACGATCAATTAATTTACCAAATAGCTTGCTGTGGTTAACTTTGTCGAAGGCTTTGGAGGCATCCAACATAGTAACATACATAGAAGACCCATTAGCAATATAGTTTCGAAAAAGTTCTTTTAACAGAAATATGAGCATCTCAGTAGAGTGATGCTTTTTAAATCCAAATTGATTGTCACATGTAATGAGAAATGGGATAGCCCTGGATAATATTAATGATTCAAATAGTTTGCTAGCTACTGTGGCAAGGGCAATGGGTCTATAGTTATTATTGTCTGACAAATCACCAGATTTATTTTTAATGATAGGAGCTATGATTGTTGTCATCATAGTATCAGGTAAAAAACCATGTGTTAACAGACTGCTATACAACAAAGACATAAGAATATGTAGTTTTTCGTTAGCATACTTAAAATGTTCATTACTGATATGGTCATAGCCACAGGCTTTACCAACAGGCATAGCAATTATTAATTCTTGTAGTTCTTTAACTTTAACAACCATATTGTCGCTAAGTTGAATATTGCTACAATACATGTCAATCTTATGAATGTGAACAGTAGACTCGGGTACAGAGTTAAGCAGTGATTGGTAATGTTGAAGCCACATATTTCTGACGTTTTCAGCACCACAGGCACCTCCAACATTACTGGGGTTAGGTAACCTGGCATTGTTTGCTTGTTTGATGCCCTTCCAAAAGTTTTTAAAATCATGGCTGCTCAGATTGGAAGCTAGTCGCTCCGCTTTAAGAGATTCAGCATTTTTTTCGCAATGTCTTTTGTTGCGTTTAAACTGGGCACGTTTAATTTTCATTAAGTCATACAAAGAACCATGTCTCGGACTCCCAGCAGACCGCCAGAGGAGAAAAGTTTCTCTGGCAGCTTGATGAGAGTCCCTGACTAGGTCGTTCCAACCAGGAACATTGAATTTTCGGGATGTGTTATACGTTTTAGTAGGAATGACATCGGAAGCATCCGTAAGAGAATGTATGATATCATTATAAAATTTGCACAAGAGCAGCTGATGGGCTACATCATGGCAGTTAGGATTGGTACAACTTAGAGCAGCATGTGGTACGTCAATGCCGGATAAAAGAGAACCAGAATTGTTGTAATAGTTGAGAAGGTCATGGGAGGAAGCACAATCCCACATGGGACTGGGCTTACAAGTTTGTTGCGTAGTGGATGATTCAGAAGTGGGTAGTAATTTGATAGAAATGGTAAACGATAGAGGAAAATGATCCGAAGAGACACAGTCATAATTAATTACCATATCAGAGACAGATGAGTGACTGGAGTGGGTGCAAAGCACATGATCCAGCCAGCTCCTAGAGCCATGGGCGTCACTAACATATGTAAACGAATCGGGGGGAAGATACTTAATGTCACTTGGGATAAAGTGGCATTCACTAATAAAAGAATTTAGAAATGGTGAAAATAAGCTAGTCTTGATTAAATCAGCATTAAAGTCTCCAACAATAAAAATATTACTTGAATCAAATGAGTCAGTTATGGCTTGGATCTTGCCTAAAATAGCTTGATATTCATCAACATTATCATCGCTCTGATATGGTAGATATACATTAAGAACAAGAATTGTGGCATTAAAAGTAGTGATTTTTAGACCAAGAAGTCTTTTCTCGTCGTCATAAACCAAAATTTCGATGGATGGGTCAAGTGATCTTCGCCATAAAAAACAAAGACCACCGTGAGGACGACCACTGAAGCCATCACCATAATCGATGGAGCTAATGCCCCTAGCACTGAAGTCAGAGTGCAAAGAATTAATATATGAAAGGCTCTGTTTGGGAAGCCAATGTTCTTGCACAGCAAGTATATCACATGCAGTTAAAATGTTAATCAAATCAAGTGAACTGTTCCGTATGCTTCTCGCATTAAAGGAAGCAATACGTATACGACAGTCTATAGGTGTGTCGAATTAGCTGTGTTGTGTTTCCTTGGAGGAAAGTATCGACCAATCTTAGTGCCAACTGGCCAAAGGTTGGCGTCATAGAGAGTGTTCGGTCTGCCAATGTCGACACACAGTTTGAAAGAGGCGTAGTAGTTGTGAGTTGATGGAATGCGTTCACAGGTGCACTTCATCTTCAAGTTAGAAGACACATACGTCGAGACGTCCACACATGATGTGTCGGTATGAAAACCGGTTAAAAAGTAATCCGCCGATACAAGTCGAGCGGGAGCACATTTGAGTCCACACTTGACGGACGATTTTCCAGTGGTCATTTGATGCGTTTTGTGTTGCTTAACACTAACAGATGACACATACGTTTTCGTTGATGGCTTGCGTGGTTTCTTGGAGACAACGTCGGTCCACAGTGGCGAAGATGTGTTACCGGTAGGCGTAATAGATGTAGTGGTCTCGACTGACTGTTGTGGAGCAGGGGGCGAGCCCATCAGGGAAGTGATCGCTGATTCAATCGAGATTGACGCCGCAGGTTTATGTCGCCCTAGTATATTTTGTATTTTCTGTGCTCTAACGAGCTGAGTGGCACTTCAATAAGACTGTATCAAAGGTATGCACACAAGTACATCTTGCAGAATAAACTGCTACCGAAAAAAAAACGTTGTGAAGAATTGGGGGAATGACATGTTTAACAAGATTTAGAGATCCAACTGTAGATGGCAGGTGGACTAGGAAGCCCTTTGGCTTATTGAGAGTCCAACCTATCTTAGGTATATGTCGATTTTATTTTTAAATATATTAACACAATAGCACCTACACAATCAGTTGAAAATCTGTTTCATTCGTTTACTGTTCTTTGTGAAAATGAAAATTTTCTAATACCTAGTCTACACAGCTTCTTTGCTAATGTAACTCCATGTCCTCATGTCCTCTCTTCCTTGACCGAGAACAAAATGCATGTTCTGCAAGTGAAAATTACTTTAAACTTATCTGCGGACATCAGCAGTGTTTGTTAAGCGTATCGGACACATCAGAGGAAGAAAGTGAGATATTGTGAGGTGCAAGCAGTGTATCATGGTGTGCGTGACCATTAAGTGAACTTAGAATGTTTTGGCCGCCGTGTATTTGCCTGTGCAGGACCCACTCTGTGGAACAAACTCCCTAGGGATATGCGCAACAACGGCAATCTAGAACAATTGAAGAAACAATTAAAAACATTTTTGTTTTCAACGTAACTAGTTTTACACAACGAACATTATATTTTAGCTTAACTATATTTATTTATTTATTTACATGTATGTACACACCCGTGAACGGGACATTTGATGGTGTCAAAATAAAGTTTTAGTATTATTTTGATGTGCTTGCAGGCTGCAGCACCCCATGGAGGCTGGCTGGACCCCACAGCCAAGTGGACAGGACATTGTGGCCCCACTCGGCATGTCCAGCGCCGTGTCCCCGATGTTCTCGCCCCAGCTCAGTCCTCGCACCCCGTCGCCCTTCACCACCACCACGCCCCCTGGCGGCATGCACATGCAGCCCGGAGTTGTTGGGGGCGCGGTGCCGTCACCCACCCAGCCGATGACCCAGCCGGTGAAACCTCAGCTGCCGCCCAGAGGTAGGGCAGATGCACGTGTTTACAACTGTTCTTTCCATAATATTTGTTGATTTATAATCAAGGAGGTTGGACAGACATATGGGATTTTCAGAGAATGGATTCTGTGACATGGTGATGTTCTGTGACAAAATTTGCTTGCCTAAAATTCTGTGACATTTTATGACATTTTGAGAATTCTGTGACAAAGTGGTCAGTAAAATGTTCGATACTCGTCATACATGTATGGTAATCTGCTGAGCCAAGTAGGCTGTTAGAGTTTTGTTGGGTTTACAGTTGTCTTATGCTGCATCAAGTGGTGGTTCCTTTTTTCACAAGTTTCACTTACAAATATTGTGTCTCGCATATGTGACAAAGGCAATGTTTATATGACTTAAACATGCAAAAAGCACCAACAAAGCTGTGACAATTGAGACTTCCCTGTGACATTAAAAAAAATTAGAGATGTGACAAATTGTCACTTGCCTTTAAACATGAATCCATTCTGTGCATTTTGCCCAGTGTTGTTGTTGTCCATAGCCTGTGATTCGCTGTGTTCCAGGTACACTGAGTGAGCCACTGACTGAGGCTGAGCGTCAGCAGCTACAGGCCTATGAGGAGTGGCTGGTGCAGAACGCACAGTGGATCGACATGAGACTGAAACCCCTGGAGCAACAGGTCATCAAACAACGCAAGCTGAAGAAGTCACTGTCGGCCAAACAGAGGACGGTGAGTGGTTGTAGGCACCAACAGGTTCAGAGCATAAACACAGGACTAGTGGCAGGCACCAACAGGTTCAGAGCATAAACACAGGACTGGTGGTAGGCACCAATAGGTTCAGAGCATAAACACAGGACTAGTGGCAGGCAACAACAGGTTCAGAGCATAAACACAGGACTAGTGGTAGGCACCAACAGGTTCAGAGCATAAACACAGGATTGGTGGTAGGCACCAACAGGTTCAGAGCATAAACACAGGACTAGTGGCAGGCACCAACAGGTTCAGAGCATAAACACAGGATTGGTGGTAGGCACCAACAGGTTCAGAGCATAAACACAGGATTGGTGGCAAGCACCAACAGGTTCAGAGCATAAACACAGGACTAGTGGTAGGCACCAACAGGTTCAGAGCATAAACACAGGACTAGTGGCAGGCACCAACAGGTTCAGAGCATAAACACAGGACTAGTGGTAGGCACCAACAGGTTCAGAGCATAAACACAGGACTGGTGGCAGGCACCAACAGGTTCAGAGCATAAACACAGGACTAGTGGCAGGCACCAACAGGTTCAGAGCATAAACACAGGACTAGTGGCAGGCACCAACAGGTTCAGAGCATAAACACAGGACTAGTGGCAGGCACCAACAGGTTCAGAGCATAAACACAGGACTGGTGGCAGGCACCAACAGGTTCAGAGCATAAACACAGGACTGGTGGCAGGCACCAACAGGTTCAGAGCATAAACACAGGACTAGTGGTAGGCACCAACAGGTTCAGAGCATAAACACAGGACTGGTGGCAGGCACCAACAGGTTCAGAGCATAAACACAGGACTGGTGGTAGGCACCAACAGGTTCAGAGCATAAACACAGGACAGTTTGTCAGCATAATAAGGCGTATACCAGTAATAACTCAACATATACTTTATTTATCTACCCATTATTGTATATATGTAAATATTACAATGTTTAAATACAGATTTATTCATTTATTTTACTGACGTGATTTCAATGATTTGACTATTTTTATAATTATTATATCCGAATTTTGTTTTATATTATTGTGCTTATGATACTACATCTGCTACATTGAATGTTTAGATTATTAGTGTTCTACATTGGTTTGAGCATTTTATTGGAAATTGCACATTATAAAATAAATATTATTATATTAAATAACATCTGGTATGAACCCTGAAACTGGTAAAAACCATTAACCGATTAGCACTCAAGTCGGGCATTGACGGTCACCTCGAATCTCCTCAGGTCGGCCATAGCCGGCCAGCGAATACATCACAGCGTTTGAATTCGGTTTACGTGGTTGCATCTAGTGACTAAGAGATGCAATAAATGCGACACCTATCTAGACATCTAACATTACATTGTGACTATTTTGGAAACTTCCGTTCTCAAAAACATTTACCACGTTTTCAAAATTTAACAGCAATAGGTTTTGTTTTTGGACATTTAAAAATGTCCTCCAGCCAGGAGTTGGCCACGTGTACAGCTAAAATGTGTAATATATTATATAAAAATGTATACCAGAGTGTAGATAATTTAATGTTCTTTTAAATAAACCCAACTTGTAGCAGTAGAAATCCAAGCATAAAAAAGTTACACCGCAACAAAGTAGTTATTTTACAAAAAGTTTCAAAATATTATAGTTTCAACCAAGAAATGGTCAACATATTTTAAAGTTATAACAACAGTTTTGACACCACTGTGTAGGTACTTTAATTATCTACAACATGCATACAACATGCTATTGCGAGAATTGAATAATAAAGGCGCTAGAGCAAAGAAAATGACGCAAGCAATATTTCTAAACATCTAGGTCAAATGTTGAGGAGCCACAGGCTTCACGTTAACATCGGCTGAGTGCTAATGGGTTAACCAGCCTCGAATTGTTATAAAAAAGGAAGGTGTTATTTTTCTTCTGAGGGGTCACAGATGAACCCCTAAAAGTTTGAGCCCGAGAAGGAAGTTGCCAAGGAGAATATGGAGTCAGACCACATTTGCATTTTCCATAGGCGATCATTATAACGTTTCCTTCATTTTCTACTAATCTTGATGAGATCTGTTACTGACAATTTCACAGAATATTTACCCTCCATAGACGTTTTTTGTAAAATTTGTGAACTTTTAATACCTCAAGCTCCCACAAACTTCTTTCAAACCTTACACCCCTCCATTTCTGGTTGAACCACCCACAGATTGCCCCTGATTACATCACCAAGCAAAATGACAACTGTATTAATACGCAGAAATGCACCGACTGACAGCTGTCATAATGTGACAGCTCTGATGCCACGCTGCACAAAAACATCATTTCTACTCACTCCACACTACATGTGTGCTCACAGAAATTCAGACAACCTGCATAATGCTGTTTCTATACGGTACTCTTTGGTTGGGTAATGGCGGACGAACACCTTATTGTGGTCTTACATCAAATGGTTAACACGTGCCCACACATGGACATGTGGTAGCTGTGGTAGACCTGGGATGTCATGTTGTGGTGTGGCACACACACATGGACATGTGGTAGCTGTGGTAGACCTGGGATGTCATGTTGTGGTGTGGCACACACACGTGGACATGTGGTAGCTGTGGTAGACCTGGGATGTCATGTTGTGGTGTGGTGTGTCTCAGATGCGCAAGAGTGGAGGGGAGTTGTCGGAGGCAGACACGCATGAGTTGGCTCGCATCAGTCAGGAGCAGACCGCGCTCCAGAAACAGCTGGAGCAGCTGCGCAAGCAGTACCGCACCCACCAGCAGCTGATGCAGGACTACTGGATGAAACAGCAGCAGCAGCAGCAGAAGCAACAGCAGCAGGTACGGCCGTACACGTGTCACATTGTAAACATTCTGCCAGAAAAGGTTGTGTTAGTTTTGTGTCTAGCCTTGTAGGTTTCGTCAAGTGGTGAGTGGTGTTTTTGTTCTTTGGTTTTAGGGTACATTACTACTCAAAATTGGCTAGGGATCACTATTTAGGGCTGTATTATATTTTTCAGCATGCGTATCACAAAAAAACTAAAAATGGCATGTATTCGAGGACGTGTTTATTTCCTGAATTTCATTGCTGTATACCAAATGTGAACAATAGGTAACATGTGTTCTGTCGTCAAAGAATCAGACCCCCAAAAATGGAGGTTTTCCCCAGATCCCCCAAAATGGAGTTTTCAGAATGTTACTCCAAGTCATGAAAATGTCCCAAACAGCTCAATTACCAGCAGCAATAACTGTCAGTAGCTTGTGTGTGACCCACGTGATGCATTCACAGCCTGGCAACGGCGTCTCATGCTTCCAATGAGTCTGGATGGCTGCCATTTCAAGATTGTTCCATTATAAACATTGTGTGATGCTTAGCAAATTTTGAGTAGTATATGTATAAGAAGGTTAAGCATTTATTTTGTCCAGCATCTGGTTCTCAGCACTGCTGGAAGCACCCTGGTACACTGGTACAGTGTAACAACATTTCCACTTCTCTAGGAACCATCCATATAATTACGATATAAATTATATAAAATATACAATATACATTTATAATAGTGTCTCTGTGTCTGTGATGTTATCCTGTGTCTAGTGACACACATAGACACATGTATCTGCTGGGTGTAGAGTGAGACAACCTGAACAAGACAAGACAGATAAACCCCATGCTATTTCCCTGAGTTCATGTCCTCTCGTCTCTCTGTGTCACCCTCTACATGCCCTGCCCTGTTGTCTCCAGATGCCGGGCATGCCCACCATGCCAGGCCCAGGACCAGGACCAGGACCCGGTCCTATGCCACCACACATGATGGGACCGCAGCCTCGCCCCCCGAGCTCCATACAACTACAGCAACAACTACCGGTGGTGCCCCCTGCCAGGGCGCCAGGGGGTGCAGGGGGCCAGGGGGTGCGACTGCCGGCGGAGAAGCGTCAGGAGTACGAGGCCTACATGCAGGAGAGACTGCGCGCCATGAACCAGCTCAACCAACCCTCCCCACAGCCTCTCAAGACGTCACTCGTCTCTGGGGTCAGTGTCACTGTCAGTGTCACTGTCACAGTCAGTGTTATCTGACATAATAGAGATAGTATAATTTTATTATAATAAAGAGTTCATTTGGCAGTAAAATGATGCCTATTTCATATTTTTATGATAAGTATTTGCAGGCTTATGATTTTTATTGTAACAGTATGCAACAGAGGATTTTCATGGGCCGGTCGCAGGGTTAAAATGTTAATAGAAACTACACAGATATTTATCTCTACACAATATGTATATGTTGAGTGTTTACCAGAGGAGTAAACGTTGGACTTGTAATAAGACAAAGACGTCCTTGTCTTCTGCTTGCGTCTTCTTCTTCCATATACTGGACTGGGCCCTTTCCAGGCGTTAAATGTCCAATTGAAGCTTGGGGGGGGCGGTGTTAAAACAGTTAATATAAAACCAAATTTATATTAAAAAGTTATTCTATGGATGGTGATTTAAAAATGTATTATTTCTTTCGTCCTTTGGATGGCCGACTCGTGAAGTGATGCCTGACTGTGTGTTGTGTAGGATGAGAACAACCCGTTCAGTGAGTCGTACCAGCAGCGAGAGAACATTGAGAAGCAACACCAGGGCTTTGTGGGGCACAAGCAGGAGCTGCCTCGACCTCCGACTGACACCCAGGTCAACCCGCAGCTGACAGCACCACAGCCACCACTAGAGGGCCCTGGGGCCGAGATGAAGGCGTCCCCGCAGATGCCACCAGGAGTGCTGCATGCACTGCCCAGCCCGAAGAACGGAGGTTTGTCTTTGATCATTTGTAGATGTATACTTGTAGTATACTACTCACATTTTGTTAGGGATCACTATTTTTACGGCGGTTTTATATTTTACGGCATTTGCATCACACAAAACCTAAAAACAGTATGTATTCGAGGACATGTTTATTTCCTGAATTTCATTGCTATATACCAAATGTGAACGATAGGTAACATGCATTCTGTCATCAAAGAAGGAGATCCCCAAAAATGGAGGTTTTCCCCAGACCCCCCAAAATGGAGGTTTCAGAATGTTACTCATTCATGTCATGAAAATGTCCCAATCAGTTCAATTACCAGCAGCAACAACTGTCAGTAGTGTGTGACCCACGTGATGCAATCACAGCCTGGCAACGGCGTCTCATGCTTCCAATGAGTCTCTGGATGGCTGCCATTTCAAGATTGTTCCATTATAAACATTGTGTGATCCTTAGCAAATTTTGAGTAGTATAGTTATTCCACCATGTTTCAGAAAGGTAGATTTATTTCATCATTCATCATCATCACTGTGCAGCCGTAGTGTCCCGTGGTTGGGCGAAGGCCTCAACATGCTGCTTCTACATCTGCCTATCTTGCGCCATCTTCTGCCAGATGGTACCTTCCAGTAGTGTCTAGTTCGTCTCTCCACCGTCTCACCGGCCTTCCTCTACGTCTTTTTCTTTCGTAGGGTTTCCAGGTGGTGATACGTAGTGTCCATCAGTTATCTTATACCTTACCTTACCTTAGGACGGTTCTGATCGCAGGATTCTGTGTTCCTCTATGATCAGCTCTTCGTTTTCATTATCTATTAATATTAAATCGCGTGTTCCGGTTCTATTGTTAGTCATTTTTAACGGTGCTTCGAAGTCATATAAAATATCCTGCTGACGTGCCCTGCCCAGGTCCACTTCCATCTTCTGACTTGTTCAATCACGTCTGTGACCTAGGTCTTTTATCTTACCCAGATGTTGTTTGGCTGTCCCGGTATATGATGTGTAACATACTCCTTTCCATCTTTGCCTGTGCGGCTGCTAGCTTGTTTTTTGCATGGGTGGTGAGTGCCCATGTTTCCGTGCCATATGTCATTGCTGGAAGTATGCAAGTTGTAGTTGTAGACTTGTCTCTTCAAGCATGTTCCAGTGTTACCCTTGAAGATGTCGCGGTGCTTGGCGAATGCTGTAAATCCGGCCATGATTCTTCTTTGAATCTCCTTGCCTTGGTTTTTGTCACTGGCGCTATATCTCTGTCCTAGTCAGCCATAGCGTTCAATGTTCTTGATCTGGGTGTTATTGAGATATATTGGTGTGACAAGGTAGACCTATCAACTAAATTTGTAATCAACAAAGTGCGTTTCCTTGTTATGATGAACTGGTTGCTCAAGGCCAGCCTTGTCACCTCTACTACACATGTTTATGTCGTCCCACCAGTGTCCCTGGGTCAACCTTGTCACCTCTACTACACATGTTTATGTCGTCCCACCAGTGTCCCTGGGTCAACCATGTCACCTCTACTACACATGCTTATGTCGTCCCACCAGTGTCCCTGGGTCAGCCTTGTCACCTCTACTACACATGTTTATGTCGTCCCACCAGTGTCCCTGGGTCAGCCTTGTCACCTCTACTACACATGTTTATGTCGTCCCACCAGTGTCCCTGGGTCAGCCTTGTCACCTCTACTACACGTGTTTATGTCGTCCCACCAGTGTCCCTGGGTCAGCCTTGTCACCTCTACTACACGTGTTTATGTCGTCCCACCAGTGTCCCTGGGTCAGCCTTGTCACCTCTACTACACATGTTTATGTCCTCCCATCAGTGTCCCTGGGTCAGCCTTGTCACCTCTACTACACGTGTTTATGTCGTCCCACCAGTGTCCATGTGTCAGCCTTGTCACCTCTACTACACATGTTTATGTCGTCCCACCAGTGTCCCTGGGTCAGCCTTGTCACCTCTACTACACATGTTTATGTCGTCCCACCAGTGTCCCTGGGTCAGCCTTGTCACCTCTACTACACGTGTTTATGTCGTCCCACCAGTGTCCCTGGGTCAGCCTTGTCACCTCTACTACACGTGTTTATGTCGTCCCACCAGTGTCCCTGGGTCAGCCTTGTCACCTCTACTACACGTGTTTATGTCGTCCCATCAGTGTCCCTGGGTCAGCCTTGTCACCTCTACTACACGTGTTTATGTCGTCCCACCAGTGTCCATGTGTCAGCCTTGTCACCTCTACTACACATGTTTATGTCGTCCCACCAGTGTCCCTGGGTCAGCCTTGTCACCTCTACTACACATGTTTATGTCGTCCCACCAGTGTCCCTGGGTCAGCCTTGTCACCTCTACTACACATGTTTATGTCCTCCCATCAGTGTCCCTGGGTCAGCCTTGTCACCTCTACTACACATGTTTATGTCGTCCCACCAGTGTCCCTGGGTCAGCCTTGTCACCTCTACTACACATGTTTATGTCGTCCCACCAGTGTCCCTGGGTCAGCCTTGTCACCTCTACTACACGTGTTTATGTCGTCCCACCAGTGTCCCTGGGTCAGCCTTGTCACCTCTACTACACATGTTTATGTCGTCCCACCAGTGTCCATGGGTCAGCCTTGTCACCTCTACTACACATGTTTATGTCGTCCCACCAGTGTCCATGGGTCAGCCTTGTCACCTCTACTACACATGTTTATGTCGTCCCACCAGTGTCCATGGGTCAGCCTTGTCACCTCTACTACACATGTTTATGTCGTCCCACCAGTGTCCATGGGTCAGCCTTGTCACCTCTACTACACATGTTTATGTCGTCCCACCAGTGTCCCTGGGTCAACCTTGTCACCTCTACTACACATGTTTATGTCGTCCCACCAGTGTCCCTGGGTCAGCCTTGTCACCTCTACTACACATGTTTATGTCGTCCCACCAGTGTCCCTGGGTCAGCCTTGTCACCTCTACTACACATGTTTATGTCGTCCCACCAGTGTCCCTGGGTCAACCTTGTCACCTCTACTACACATGTTTATGTCGTCCCACCAGTGTCCCTGGGTCAACCTTGTCACCTCTACTACACATGTTTATGTCGTCCCACCAGTGTCTCTGGGTCAGCCTTGTCACCTCTACTACACATGTTTATGTCGTCCCACCAGTGTCCCTGGGTCAACCTTGTCACCTCTACTACACATGTTTATGTCGTCCCACCAGTGTCCCTGGGTCAACCTTGTCACCTCTACTACACATGTTTATGTCGTCCCACCAGTGTCCCTGGGTCAACCTTGTCACCTCTACTACACATGTTTATGTCGTCCCACCAGTGTCCCTGGGTCAGCCCGGAGCTGTGCCTCCCTCCCCTGCCTTCTACGCCGAGCAGGTCCGACCGAGGATGCCAAATGCGCCACCAGAGGGCAGTGTACAGTTCCCTCCGCCACCACCAATGCCACCCCTGCTGCGTCTCCATGACAACCAAGCGGGACTCGTAAGAGGTCAGTGTAGCGAACACGTCTAACTGGGGCAGGATCGTATTGGGACGTGGATAACTTTGTCCATTTGTTGACGGGTGTCCATAGGTGACATGAGGTTGACCTGATGTTGTCCACCCCTTGGTTGCTGTAGTTTGTGACTGGCTGGTCTTTGTGTATTGGTCATTCGGTGTTTTGGCTTCGTCATTTGCCCAATGTTTATACTTGGTAGAGTTAAAATTGGATGCATTCAATTGTAATTGTAAATATAATTTTAAATGATATTTTAGTCCGCTTATAATGTATGTTTACTAATTTAAATTATATTTTTAGAAGATTATATATATATATATATATATATATATATATATATATATATATATATTAAACATTTTATATATATTTATTTATTAACTAGTTTACCTCACAATTATTGTTAAATAGATAATCTATTATTTTAATTTTGTACTATTATTTATTATATTAAAATAATTTGTTTTAACTTTAAAGAACAAATTATGTATATCTTATATATCTTATATTTATTTGCCATATTTCATTTTATTGTATATATAGGCAGTGTATAAGTCAACGCCAGACTACATTCCAATTCATCACATAATGCATGTTGAATATGGCAATAAAACTTATTATTATTGTAAATTATTCCTAAATTAAACGAGTGAAACATTAAATTTTTCATTATTGCTTAAAAATTGTCAGTGTACAGGTGCCATTGCTAGTGTGAGGGAACTACCTAACTCAGTACTTACTCTACCCACAGGTGGACATCCCTTCCGCCAGGGTGTACCCTTCCCACGGGAGCTGCCTGTTCCTCCTCTACACATGGGCCCAGGGGGCGACAGCATCCCCCTGTCTCACCCCCCTCAGACACCCCCCTCCATGGGGATGTATGGCCAGCCCCCTTCACATCCAGGACAGACCTCTGAAATTCAGCAGCAGATGAAGCCTGGTATGTGGTTGCTAGGCAGTGTAGCTGGTTGCTAGGCAGTGTAGCTGACCCTGGTGTGTTGATGTAGTTGGTGGGTTAACTCGGTGGGTGGTTTGGTGGGTGTGAGCTCGACTGATCATTTGTGGTATTTCTGCTAATCAGGTAGAATTAATTCTGTTTGTGTGTGTGTGTGTGCGTATGTGTGTGTGTATGTGTGTGTGTATGTGTGTGCATGTATGCGTGTGTGCATTTGTTTGTATGTATCAGGGTCCATTCGGGGCCTTGAAAGTCTTGAAAAGCCTTGAATTTGATTGGACCAAATTCAAGGTCTTGAAATCCGTGAATTTTACAAAGTAGTCTTGAAAAGACTTGAATTAAATTGTGGTCAATAAAATAGTGTTTTGACTAAATTGTTGTGACGAATAACAGCCAGAAAAGGAAAAGCCTACGCACAAAAATAACTCGTGTGCACATTGGGCAGTGGGCATTTCATTGTTGTTGGCACCATTTTTTTCTTAGTTGAGTAAACATTTTAATGTTAACTTAATTTACTGCGCTTAAAAGTACATATGTTGTAAACGCAGTCTTGAATTTCTTTTTAAAATAGCTTTGAAAATTTCGAATAGCCTTGAATTTCAAATGTCCTCGTGTGTACCGACCCTGATGTATGCATACATACATATGTGTGGTTGTGTGTACACGTGTGTTTGTGCATATACATGTAGACCAGACAGTAAGGCCATCAGGCATGCAGTGCTCTGGCTGTGACACAGACAACTGTCTTCAGCTAGGATTATTACACATACAGTTAGTGTCGTCTAGTATGTTTTAACATTGATGCCAAGAGTTGATTAATGTTTTCTGTAAACACTTTAAAATAGCAGATATTCTGCAGTTCAGTAGATATTAATGTTTGTGTGACCAGATTCACAGTCAAACTTTTTAAGCGTTTATCACAGTTGACATACATTTTCTCACTACTTGTTGACGGCTGACATGGTGTTGTCATGATGCTGAGGTTAAGGTCTCCTCGTGTGGTTTAAACTGAGGTAGCTAGTGGTCTTGTTAGCCGTAGCTCACGAGGTAACGTTGAACCTGTAGTAGGTGTATGAACTCTTAGGGGAATGAACTTGTAGGTGAATGACTTCGTAGGTGAATGCTTTGCCGCCTTTGTTGGGTAGTCCGGGGTTTGTACGTCGACAGACAGACACAGACGCATCGGGATCGACACTTGTGTCGTTGACCCCTGACCCCGACCTCTAACCCGCCCCTCACGTTCACCCCACTGCATGACTGACCGCGTTCTCTTTAGGTGTGCCTCTCTCGGACCCCCCATCAGGGGGTGTAGTGTCCACTACATCCCCCAACACTGCCTCTACCACCACCATTACCACCACAGTTAGCACCGCCGCCACCACCATCACGCCGATCCCGGCCGCATCAGCAGCAGCTGCCGTAGGTGGTGCCAGCGGTGGCCCAGGTGGCGCCACTGATAAGCCGAAGAAGAAAGTGCGGCGGCGGAAGAGAGACGCGCCAGGTGGGCGCTTGTTGACGCAAACTAGTCCTCGTTTCGTTCTCTCTTTCTTTCGTTCTGCCTTGGTTTTTAGTCATGCTACTTCGTGGTAGTCGTTGGGTCTGTAGTCATTAACCGGTGGTAGTAGTTGTCGCGGCTTTCTTCTCATTGTACTCACAGGTTGGTTGGTGGCAGTTGTGATTATGTTGACTGCTGTGCGAGTAGTACTAGTAGTTGTTGTAGTTGGTTGACAGGTGGCGCTAGTGTGGGCTTTTGTTTTGGTGTTATCAATCACGGGTGTCAAACTACAAATATTGCAGTAGTGGAACTATCCCAATAGTCACCTGTAGTGCCTGGTGCTTTCAGGTAGAATCGTTTATGGCAGACTTAATCGAGTACCTGTATGTCTAAAGTAGTTCCCCGTGTAGAGCATATTTGTCTGGCAATGACTTTAACAGTAAGAGAGGTTAATATCAGGTGTAGATTTATTGTGCTAGCGTAACTGTAGCCGTGGAGTGTATATTTCAGTAGTCCATGTAGAATGTGTACACCAATACAAAATTGTCATGATAAGTGCACATAGGTGATAACTGATAAAACATGTTTTGAAATCCAATGTTTTCTCATTTAGTAATGATGGATTTTGTAGTGAAGTCCATAAATGTTTGCGTAATAGAAAAAGTTTAACGATGCTTACCTGGCAATATAGATTATTTGGTGACGTGCAGAGGTAACACAGGATGTTGCTTTAATTTGCTCTAGTGTAACAGTTAACTGTCATAAATTTACAGATCACCAAAAATATATAACTAATGATGTACAGTCATACGGTATGTAGGTGTCCAGTTGTGTCATTACTAACGTGCTGAGTGGACACGTTCGTCCAGGCACGGTGACACTGACCGTAGAGCTGACAGGTGAATGTTATCAATGAGTGTGGACAGCAGTGGTTTTTCCAGACGTCAGTCGATGTCCTTGCATGTGGTGTTCATCTGTAGTTGTACAGAGCTACCACGCCATCCTTGGACATCCAGGCTGCTCTCTGGCCTTCGCCGTTCTCTCAAGTGCATGCTGGGAATGCTTTTTCTGTGGATCAGCTGCATGCGTTGTTTGCCATCTCGGCGGACACATACCGACAGTCTGTCGGTGCGTGCACGTGTGCTTGTGTTCACTCATGCGTGCACGTGTGCTTGTGTTCACTCATGCGTGCACATGTGCTTGTGTTCACTCATGCGTGCACGTGTGCTTGTGTTCACTCATGCGTGCACGCGTGCTTGCGTTCACTCATGCGTGCACGTGTGCTTGTGTTCACTCATGCGTGCACACGTGCTTGCATTCACTCATGCGTGCACGTGTGCTTGCACTCACTCAGGCGTGCACGCAAGCACAAGTGCAAAAGCCTGCAACTCTTGTGAAGTACACATCTGAACACGGCACATTTTAAATAAAATTATTTTACCAAGACGTTTTCTATCCGATACATAACCAAATTTATATTATAAGTAGTAGTTGTTGCGAAATTTTGTTACTGCCAACAACTGACATTGTCACTGTTTATTGTAGAGAATTTAACTTACTTTGGAGCTTAATGTCGAAGATGAGTACGACGTTTCGATCAGCTACGGACCTTGTTCACGTACTGGTGTCACGTGTGTTGCCTCAGATTTTGGTGGGATACAACCAAATTATCCCGCCGAAATCTGAGGCAACACACGTGACACCAGTACGTGAACAAGGTCCGTAGCTGACGGACCGAAACGTCGTACTCATCTTCGACATTAAGCTCCAAAGTAAGTTAAATTCTCTACAATAAACCGTTCTTGGAGCCATGAACAATATATTCAATATTGTCACTGTTATATATCAGACTTGATCCTTCCCTGCGATAGCCACCCTTTAACCCTTGTCGCCCCACAACAGATGTGTACAACATGGTAGAGAGGCAGGCCAGTGTTATGGACGATCTAACATGTGTCTCCCTCTACCCTCTCCAGGCCTTGCTCAGATGCAGGGATTACGAATGCAGGGTCCAGGGCAGCAACAGTTCCTCGGCCCTCGCATGCCCAGCCCCATGATGGCCGGCGGACGCATGCCGCCGATGCTGCGGCCACCGCTAGAGGGCGCCACCACCAGTCTGTCGGAGTTGCAGCGGTTCACCAACATGCAGATGATGCCGTCAAATGCTGCCCTGGCCAGTGGTCAGCAGATGACCGGCACCCCACTGCTTCGGACATGGCTGCCCCCCGGAGCTGGTCAACCCCCGCCCGGTCAGCTGATGCACAGACAACAGCCGTCCAGCGTTGTCCAGTCACCGGTCAGCGGGGCGGTCATCACACGGCCACCCATGGTCAGTGGTGCTCACGCTCAGTCCAGCGCCACGCAGGCACTCATCGACCTCAAGAACCTGCAGTCGCAGCCCGTCCAGATGGCGCTGTCGCATGACAACGGGGTCATGGTTCACAGTGCACCAATGAACATCGTGAAGACAGAGGTGGACTTGAGGGACTCGGCATGTAAGTTACTTTGGGGAGTTCTGTGTCATCTTCTCTTCTCCCAGATACTGGACGGGGCCCTTTGCAGGGCGTTTAAAGTCCAACGAGAATTTGTGAGTCCTCTACAGGTTACACATTTACACTCTGTGGGATCTTTTACTTCCCCTGGCATATACACCAGATAGAAGAATGTCATACAGGAATGTCACTTCAGAACGTGTATGTGTTAGTTGCTGCAGTCAACAGTTCCTTGTTCGAGCTGCTTCAATACATCCCACATGGCAAACTGTCGTGTAAGGAACACAGGCACAGGTGTAAACAATTACAGTTCATAAAAATGTAATGTATATTATTATCTTGTTCCTGTAGACCTTGTTACTGTACCTGGTGGTTCCATTGTTCTACTGTGTTACTGTGCCCTAAGACATCTGTACTAGAGCCAGTGTTACTGTTCTCTGCAGGTTTCTTTGAGCAGGATGCTGAGCAGCAACGAGACGTCTTGTTGAAGAAGCTCCTTGCGACACCCAAACCCTTGGATGGCTCTGAGCCTCAGATGCCTCTTGCTGAGGTTGGTTTATGTTTATTCTAGACAGAAATCCCTGTACTTGATTTACTCGTGTATAGGCAACTTAGTCCTTCTCAGGTCCATTTATATATGTCTTAATACTGTAGTAATTTACTGTATTTAAAACTACTCACATTTTGCTAGGGATCGCTATTTAAGGCGGTATTATATTTTACGGCATGTGTATATCACACAAAAATTAAAACTGCATATATTCGAGGACATGTTTATTTCCTGAATTTCAATGCTATATACCAAATGTGAACAATAGGTAACATGCGTTCTGTCATCAAAGAAGTAGACCCCCAAAAATGGAGGTTTCCCCAGAAAAATTGAGGTTTCAGAATGTTTCTCCAACTCATGAAAATGTCCCAATCAGTTCAATTACCAGGAGCAACAACTGTCTGTAGTTTGTGTGTGACCCACGGCGTCTCATGCTTCCAATGAGTCTCTGGATGGCTGCCATCTCAAGATTGTTCCATTACAAACATTGTGTGATCCTTAGCAAATGTTGAGTAGTATATGTTCACCTGTATAATTCAGTCCTTCCTGCGACAAAGCAAATTCAACCATCTTAAGTTGAACCTCTAAGTGCTGATGACACTGATGTAATTACACCGCGGTGACACCAGTAATGTCAACACTTGACCTTCAGGAGTCGGAGGAGAACATCCCGTTGACCCCTGAGCAGCGGCGTCAGCTGGAGCTGATCGAGAGCATGCCCCTGACGGTGGAGATGGAGATCTCCCAGGAGGAGTGGGACCAGAAGACAGCCGAGGAGAAGGAGAAGATCCTCGGTGGGTGTCTCCCATCAGTCCGTCCACAACCTCTCGTCTACTCATTAGTCCGTCTACTCTTGTGCCCTTTCCACTACATCTTCCACAACCTCTGTCACCCTCATGTCACCTCACCATGTCACCCTGTCCGTTGTGTCCTCCACAACCTCTGTCACCCTCATGTCACCTCACCATGTCACCCTGTCCGTTATGTCCTCCACAACCTCTGTCACCCTCATGTCACCTCACCATGTCACCCTGTCCATTGTGTCCTCCACAACCTCTGTCACCCTCATGTCACCTCACCACGTCACCCTGTCCGTTATGTCCTCCACAACCTCTGTCACCCTCATGTCACCTCACCATGTCACCCTGTCCGTTATGTCCTCCACAACCTCTGTCACCCTCATGTCACCTCACCATGTCACCCTGTCCATTGTGTCCTCCACAACCTCTGTCACCCTCATGTCACCTCACCACGTCACCCTGTCCGTTGCATCCTCCTCCATTCAGACTGTTCCTCAGCCATCCTTTGTGAACTCCTCATCCACTTTCTCCCATTTTGTATAAAACATGTTTAAACCAATGTTTTTGAATTGATCATAAAGTAGAAGGTTAAACAGTAACTTTATAGGTTGCTCGTGTGTGATAGAAACTGTCTGCTGTGTAGTTACGTCTCACTGTTATTGTTTGTTTTTAGTACTAAAAAAACAAATTGTGAATATAATTTCTTATTATTATTAATGTATATTTGTTTGTATTATCATTGTATCATATATATTGTATATATCATGTAATGTGCCAAATATCCCAGATGATCCTGTTCACGGGCACGTGCATACATTCAGACACAAAGCTTTGATAAAGACGGACATGACACTTATAGTACATGGACATGACAAATATAGTACAAGACATAAGACGACTGTGTGTGTTGTTGACAGACGCCAGCAGGCAGCAGGCTGAGCGCATGGAGCTGCACGCTGCCACACTGCTGCCAGACAAAGCACAGCTGCTGCAGCAACAGCAGCAGCGGTCTCGCAAGCAGAAGAAGCGAGAACTCGACCTGAACGACCTGCCCGTGTCACTGCAGCAACAACAGCAGCCGGCGAAGAAACGTCAACGCAAGGGCAGCACCGGCGCCCCCTTGGTGATGACGCAGGAACAATCCGACCACATCGACGAGGTCGTCAATGCCGTGGCTGACCTCGGCGCGGGGTCACTGTGCTCCACCCCGGAGCCGAGTCTGCCCCAGTTGTCTCTACTGCCTGGGCTGTCTCTGCAGGAGCCAAACGTCAGGCTCAGTCATCACGCGTTCCCCATCACTGGGGCGGAAATAATGACAGGTGAGTTCCTGTGTTAGCTTAACTTTGGGCTGATTGAAGTATATTATCTAAGACATGTTTGACCTGTTCCAAATACCTTTACAAATATGTTTATCATATTTACCCTGGGTTTAATAATGTGTTTTAATAATGTGTGGTTAGTTAAGTTCACAAAATCCAGAAGTACGTCTGGCTTTATATGTGGATGGTTCTTCTTCTCTTCTCTCAGATTTTTAGTCCTCTACAGGTTATACATTTACCTCCTGTGTGGGAAATTTTACTTCCTCTGGCATAGCCAGTAGATAGAATGGACCACCGGCTTTTAGTGTCTCTTCCGAAAGACAGGCAAATGTGAGGTGAACGAAATTGCCTAAGTTCTGAAACGGCGGCAGATGGGATTGAACCACTGTCCCCTCGATTGACAGTCCGGCACTCTACCGCGCAACCACCGCTCACCACATAATACATTTTTACCATGTATCATATTTACCCTGGGTTTAATAGTGTGGGGTTAGTTAAGTTCACAAAATCCAGAAGTACGTCCGGCTTTATGTGTGTGGGGTTTGGCTGTCACCGCAAGTCACGGGAACAATAGACTGCTACACTGGTGCCCCCTTGTAACTGTTGAGGTAGATTTATGCAAATAGCAATTTTGTCTCTTTAAAATCAAGAGTCAACACAAAATTATAGGTTTGGTGGAGGATTTGAAAAACATGACTTATTTTTGTGCTATCCCAACAAACAAGGAACCATTTCTGAACCAGTTGGCACGTGTCATACTGGCTCATAATTGGTACCGCTCCACCAGAACGTGTTTTTGTATGTATTCACATGAATACACATGTTCTGACTGTTGGCACGAGTTTTGAACGAGTGACACGAGTCGTACTGGGTCAGAACTAGTACGGTTTCACAAGTACGTGTTTTTCGTGTGAAAAATTCATGATTTCATGGTAAACATGTGTCGACACACCAAATTTGTTCACAGAATCTGGTTGATTCACGAAACACGTGAATTGAGCCAGTTGAACTCGTGAATTCACTTACAGAACATGTGAAATTATGGGTCGTTGTTTGTTTGGATGTTAACCTACAAAGCGTGTTATTTACCCCTGCAGGAAAGAGCAAGCTGGAGGGGGTGTACGGCAGGGGTGTTCTGGAAGGGGGCCTGTTTGATCTCTACGGGTGCTATCCGTTTACTGATCAGATGCCACTCCTGCCTCCGTTGCCGGCGGTTGCCGCTAGCAACAAGGGCGTGGATGATGCGGCTCTACGGATGACAGGTACGAACCTAGCCAGCATTCCCCCGCGCCGCCACCTACTCACAGATAGTGCATCCTCGGGTGCAGGTAAGCCATTGTCTCCAGTCTGGTGTCTTCATCGACTTTGTCAGTTGTTATTGCTGTGGTCTGACGGAAAAGGGTGATCGTTGTAAAACCTTAAAGCGATGGGGCTTATATTGAATAATTTGTTTCTTTTAATATGTTGTTATGACTAAAATAAAACAACAGAAAAGATTGGTCATTGTAAAACATTAAAGCGGTGGTGCTTATGTTAAATGATATTTTTTCTTTTAACCCTGCGACCGGCCAGCGAAAATTCAGTTTTGCATGCTGTTACAATAAAAATCATAACTCTGCAAATACTTATCGTAAAAATGTGAATTATATATCATTTTACTGCCAAATGAATTCTTTATTATAATAAAATTATATTATCACGTGTTTTGTCCGGCCGCGTGTAACTCGCTGTCATTCAAACTGCTCATGAATAAATATACACCATTTTGAAAAATCTGTCAGCTATCCGATGATACCAAATGTGCGCGGGTCGGTTACTGATTACGCAAACGAAAAATGTGTTTAAGCGGGAAGGTGTCTAGGGCCGATTAATCGACCATGGCCGGTCCCAGGGTTAATATGTTGTTATGACTAAAACATGCTTGTTGAAGTCAGTTTGTGTTTAATTACTGTATTAAGCTGGGAACAATGTTTGCAATTTTGAAGATTCCACCTGCAACACATTCAGATGAAACGCCCAGTTTCAAAACAAAATTTAGTGACAATAATATCAAGATGCACAGAGTTAACCGCAACACCTTTTTGATGTTTAACTTTCCCACGTTCTAGACCTGTTACAAATTACTACACGGCCAATTCTAGTCAGGAGTTGGCACCCTCCCTTTAAAAATCAAACATTAAAATGATATACGGTTCTTGTGGAACTAATCCACTTCGCGTATTTTTAACACTGTTGTTTAAACTGATGACATGTCAGTGATCCAGCAATACTGTCATAACTGTGATGAAGCTGTCTGGTGAAGCTGTTTGTTAATATACAGGGTCCGTTCAGAGTCTCGAAATGCCTTGAATTTGATTGGACCAAATTCAAGTCCATGAAATCCTTGAATTTTATAAAGTAGTCTTAAAAAGTCTTGAATTTAATTGTGGTCAATAAAATAGTGTTTCCAATCAACTGTTGTAACGAATAACAGTCAGAAAAGGAAAAGCCTATGTACAAAAATAAATAGTGTGCACATTGGGCAATCAGTTTTTCATTGTGGTCGGCACCATTGTTTTCTTAGTTGAGTAAAAATGTTAATGTTAACTATATTTACTGTGCTTAAAAGTACATATGTTGTTAAAACAGTCTTGAATTTCTTTTTCAAATAGCCTTGAAAAATCTTGAATAGCCGTGAATTTCAAATGTCCTCGTGTGTACGAACCCTGAATATAGTTAACAATTATTTATACTAACCAGGGTTAGAATTTAGCAGGGGCCCAGGGGCCCGGGGGCCCACTGGCCCCCACATTTACTGTCGGGCCCCCAGATGTTGAACTCTGAGGGTCCGACTGGCCCCCAGGTCAAAGAATCCCATGGCATGACAACTTCCTATCCCAGAGGCTAAGGCAAAGAAAATGTCATTATTCACTTTACCAGTAAATGATGCTGGCTGCTGCCTGGGGTGGGGGGTGGGGGTGAAGGGGGGCAGAAGGTTGCTGCCCTTGGGCAGGGTTAAAATTGATTGACAAGGGGTTGCCAAGGTGGACAAACATGTCGACTAGGCCAGGGAAAAAGAATTAATAACCTAGGATTGTGTTACTAGAAATAGACAGGTCTTAGACATAATCTACTATGAAGTTCTACGATGTAACTAAACTGTCATTTTCCATAACGCTGTGGCAATAGGTATATAGGCACATAGGCATCAATCCTTGGTTTATACAGTTTATGGCCAATACTGTTTTAAAGTACATGAATGGCGGTAAAAATGAAGGAAGGAACGGGACCTCGCACAGTCGCTTAAGCTGTTGTGGGTGGGTGGGGGAGCAGGAATAGGCAACCTTGTGTTGCCATCTACAAACGCAGGCAGCCCAAAGAGGAAGATCTACAGGTTTCAAGCAGCTCCGGTTCAGAGGAAAATTAACAACCCTCCATTGATCTCTTGAAATTATCATTAGCATTTACTAATTAAGTTGCTACATAGGCTACAGCTATTATGTTTGTGGCATGTGAATTGTGTTGAATAAAGTTATAGTTACAATGCGACTTAAATGTGCATTTGTTGCATGGCCCCCACTTTTTGTGTCGGGCCCCTAGATTTTGAAAAGTGGGGGCCCGGCTGGCCCCACTCATTTTTGGCTAAATTCTAACCCTGCTAACCAGTTCAGTTAACCAGACTGTGAAGGTGTGTAATGACATTAAGTTGATGGACACTGAAGTGTCATATATCTGCCGACAACTATGACCTGATTGTGTGTCACAGAGGTGCCCCTGCGTGCTGTCACCAGCACGGCGTCAGGAGAGCCTCGGTACAGTCTGCGGTCAGAGGAGAGTTTACTGTGTAACCTTGACCTGATTAGTGGACGCCCTCGCAGTCGCTACGACGAGAAGCTCGTGCTGCCAACACCCCCACTCATAGAGGCCCGACTCAACATGTTGTCAAGGTACGCAACTCACTTATGATCAATGAGGCTGATTGTTAGCTGGACGTAGAAATGGACAGTAACTCACTTATGATCAATGAGGCTTGTTGCTAGCTGGACATAGAAACGGACAGCAATTCACTTATGATCAATGACGCTTGTTGTTAACTGGACATAGAAACGGACAGCAACTCACTTATGATCAATGAGGCTTGTTGTTAGCTGGACATAGAAATGGACAGTTGTGTGTTTTGCACCACATGATCACATAATGGAGCTAGTGTCTGCTGGGTGAATCAGTAACAGAGGCAACAGAGGCTTATGAGAGAATGATGTAACTTTCACACAAGAACATTGGTAGACACAAACAACATCTGACTTTGTATCATACTAGTAAATAACTAGGCATGGTTTCATATACAAAAGTTCATTTCGATCCTAAAATTTACATAGACTACAATTTGTTTAATTTTATTGTTTAAACAAAAAAATAGATTTTTTACTTGAGGAATGCAGAGTGCAACTTTTGTTTAAAAGGTACTTTTTGATTTGATTAGAAAGAGGAGATATGTGTTGAAACACAGATACAGGTGAGCTTGTAGTGTAAGGTTTCTGTTTGGTTTATTAAGCTTATTTTGCAATTGTTGAGCTGAAGTACAGGATACGGTACAGGATACAGTTACGTTGAAAGTTTTACATTAAAAAATTCATGTTGTGAAACATAAAATATGAATCTTGTAATCCAAACTTACCTCTGTTAACTCTACTACTAACTGATAAGCTACTAATATATGTATTGCTTATTTTTAAGTTGTCAATTATTTAAGAATTATAGTTAAACTATAGTTGAATTACTAATATGTTGCTACATGTAGTTAGTTATTATCTATCTAAAGCTGAACCATAAAATATATTTTATTGGAGATTTAATGTACTTATTTATAGGGTAGGAAACATGTTAGTCACCATACCAGATGTGAAACAAATGTATTCCATGGTGGTGTGTCTAAGTACATGTCTAACAAGGGTTTAACAAGTTGCCTCCAGAACCAAGCTCCAGACGGGATGTGAACAAGGCAGCCTATGGCTTATCGAGTGTTCGCTTAAAATTATAAATATACAATATTATAAAATGCACTAAAATGCTTCTAAAAATACATAAGTAAAATAATAAATAAATAAATAATTTCACCAGTATTAAAATAATTTCTAAAACATTTAAGTGTTCAGCCTAGGTATAGCCGCCCTTGCCAGATAATTTTTTTAACCTCATTTATAAATACAGAGCTCAGTCAGTTGTGACTGTTTCCAAAGTTTAACTTCCTCTTTCTACGTGAAGTCTGTGGATGTCTTCTATCGGCCACTGTCTGACACTACAACCGTTTTGTCCTCCAGGGGGAGCAACCAGTCTCCCGCCACGATCGTGTCGTCATCGTCTCCCGAGTGTTCTGACGACATTCCCGACACAATGTTCCCGGGACTGATCCGCCTCATCTCCCTGGACGGGAGGCAGGAGGGAGGGAAGACGGCGCGGGACACCCTGTCTCCGGAGATACCCATCATCTGTCCCGTGCCCATCAAACGTGAGTGTCCTTGAAGTAGCTGTGTAAGCTAAAGTCGTCTGACATGGAAGTAGAGTCTGTGATGAAGCAGCAGAGAAAGGGTGTATGCAAAGCTGCTTTGGAAATGGAGTCGCTCTTTTTTATCCACCAGGTGGCGTTCTATGTTATCTGCATGGCGGCACCAATGCATACATGTTAAGTCTCCCGCATTCGGCGGGAGACTCCCGCAAATACAGGAAATTTCCCCGATCTCCCACGCGGGAGAACCAATCTCCCCCAATTTCATCGAAACGAAGTGAACAAATTTGCGGGAGCATCCGGGTTTTTCCGGTTTTCAGTCCACCCAAAACAAACAAATTGTACGTAATTTACCTTACTGGGTGCGGATAATTGGTTTATTTCTGGCTGGGCATTGTCTCGAATGTTTTTCAGAGTCACCTCACAATGAATAGCAATGCCAGTTAACTAATTGCAATCGAGTCTGAGACTGAGCTAATGCTCACAGTCACAGACATCGCAGGGCGCTCAGCGGCGCTGACAATGATTTGAACAATGACCTCAATTGGAATTATTTAAATCACATCTTACTGTCATGACTGAACATTAAAAACAGTCTAATAAATATCTAAGTACAAGGCCCACACTTTGCCTGTCGCTGACATTGTTTATAGAATCGCTGCGAGCCGCTTCGATACCGTATTATCGCCCACTGTGTACGTTCCAGTCTTGTAGAACAAAGTGAAATCCGTTTACATCTTTACAGATAATGTCCATACATCTACACACAATGTGCATGTTTGTAAATGTATGCACTTTAGCTAAGCGCTTTATTATTTGAGTACATTTGACATATAAATGAAAAACATCCTTAACAGACTGAAAGCATGGTTATTTAAATGGCTCCAGTCGTGCCTACGTTACCATGGCTCAGTCCAGCTCATAAAATAATGAATTCCATATTCAAGTTTTACATGTAAAGATTATGTTAGTTGTGTAATAAAATATCATGTAGATGCTGTGCTTTTCATGCAAGGGATTCTTTGCAACCTATGATACATATCAGAAGCTGAACAAATATGCATATGTTAGGCATATACACAAGACATAAATTACTGAACATTATAATATTTATTGTTCTATAACAGGAGCAATTATCGTAATTAGTGCGAACGATAAATCGCTCCCTAGATGGGTGATTTGCGTGAGCGATGGGGAACGAGAGTGATTGCTCGTCTCAAAAATGAAGCACTGGAGTCGTGGATAATTTAAAGTTCAGCAAGGCATCAAATTTCTGTATTAATTTATACTCAAAGTGGTTGTGGGGGTGTTGGATCCATTATTAGAGTGTCAAACTGTCAATTCAAACTGACCAACTGTTGTATTGAAAGTAAGGCAATATCGTTTATGTCATTTATGCTGAGGAATTTGTACTGATGTTGCAACGTTTGCTTTGCCAGACGGAGAGCTGAGGGCAAAGAGAGAGGCCGTGGACGCCCTCGCCCCCACACTACCCCAGGAGAAGGACAAGGAGAACAGTCTGATGGAGGCAGATGACCGCGGTCAACTGGTCAAGTCAAAGATGTCCACAGTCGGCCGACCACTGCGCGATGCTCACAACCAGGTCAGTGCCTGAGTGTTGCGAGGACTGGGTGTCATGTCCCGAGGACTTGGTGTCATGTACCATAAGAACTGACGTGGTGACATATTCAGTGACACCCATTCTACTTCAGAAATACCCAGCGTTGTCAGTTTGAAAGCTTTGCACACCTTGTGGCACTGGGTACACAGATGGTGTGGTAGTACACATAAAACAGGATGGATTTTGTGAAGTGGGTTTAAATATGAAAGGATCAGTCTTTTTTTTACAAATCCTGCCATCTCTTGATAACTACAAAACATAACTGTGTCATGTATGGGGTGTGAACTGTAACAAAAAATAGCTGAATTTAACAAGAAAAGTGCCATCAAAGATAGACTAGGTTTGATTCCAATGGAGAATAGACTTGATTTCTGACATCCATGTGTCTGTTTGCAATCATTGTACCACGAAATTGCAGTTGCACGTTGCACTATATATGGCTGTACAGACACCAGCCATCAGATTGACGTATGCTATAACATGTGACTGTTGTCAGGTTTCCGTGACGATGACCCTGTCCGCGGGGGCCGCTGAGGACATTGGGGGAGTGATTGCCGCTATAGCTGACCTCCTCAAGATAGCCGTGCCTCCGTCGTATGAGATTGACCAAAGTGAAACACCGTCGGAGTATGCCAAGTTGGCTCTGGGAGGCAAACGTAGGTGGACTTAAGTGTTGTAGTGCCAGATAAGACTACCAGGTTTCAATAGCATGCTCTTCGTGTAGTGTTGAGCACAGATTGGGGTCTTTTTTAGAAAATCTTTTCAATTTTGAGATACAAATGTTTACAAAGGACAATACAACAGTGGGAAGGTTGGTTTGTCAAAACAGATTTCGTAGTGCTATATCAAACTGTGTCGGATGCTGAACATTAATTAATATTCTTTGCAAACAGAGTACGGGTTTGAAAGTGTCAGATAAACTATGCGTCTACAAAAAACACTGACTGAAACTATGTAATGATAGTTTATCATAGTCACTGTGATGTGTCACTGCGGTATCAGCTGTCATTGTCACTGTGATGTGTCATTGTTGCCACTGTGGTATCAGCTGTCATTGTCATTGTGATGTGTCATTGTTGCCACTGTGGTATCAGCTGTCATTGTCACTGTGATGTGTCATTGTTGTTACTATGGTATCAGCTGTCATTGTCACTGTGTTGTGTCATTGTTGTCACTGTGGTATCAGCTGTCATTGTCACTGTGTTGTGTCATTGTTGCCACTGTGGTATCAGCTGTCATTGTCACTGTGTTGTGTCATTGTTGTCACTGTGGTATCAGCTGTCATTGTCACTGTGTTGTGTCATTGTTGCCACTGTGGGATCAGCTGTCATTGTCACTGTGTTGTGTCATTGTTGTCACTGTGGTATCAGCTGTCATTGTCACTGTGTTGTGTCATTGTTGCCACTGTGGTATCAGCTGTCATTGTCACTGTGATGTGTCATTGTTGCCACTGTGGTATCAGCTGTCATTGTCACTGTGTTGTGTCATTGTTGTCACTGTGGTATCAGCTGTCATTGTCACTGTGTTGTGTCATTGTTGCCACTGTGGTATCAGCTGTCATTGTCACTGTGATGTGTCATTGTTGCCACTGTGGTATCAGCTGTCATTGTCACTGTGATGTGTCATTGTTGCCACTGTGGTATCAGCTGTCATTGTCACTGTGTTGTGTCATTGTTGTCACTGTGGTATCAGCTGTCATTGTCACTGTGTTGTGTCATTGTTGCCACTGTGGTATCAGCTGTCATTGTCACTGTGATGTGTCATTGTTGCCACTGTGGTATCACCATGTCACATTGTCACCGTGGTGTCCAACAGACAAGGAGGAAGCGGTCAACGTGCAGTCACTGATCCGGTCCAAGACCCGCTTCTGTCGTCACTGCGACGTTGTGGTCATCACCCCTGGTGGCATCCAGAAGAAGCGCTCTGAGATCATGTTCCTGTCGAAGGAGGACCAAGTGAGTTCTCGTGAAAATGTTCATCAAGTTGGCAGTATATTATTCAAAACAAATTTCATAATTACACAACTAGCAATGTTCTACTTACTTCTACATTTTGACCACCATCGGCGGCCTTCTTCAGGAACTGAATGTTCAATGGACACTGCCCGCCATCTAGCGAGCAGTGACCACTGAACATTCAGTTCCTGAAGAAGGCCGCCAATGGTGGTCGAAATGTAGAAGTAAGTCGAACATTGCTAGTTGTGTAATTATGAAAGGTGAGTTCTCATCGACACTGTCTGTCTCAGTCACTGCGTCAACTCTAGAAGTCGCCTCCTTTTACAGTTAGATGGGTTCACTATATTGAACTGTTCTGCCATCTTTCAAAGACTTACCTTATGAAGATAGGTAACTGTGAATATTAATTAAATCTTTATTAGTGCACATGAAAATGGCAGTAGTACAACTCTTTAAAACAGTAATATTTTTAATAATGTGTCTCCTTTGCATTTGTGCAAAATGTTTGTTAACATAACTATAAGTGGTTATATAATGTAGAATAATTGGTTCGTATGTTGTAGTTGATACTAGACAGGTTTGATTTGTACGTCTCATGTGAACTGAAGACAGAATAGTTATTTTACATGAGCTGTTAATAGTAATGGTAAGTTCTCATCTACTAAACATGTGTGAAAATGGAGGCTGCCAATGGTGGCTGAAACATTGATGTAAGTAGAAATGACTAGTTGTGTAATCATAAATATTGCTTGAATACTCAACTAAAACTTGACAACAACAGCCTCAGTTCCTCACTACACATGTGTCTCACACAGGACATGGCGGGAGACGATGAAGACATCACCTTCTGCAGTCCCAACTGTTTCCGACAGTTCAACCTCACACACCAGACCATGGCCACGGACGATGCCAAGGTGAGGGCATTGTCACATCACAGCACTTTGATACATGGTTACATACTCATAAGATTATTTTTGTGTCTGATTATTCAATAATAGCATTATTAACTATTCTCCAGGTTAATGTCATCAAGGTCTGTTTCTTCCCGTAGTTTTAATTTGGTGAATTTTGGTGGAGTCCACATATTAACATCGCTTAAATTTGACAAGAAATTTACAAGAAAATGTTCTATGGTTAAAATACTTTTTGTGATTAAGTGTTATAATGAGCCTGGTTGTGTGTCACTGTTTACCTGTTGACTAAGTGACCTATGCAGTCATGTGATATGGACGGACTGTGTGTGACCCACAGCAGGCCATTGACCTGGTCGAACACAAGCTGACCGCCCCGACCCCCATGACCCCGTTGACCTCAGCAGTGACCGCCAAAGTTGACCACATCCTGCAGCCACTCAGCGTCCAGACACAGAGTGACGCCAAGAGCCTGCCACCCTCGGCCCCAGGCACCCCCACTGGAGGGGCAAAGCCAATCCTTATCAGGAGGGAGGAAACACCCCCTGCCCCACCAAAGGTCAGTCGATATTATCAACTCTTCGCAGTCAAAAAAGTGTTTCACTTATTTAGAACATTTTTTGATTCAGCAGTAATGATTACATGCATTTTACAATAACATTCGTAAATTTTTCGCTTCTTGAAAAATGTATATCTAGGTTTGATTGTATTAAAGGGATACTCCAGTCAGTGAGAGGTTCACAGTATTATCTTATATACATATGCTATATTGGTTGTGCCTAGTGACTGTGCACAAAGATCGTTAATAAACAATTAGTTATAGTTAATTGGTATCAAAAACATGCTATCTTAGATTCAGGGCGCTGCCATCTTGAAACTTATGCACCAGTGACGTAAGCCAAATTGTTTACGTCACTGGCGCATTGTTGAAAAAGGCAAGAATATATCTACAGTAATTGCTTGTCCTAAGTCTATAAGTCTTTTATAACTGACTTTGAAGTTTTAACATTTCCAAGCAACACAGGCATAATAAGTGTGTTTTGCCCGCTGCTGCATCCGCGTGGTCTAACGCTGACTGTATGAGATGTTTCATCTGTTTGACACCAGGTGGTCATCAAGAGGTGGAAGGGCATTCGCTACAGGAAGTGGGACGGCTCGCTCATCAAGAGTCAGAAGGTGTCGGCAGCTCCCCTCACAGACGCACAACTCAACAAGGTGGGTACAGCTGAGTGCTGGCTTGTGTTGGTGACAGTACAGCTGAGTGCTGGCTTGTGTGTTGGTGACAATCATCGAATGGGCTATCTAGTCTCAGGTCTCAGGTAATTACATCCAAACAGCCCAAATTTGGGCTAACGCAGGAGTTGTTTTTCCATAGAATTAGTGAGTCCACTACAGGTTACACATTTACCCCCTGTGTGGGATATTTTACTTACCCTGGCATAGACAGCAGATAGAAGGGACCACCGACTTTTAGTGTCTCTTCCGAAAGACACAAGCAAATGTGGGGTGAATGAAATTGCCTAAGTTTCGAAACAGTGGTAGGTGGGATCGAACCACCGTCCCCTCGATTGACAGTCCGGTGCTCTACCACATGACCACCACTCTAGTGACTGGCTCTAGACATCTTTTTCCTTCCCCATCAGAACATCCTCATATTATTGCGTGTCATCGTCTTTCGACTGTTTATCCCATTGGATTTATGTACATGCAAGAGTGGTTTTAATAAGGAAATATTGAATTCTCATTGTTGCTATGTCAATGTTTACAGATGATGGAAAAGATGTCGACGACAGTCTGCCCAATATCGCTGCCAGTTGACCGACGCAGCTGTGTCTTGTGTCACCTTGAAGGTGACGCGCCTACCGACGGCCCTGGCAGGTAAGTCACCACGACATGTCATACGTCAAAGTTCAAAGACAGCAGCATGTGAGTGAACATGGAAATTGTGTATTGCTATATGAAAATGTTAATTATAGAGAAAACAGTTTGGCAGAAATGTTGGTGATTCTTCATGATTGAAGAATGAGTTTAGTGAGTTATATAACCTTCTAGACTTGGAACAGTCGGACACCGTTTTATCGAAACAGAACTGTCTTCGTAATGTTAAGCATAGAATGTTTATATGAATCCCGACGCTGTCACCCAAATCGCTGCGAGTGACACCCACCCTTTGACCTTTACCAACTGGGAGCTGTGCACCTGGCTGGGTGTGGCGTTAGTGGCGTCAACTTGTGTTCACGTGGTACTGCATTGTGTGATCATGCATTTCCTTCTGGGCTTTTAGCCACGCCTACAACGGCTTCGAAAACGCTTCGTGGTCAATGTGTAAACAGAGTTAAGCACCCCTTACTGCGTGTATTTTCAACCCCTAAATGGTACATAAAAACATATTTTGACTGTCTTTACGCTATAATAGGTATAATTTATACCGTATAACATGATTTTGCAATAAAAATTAAAAACTACGAACGGACCATGTCGCTTTAAATCATCAGCCCGCGTGTGTGTACTTACGGCTCCTTCTTGCAGACTGCTCATCCTAGGAATAGACAAGTGGGTGCACCTCAACTGTGCGCTGTGGTCGTACGAGGTGTACGAGACGATGAACGGGGCGCTGGTGAATGTGGACGCGGCGTGTAAGCGTGGACTCACACTCCCGTGTACGGCATGCAGCGACCCCGGCGCCACCGTCGGCTGCTTCAAGCCGCGCTGCACAAACATCTACCACGTGACGTGTGCCCAGAAGGCTGGCGTCATGTTCTTCCAGGACAAGGTACGATGGGTTTCGTGTATTCCACTCGCAAAATGTCTCGCTTTAGAACCTGTATATGGGGTGATATCAGTTGTAAGTCGGGTTGTGCTAGATTCTATCAAATTTGTTGCTTTCTTTTGTTTTATGGTAAATACCTGTTGGTATTTTTCAACCGAAACATGTCAAATATATCTTTTTCTTTAACGTATAATGTTTTCAATAATTCGTCTCTCCTAGAACCCGTATGTGGGATGATATCATTTACACCTCAGGTTATGTTAGATTCGGTCAAACCTGTTTTTTTTTTTTAAATACCTGTTGGTATTTTTTCAAGTGAAACGTCAAATGTATCTTTCTTTAACGTATAATGTTTTCAATAATTTGTCTTCCTCCTACATGTGTGATGTAAATAGAACAAGGCATCATCATAACATACGTTGACACACTGCTTCCTATGTTGTACCACACATCAAGGGTCAGGGTCGCCACTCTTACATTTAATGGGCTTACACTGGGAGGTCCAATGCATACAACTAACACATGTTTAAAATAGGTGTGATAACGTCACCTGCGTGATAGTGTCACATGTGTGATAGTATCACCTGTATGATAGTGTCATCTGTGTGATAGTGTCACCTGTATGATAGTGTCATCTGTGTGATAGTGTCACCTGTGTGATAGTGTCATCTGTGTGATAGTGTCACCTGTGTGATAGTGTCATCTGTGTGATAGTGTCACCTGCGTGATAGTGTCACCTGTGTGACAGTATCACCTGTATGATAGTAGTGTCACCTGTGTGATAGTATCACCTGTATGATAGTGTCATCTGTGTGATAGTGTCATCTGTGTGATAGTGTCACCTGTATGATAGTGTCATCTGTGTGATAGTGTCACCTGTATGATAGTGTCATCTGTGTGATAGTGTCACCTGCGTGACAGTGTTATATGTGTGATAGTGTCACCTGTATGATAGTGTCACCTGCGTGATAGTGTCACCTGTGTGATAGTGTCACCTGTATGATAGTGTCACCTGCGTGATAGTGTCACCTGTGTGATAGTGTCACCTGTATGATAGTGTCACCTGTGTGATAGTGTCACCTGTGTGATAGTGTCAGCTGTGTGTGTGTTGTAGACTCTATTCTGTCCGAGTCATGTGCCCAAGACTCCGGTGGAGAATGAACTCACTGACCTGTCTGTGTTCCGTCGCGTCTACATCAATCGAGACGAGAACCGCGAGATTGCCAGGTACCAGAAGTCCTTTCTAGACCGGAATACATAGATTTGTAAAGCATTTAGAGAATATAATTATTCCTGTGAAAATGTTCATCAAGTTAGCAGTATATTATTCCAAAAAAGTTTCATAATTACACAACTAGCAATGTTCTACTTACTTCTACGTTTCGACCACCATCGGCGGCCTTCTTGAGGAACTGAATGTTCAATGGTCACTGCTCGCCACGCCATCTAGCGAGCAGTGACCACTGAATGTTCAGTTCCTGAGGAAGGCCGCCGATGGTGGTCGAAACGTAGAAGTAAGTAGAATATTGCTAATTGTGTAATTATGAAATTTGTTTGGTATAATTATTTTGTAATGTAAAAACAACATTTGAGCAGACGTGAGTTTGCAGTGAATAGACTTCCTATTTGGCACATCACAAGAGTATAAAGCTTACGTACACTGTTTATGAAGTTTCACAGAAATTGAAAATTTAATATCGCATAGCCTTTGATGGAATATTTCTAGGCTGTGTTTATGTTACAGAACCGTGCACAAGGAAGAGAAGCCGTACACGCTGCGAATTGGCTCGCTCCTACTTCATAACATTGGCCAACTGTTGCCTTACCAGATCCAAACCAACAAGTTTAACACAAGGGACTGCATTTACCCCGTATGTAGGACATTCTCCGCACTAATGTAGTCATGTAGCCAATGGTACATAGCTCCACCATCACCTTATGGGTACTCTAGAAATTTAGGATTAGTGTACAGATAAAAATACAAGGTGCAATTTAATTTACAAAAATCATTGCCTGCATTATTATTAATTAAGATATGGACAGTAACTTAGTATGTTATTATTCCTTTTGTTGGATGTTATCATTATATATATTGCCAATCACTTAGTCTACGTTGGATGTTTGTATTAAAAAAATAATAATTTATATTTTTATTATTTATTTAATTTTTTTTATATTATAATTGTTTTATTAATTACACAATGTATTTATATATTTATTTAGCTAATTTATTTTACTGATTTATTTTACTATTTTATATTATATCAATATATGTGTGTTACGTTGAATGTTTATATTGACTCGTATATATTGTGCAGCACCATAGAATATCACTGTATAAATATGGTGCTATATAAATTAATAAACATTTCCAATGTAGTTGCTTGGTTTTGATATGCTCCCTGCTATAATTGCTTGACCAGGTTGGTTTTGAGACGACCCGCTACTACTGGAGCTACCGACTGGTGAACCAGCGCTGTCGCTACCGCTGCAGGATAGACGACAACGAAGGCAGACCCGAGTTTATCATCAGAGTCATAGAAGAGGGCTTCACAGACGAGGTTGAATTCAAGGGAAATACCCCCAAAGGTACGTGTCTGTGTGGCAGTTGGTTCCTGTTCATTGGCTCGTCCCAACATTCGGTCGGCAGAATGTGTACGCATTTATAAAAACTGACCATCCAACAGTTATGTGTGTGTCATTTCATTGTTTTACGACCTGTTTTATTTAATTGTATTCTGGTTTGTTTATGGTGACATTTCTGTGATACGGAGGGCCCAGCTTCATGATGGATACATCCTTTATGTATGTTAATTTTGGTTAAATTTGTGAAGGTGACATCAGGCTGGAGTATGGGTAGTGGTGTGTTATACACACTGCACTGGGACTTTGCCAAACTGTTCCTTATATCTGACGTTGTTTATATTCAATGGGATAGGGATTTCAGAATTATTCCTTTAATGTGGACGTTATTTACCTTCATATAATGAAGCACTACCCTCACACAACTATAATATGGGACAACAAATACCTTATAAAATACACATCATAAAATCAACACCAGACATATATGAACATATATTTGAATATAACCGTATGTATTCATATTTGTGAACAATATAGTTAGCTAAATAAAAAAACTTATTATCATGTTTTAATTACATTTATTTGATCAACTGTGGTATACTCGCAACAGCATAATTCCACCAAGGTTTACAATGGCATACACGTTTTGTTTATCATTGATAAAAGGCATATTAAGCAGTTCGCTTCTTTACTGCTTATTGTTGATTGTCTATTATGATTTGTATGTATATATCCTGTGTATGTACTCTGTATTGTTTAGGACAATCACTCAATAAAACAATTGTGTGACCACTTGTTAATGTGTGACCACCGCCTGCTTCCCTTGTAGAAGTCTGGCTCCAGGTGCTGGAGCCGATGGAGCGCATGCGGAGGGAGAGTGACCTGGTCAAGGTCTTCCCGTCCTACCTGTCTGGAGAGGACTTGTTTGGGCTGACAGAGATGGCCATTGTGTGGGTCATAGAATCGGTAAGATACACACAGATACATGACCATTGTGGCCATCCAGGCGTGGTTGTTCATCGTGTCGGTGTGCTACTATTTTATCTAAGCTGATTGCAGTTGTTAATTGTATCGTGAAAGTAATTGTTTTCATATCTGATTACGTTTTGTCTATATGACGTATATGACAACCTCTTCAGACAATACTGTTTCACCACAGACAATGTCTGTAGTGAAAGGTGAGTTAGTTTCACCAGTGCAGGGTTCGAATTTAGCAGGGCCCGCTGGCCCCCACATTTACTGTAGGTCCCCTGATGTCTAATTCTGGGCCCGACTGGCCCCCAGTTCAGACATATCGGATGACAGACAATTATTTATAAATAATGGCCTGACAATTTCCTATCCCAGAGGTCAAGAACAGAACATGTCATTATTCACTATATCAGTAAATGATGCTGGCCGCTGCCTGGGGTTGGGATGGGGGTATGGGTGGGTGGGGGGCAGAAGGTTGCTGTACATCCTCGGGGTTAAAATTGATTGACAAGGGGTTGCCAAATTTGGACAAACCTGTCGACTAGCCCGGGAAAAAGAATTATTGACCTACGTGAACGTGTGAAGGAACGGGAACACCCACAATCGCTTAAGCTGTTGTGGGGGGGGGGGGGGAGGCAGGAAAATGCGACCTTGTGTTGCCATCTATAAACCCAGGCAGCCCAAAGGAAGATCTACAGGTTTCAAGCAGCTCTGATTCAGAGGATAATTAACAACCCTCCATTGATTGGTTAGTATTTACTAAGCTGCTATATAGCCTATAGTGATGATGTTTGTGGCATGTGAATTGTGTTGAATAAAGGTATAGTTACAATGCAACTTAAACGTGCATTTGTTGCATGGCCCCCACTTTTTGTGTCAGGCCCCTATATTTTGATAAGTGGGGCCCTGCTGGCCCCCACTCATTTCAGGCTAAATTGTAACCTTGCAGTGTCTCTGCTGTGTTTTGTAGTTGCCGTGTATTGAGCTGTGCAGCAATTACAACATCAAGTTTGGCCGTTCACCGTTGATCGAACAACCCCTCACCATCAACCCTACAGGCTGCGCCCGCTCCGAGCCCAAACATCCCCAGCGACACTTCCGCAGGTGAGACACTCATGACTGCCACACAGTCACGGTTGGTTGGTCATTACTGCCACACAGTCACGGTTGGTTGGTCACGACTGCCACACAGTCACGGTTGGTTGGTCATTACTGCCACACAGTCACGGTTGGTTGGTCATTACTGCCACACAGTCACGGTTGGTTGGTCATTACTGCCACACAGTCACGGTTGGTTGGTCATTACTGCCACACAGTCACGGTTGGTTGGTCATGACTGCCACACAGTCACGGTTGGTTGGTCATTACTGCCACACAGTCACGGTTGGTTGGTCATTACTGCCACACAGTCACGGTTGGTTGGTCATTACTGCCACACAGTCACTGTTGGTTGGTCATTACTGCCACACAGTCACGGTTGGTTGGTCATTACTGCCACACAGTCACGGTTGGTTGGTCATTGCTGCCACATAGTCACGGTTGGTTGGTCATTACTGCCACACAGACACGGTTGGTTCGTTCGGCTTTTGGGATAGACGTGTTGCTCTTTCATGAAACATTTTGTATGTCCATGTAGACTACTTACTTAATCATCTTTGTGTGGGGTTGTGCAGAAGACAGCCAATGGATTCACATTTGTTTTACCTAAAATTATTAGTCATTTCCCACTATCAAATTTTTAGTGTGTCATTCTGTGACTTTCATATAGATTTTAAATAATTGTGATTTTTCACTTATATTGACCCTAAAGAACTGGAGAGAGAAAACGTTTCCATTTTTTGGTCCAGTTTTTCGTGTGAAAATTCAAGATGGCCACCACCGTTCACCAAAATGCTTATAATTGCTACATCTTTGGCAATAAACATTATAGAAACTTGAACTCGGAGTCGTTTTATATGTATTGATGTATGAGGAATCCAGTGCAACTATTATCTAGGTGAAAGAAGTGAAAATAAAGCTATACTAGCCAGAAATATGTGTTAAAATTGTATTATTATATGCATTTATCTTGATTTCTGTTGAATTCCTGTACGGAGAGGCGAGCTATAAATGTATGGTGCTGCCCCCTGTAGGTCACACACACTACAGACGAGCAGCACGCGCTCCCTGCCCCAGATGGTGACCCTCATCCCCGGGGATGCGCCCTACATGAAGCAGTTTGTGCACTCCAAGTCCCAGCAGTACCGCCGGCTCAAGACAGAGTGGCGCAGCAACGTCTACCTGCGGCGCTCCAACGTACAGGTGAGTTGTGTGTGTGTTGTCTGTTGCTTCCTGTTGCTGGTTCTTAGGTGGTTTTCTCCAAACAGCACAAACTTGGGCTAACGCAGGAGTGCTCTAGAATTAGTGAGTCCACTGCAGGTTACACATTTACCCCCTGTGTGGGATCTTTTACTTCCCCTGGCATAGACACCAGATAGAAGGGACCACCGGCTTTTAGTGTCTCTTCCTAAAGACTCAGGCAAATGTGGGGTGAACGGAATTGCCTAAAAAACATAGTTACAAGGTTCTTCGGGTGAGGAGCGGTGGTCGCGCGGTAGAGCGCCGGACTGTCAATTGAGGGGACGGTGGTTCAATCTCACCTACCGCCGTTTCAAAACTTAGGGAATTTCGTTCACCTCACATTTGCCTGTGTCTTTCGGAAGAGAAACTAAAAGCCGGTGGTCCCTTCTATCTGGTGTCTATGCCAGGGGAAGTAAAAGATCCCACACAGGGGGTAAATGTGTAACCTGTAGTGGAATCACTGATTTTAGAGAAGGACAACTCTGAAAACCTAGTTCGACAATACTCTAGTCACAAACATGTGGCTAACATAGAGTGATGAGCTAACCATAAGAAGAAGAAGATCACGAACGAGGGAGTTATTTGGTGAAGTGAATTTCCATGTTTTACGATCCAGTTGGATCATTCGTTCAGATCCGAGGACAAATGTTTTTGGATTTTGGCGGCGTGGCCAAAAAAGTGAGTAAAACCAAAGAGCTTGCGGGGTTCACAAAGTAGAGTAAAATCCAAAAAGCTGACACGTAAACTGTCATACTTGTCCCAGATGTAGCGTTTATATGGCCTCTGATTGGTTAACCCATTTTATCCGGAATACGATTCTAGTCGTAGTTACCCTTTTTATCTGGAATACGATTCTAGTCGTAGTTTGCACTTGGCACGGCTTCCCCGCACACTGACGTTTTGGAATCCCATTGGCTGGTTAACACCGAATGACGTCAGTTTATCGGGATCACTAGGAAACCCATATTTTTCAACCAATCAGTGCCGTTCATTGGGTATTTGCTGTACAAACCGGGCACCCCCAAGCAAAAGTGAAATCAAAGATGGCGTCGAGTCGCAAAGATCGTTAAATGTTGACGTATATTTTGAAGGATAACTCCATTAATTTACTTCATACTGTTGATGACAAGAAGGCAGACAAGTGGATAGACGATATAAGATGGACGGTTATGGTATTTGATGCGATATTTGTCCGTGAAGACATACTTTGAAGCCATCGAAGTGGGGTCGACCGACAACGGTATCCATTTTTGCCCACCTCTGCACCACGCCGTTTTTTTTGCGCCAAACAAAGTTAAGATTATTTCCAACCACGGTAACTACTTCATCAAAAAAGTTACGTTGAAATGTTGACCAACGTTGTTACTTAGAGTACTTCTTTATTAGTTACAAGAAATAAGCCACAAAATTATACATCGTTGACAGAAAAAACAAATTTGCATAATTCCGCTCAGCAGCGCCACACGTTGGCGATTCAATTGACTGACATGGGGGTATTATAAAACAAATTTACTTAATGAGATTATTATCCAAGATATGTGGACAAGTTGTATACCTTTATTTTCAGCAGAGAGTAATGCATAAAATAAACTCAACTTGCTCGTTGACATGTTGCCTCCTTCATGGCGAAAATGTCAGGTGAAAAGTAATGTGACAAACCTCAACATAGGTTTGAATTTATTGGGCATGTTTTGTCATATGCCACATAAAATACATATGATAAAACTATGAGTTTGTCAATGCGTCTTGATAGTTTATTTTATCTACTTTCTAAAGGTATATCACCTTTAAAAATTGATTGAGAAATAATAAAGTTATGTCGATTTTAAATGAAGGCCTGTCATTTTGTAATGCTGACAGATTGATTTGAGGAAACGTTCAGGAACTGGCTGCAACTCGTCTGCACTAGCTTCAGGATAAAATGGGTTAATAGATATCAATCGGCTGGAGAATTATGAAAGGAGCCGGTTTAGAAATTCTTTCAAAATATCATTACTGAAAATGCCTGCCGCACTCATGTCTGTGTTCAGTTGTCTCACTGCCTCAGTATGTCATCAGCTCAGTCATCAGGTTGTTGGTTCATTACTTCACTCAGTAACCATCCGATACGTTTGTCCATGCAGGGTCTTGGGCTGTTTGCTGACCGCGACCTTGAGAAACACACGATGGTCATTGAGTACATCGGTCAGCTGATCAGCAATGAAGTTGCAGAGAAACGTGAGAAAATCTATGAACAGCAGGTGAGTGAGGTCTCAGTTGTGAAGGTGTACACGGTCACTACTGGTTGAGTGTGAGGTAGACTTACCCTTGTTGCCTCATGGCCCTCTGTGGTTCATGTCTAGTGACTCGATTGCAAAAGATGTGATCTTGTTACCATTAACCGTATTGTACATGTTGTTTTCTTGTGATAATGTCCTCATGTTTCTACACTTGGCGTGTCTCAGGTATGTCCTGTCCAATAGTTGACACTTGACATTGTTTCCGGTACTTGACAGTTACAATATCTCCATAATGTCCTGTGCAATACTTTACACTTGACATTGTTTCCAATACTTGACAGTTAACTTGTCTTCGTAATGTTCTGTCCATTACTTGACACTTGACATTGTTTCCAATACTTGACAGTTAACTTGTCTTCATAATGTCCTGTCCAATACTTGACATTTGGCATTGTTTCCAATACTTGACAGTTGATGTGTCTTTATAATGTCCTGTCCAATACTTGACACTTGGTGCTGTTTCCAATACTTGACACTTGGTGCTGTTTCCAATACTTGACAGTTGATGTATCTTCTTAATGTCCTGTCCAATACTTGACATTGTTTCCAATACTTGACAGTTGATGTGTCTTCGTAATGTCCTGTCCAATACTTGACACTTGGTGTTGTTTCCAATACTTGACAGTTGATGTGTCTTCGTAATGTTCTGTCCAATACTTGACACTGGGCATTGTTTCCAATACTTGACAGTTGATGTGTCTTCGTAATGTTCTGTCCAATACTTGACACTGGGCATTGTTTCCAATACTTGACAGTTGATGTGTCTTCGTAATGTTCTGTCCAATACTTGACACTGGGCATTGTTTCCAATACTTGACAGTTGATGTGTCTTCGTAATGTTCTGTCCAATACTTGACACTGGGCATTGTTTCCAATACTTGACAGTTGATGTGTCTTCGTAATGTTCTGTCCAATACTTGACACTGGGCATTGTTTCCAATACTTGACAGTTGATGTGTCTTCGTAATGTTCTGTCCAATACTTGACACTGGGCATTGTTTCCAATACTTGACACAACTTTATTTCTAATACTTGACATGTCCCCAGAATCGAGGTGTGTACATGTTCCGCATTGATGACAACCTGGTGATTGACGCGACAATGACGGGCGGCCCGGCCCGCTACATCAACCACTCCTGCAACCCAAACTGTGTCGCAGAGGTCGTGCCCTTTGAGAAGGACAGCAAGATCATCATCATCGCCAAGAGACGACTGACCCGGGGGGAGGAGGTGAGTGGACACAGACCCTGGGTCATCCCTTAGAGGGATACTCCAGTCAGTGAGAGGTTCACACCATTTACTTACACCTGTAGAATATATTGGCTGTGCATTGTAATTGTGTACAAAGGTTGTTAATAAACAGTTAATTATAGTATAGAACCAGAAACACTCCACGTTGGATTCAGGGCGGTGCCATCTTGAGACGTATGCACCAGTGACGTAAACCGCTTACGTCACTGGCGCATGTACGTTCGAACATCCTATGTCTGTCCAATGGTATATGATGTATCCAGTACGTCGCGGATTGCTTACGTCACAATCACAATTATTAGCGAAGATTCCGCCAATCCTTGCCTTTTTCAACAATGCGCCAGTGACGTAAACGATTTGGCTAACGTCACTGGCGCATAAGTCTCAAGATGGCAGCACCCTGAATCTAAGATAGCATGTTTTTGATACCATTAAACTATAACTAATTGTTTATTAACGACCTTTGTGACTTTTACTAGGCACAACCAATATAGTATACATATGTAAGTTAATACTGTGAACCTCTCACTGACTGGAGTATCCCTTTAATATCAGAGTAAACATAACAATCCTACCTATAAATGTGTCGCAGGATAACTGAAACATTAACACATAACTCTTTCCCAGCCTCAAGCATTTTTTGTAAATAACATTATTAACTTTACTGCTATGTAAAATATATATATAATCTCATTGGAAGTTTAGTAAGTTGCTGTGTGAAAATGGCAGTAATTAATACGTAAGTGAAATCTGTGTGGATATCCAGTGACAAGTTTATAAGTAAGATAATTATCTTTACAGTGATGGCAAAATATTGCAGTTGCACTGTGTCCAATAAGCATATGCTGATGGAATTATTACTAGATGTGACGTCTTGTTTCAGCTGAACCCCAAGGAGGGCATGTCACTTGTTATTTCATCTGTTTGACTGTGAGGATGACACGTCACTTTTGATTTCAGTTCATCTTTGACTACGAGGATGACATGTCACTTGTTATTTCAGCTGACCTATGACTACAAGTTTGACTACGAGGTTGACATGTCACTTGTTATTTCAGCTGACCTATGACTACAAGTTTGACTACGAGGATGACCAGCACAAGATCCCATGTCTGTGCGGTGCTCCCAACTGCCGCAAGTGGATGAACTAGAGTCACATCATCACGTGTTCACCCTTGACCAGCCTTGACCACTCCTGCTATCACTGTTTCCATCCACCGAGAGGAGGAAGAATGGTGGAGGAGAATCAACAACTATTTGTGCATTTCAAGCGCAAATGTTTATTCATACCTTCTTCTCGGACAATTTCACAAAGCGTGGTAAAGCAGTCACCAGATGTACACAGTTTACCCTGTGCGGATGCTTCCTGATGAGTGTGTCATTACTTCGGACATCAGCGTCTGTACACTGTCTATATATACATACACACTCGTATACGTGTGGACGCAGTCGAGATTTTAATATACATCGTTTAGCAAATATATATATACACCTATACGACTATACACCTGGAACCAGCTGTTTGTACATCTTGTTGATATTGTACAGTATCACGTGATCATGCTATGTCATGTACAGAGAGGACGCGGAATGTTTTGCCGGCGAGCATTTACGAGATGCTTTATTTTCTGACGCCATAATGTGTAAGTAGACTAAGTCGACACGACAGCTCATCCTATGAGATGCAGCTGTCGTGCTTTGGATTGCGGATTTCTTTCCGTTGCAGCACGAATTTCATTCGTCCGTTTGGAATTGCTCAAAACGCTGGCAGAGCGGGTTGCCGGCGCGACGAAATGTTGTAGATTTGTCGTCGAGACTTGTGTCCGAACGTTTAAAGTATTGATTTCTCACAAGGTGGGGAGTGAAATTTTTTTTTATTCATATCCGACGCGAGTTTCATTGCAATTGTATCCTGGTGGTCATATTGTCCCGAGTGTTTGTATCGCGTGTATGTTTGAGTGTCGCGGCTCTTGGTTTGGTCACAAGTTCGACGATGCGGGCAGCATTTGTTGTGATTAGTTGCGTCGAGTTTGTTCGTTTGTTGCTGTATAAGTTCTCTTGTTTTCATCTCGCGTTGCTGAATTTGAACTGTTGACGACATATGAAATTAATCAGTCATCGAATCGAATGTGTACAGTGGTCGATCGTGTTAATAGTTATGTATTTTTTCAGGCCTCTGCTCATATACACGCGTGTGGCCAAAATGCGAATTTTTTGGTAGGTTTTTGCATAGTCGAAAAGGAGATGCCCTTTGTACAGATTGTCATGAAATTCGAATGAATTCAATTGGTGTGTATGTACTTGTAAATGTTTATGGAATTTATAAACTGTTTGTATCTGCTGATGTGTGAATTCGTGATTATGTCAATGATAAGCAATTATATAAAAATGCGAATTAGAGAGTGCAGATATGTAGAGCGAATACTACGTGACTGGTGTACGTGTTTTTTTGTTATTTTGTAGGATTGTAACAAGTGAATTTATTTATAAATTGGGAGCATAATACTCCATGTGTTGTTTTTGACGGTACACAAACTAAAAGTAGTTGAAGTAAGAACGTGGAATTGTACATTTCAGCGAGACGACGTCGTTCTTATTGATCTGTAGGAAGGAGACGATGGAGTCTGAATAAACGAATTCTGATGATGAAATGAATCCGTCTTGTTTGTGACTGTCCATCAGCCAAATATGGACCCAGATTTTGAAAATATATTATCTTCACTTCTGTTTTTGACATTTGCTTTGGTAAGAAACCCAAGCTCGTTCATATGGCACGGGTGGTCAGATGGCCGTCGTACTACAGTGTATTCTGTTGATGGCTTGAACTTCTCCCACGGAATGTCTGCAGCAAGAAGAGTCATTGTATTCATACAAAGTAGACAACACACAATACATGAAATGACATTAAGTGAGGAGGATGGTGGAGTTGGGAGCAGGCGAGCAAACTCATGAAAAGATAGGAAGTTGGGAGCTGATTAAATTTTAATTTCTGTTGTTTTTCTCTCTGAAAGAATTTGTCTTAGACATTTTTTTACGTGAAATTTCCTGAAAGGTGGCTCCTCGATAGCAACTAGCATGGTCTTAGAGGAGTCTCCAGACCGTACGTCGGATTGCTAGTTATATATACATTATTACCATGTTTGCTGTGATTTTTATATTTGTATTGGTTCTGAGTTGTTTGACATGGATATAGTGTATGCATTGTTTGAAGTTCTGGTAGAATAAAACAGAATTGTTCTTCTACGATGGGCACGGAGAATGAGATGACGACAGAGATGACTTTGAACACCACAGAAGACAGAGATAGTGTGAAGAGAAAATGACCAATCCACCATGTACATTGGCTTGTTAATAGAATCATCGGGTAGAGGTCAACAGAACCGTTATTTAAGCAATCTGAAATACACGTGTGCCGACCCTGCAGATGTAAGACCACAAAGAGTATCCTACAAAAACAGCATTATGCAGATTATCTGAATTTCTGTGAGCACGTGTATTGTGGAGTGAATAGAAAATTAATGATGTTTTTGTGCAGCGTGGCATCAGAGCTATCAAATTATGACAGCTGTCAGTCGGTGCATTTCTGCGTATTAATACAGTTGTCGTCATTTTTCTTGGTGATATAATCAAGGACAATCCGTGGGTGGTTCAAGCAGAAATGGAGTAAGGTTTGAAAGAAGTTTGTGTTATTAAATGTTCACGAATTTTTCACTGAACCTCTGTCTATTGAGGGTAAAAATGCTGTGAAATTGTCAATAACAGATCTCATCAAGATTAGTAGGAAATGAAGGAAACGTAATAATGGACGCCTATGGAAAATGCAAATGTTGGCTGACCCCTGCGCTTGTGCGTGGACTCACCGGCCGTTCCGACCCAGACACCGTCTTCCTCGGCCATGTGGATCTCACGGATGAGTCTGGCGATGGCAATGGTGAGGGCCGCCTCCACCTTCTTGTTCTCTGGGCAACACAGAGTCGGCTGTGTCAGTTCAGTGTTCTAGGACGTCATGTAATAACGTGTACAGTGGTGTTGGAAATATAAACCCCATATGTTCACATCCGAAAGCACGTCTGACCGCCAGAGTATGTGGTCGTGACCATTTGCAACATGTATTCTATAACGTTTTATATATAAACTCGTTTGTTACACATATTACATATATATGTATATATATATATATATATATGTATATATATATATATATATATACATGAAAAAAGGCTGATATGTTTCATTTTGATAAACAAATGTCATTGTACGTGATTGTTCATTTAAAAAACAATTATTTCCCTTTTTGTTGCCAATCTCTTTGATTTTATGTTATTAATATGCTTGGCTATAATGCAAATGTTTAATAAGACACCCTCTTAGGGTAAAGAAAGTGCGTTCATCTCAAAAATGTCAAAAAGGGATATATCGCTTTTTACTCTCAAAGTCTAACTTTGTGTGTGTTTGTGTGTGTGTGTGCACGCGCGTGTGTGTGCACGGGCGTGTGCATGCGTGGGGGGTGGGTGGGGGATAATGCAGAATTGTGTCATTACGCGTGGTTTCAAAGTCAAACGTGTTAGTTCTCTAGCCAGAAAACAAAGTGTGCATATATAAGACCTGCATAATTATTATCCTATTTCTAGTATCAGTTGTTAACAAATATAATCCTGTGAGACCTTTTCAAAAGTACAAATCACTGCAAATGCTTTGGCTGGGATTCCATGGACGAATGTTAGCTACAGTGTCTAGACATAGTCTTGACACGCTTTAGTTCTCATAGAAACAGCTTGCCCGTTTTTTTCTCAAGTCACGTTTGT
>OZ024855.1:12892168-12899668 GCA_964017155.1 Oasisia sp. SBJ-2009
TGGTAGTAGACCAACGCCTGCTCCAAGTCACCAACGCTGTACAACGCGTCAGCCTTCAGCAGGATGGCCTGGCCAAGAACAGCAACAGCGCAAGAGTTGGTCGCGAGCTGTCGCTTAGAAATGTTTTCCTCAGTTAAAGCGACATGGTCCGTTCGTGGCTTTTTATTTTTATTGCAAAATCATGTTAGTCAGTATAAGTTATAACTATTGTAGCGTCCTGACCGCCAATAAATGTTTTGTTCAAATACAACTGACTTCGTAATGTTACACGTCGACTGTTTATATACGCTGTCACTCACATCGCCGCGAGTGACACCCACCCTTTGACCTTTACCAACTGGGAGCTGTGCACTGGGTGTAGCGTTAGTGGCGTCAACTTGTGTTCACGTGATACTACATCGCGTGATCATGCATTTCCTTCTGGGCTTTTAGCCACACCTACAACTGTTTCGAAAACGCCTCGTGGTCGATGTGTAAACATAGTTAAGCACCTCTTACTGCGTCTATTTTCAACCCCTAAATAGTATATGAAAACATAGCTTGACTTGCATTACGCAATAAGAGGTAACATTTATACCGTATAGCATGATTTTGCAATAAAAATAAAAAGCCACGAACAGACCATGTCGCTTTTAAGATAAGAAACCTTCTACGAATGCATGAATACATGATTTAGTGTCAGTGACGGGACACTGTAGACTAGATATGGTAGTGATAGTATATTTTAATTAAATATATATTAGAATATACCTTGAGATGTGGGAGCTGGCAGAGAGGGTGTCTAAAAGTGCAATTAGTGTGAGTGAGTGTCTAAAAGTAAGACCGATTGTAACCCAGGAAGCCAGGATACACAAAGATACAAAGTTGGACTATCGAGAAGGCAATGGCTTCCTTGTCCACCAGCCAACTACATTTCTGTGGACGATACTTTTATAAACTTTTGCTTAAATCGTAATTGCTGTGGACATGAACTGTGATTCTGGTGATTGTTGTGGATTTTATGACTTGGCTGTGGTGTTGATATGTGCTTATGATGGTGAGTCTCCAATTAAAAACCCTAGCAATTCACTTTATGTTTGTGTTTGCGAACACCGCAAACGGACAACTAATTGATAATGTACATATATTTAAGGAACACTACACTTTCTTTCTTCATAATTTAATGTGGTTTTCGCAGATTGTTTAATAAGATACTAACTGTGCTAAATGTTCACTGGATCAGTTGCGAAATTACAAATTCTACTGTGTTATTACATAGAGACACTACATATATTATTCGACCTTAAACCAACATATATGTGTAGTAACCCAATGTGACTTATTCCATTGGGTGGCAGACTTGACTGTGGTAAGCATAGGGTTGTGTGTGATGTATTGGACGCGGTTTGGTGTAGTTATATTATCGGCAGTGTGCCAATAACGTTGATTATTGGCGTGTTTGAAGATAGTGTGTTAGCAGACATTACGGCAGAATCACCAGCAGTGAAAAACTGGTGAATGCAGTAGCAGAAGTGACAGCAATAATTTGGTGGTTCATGATTATGGTGTTGTTGGGAGAATGGTGGCAACTGACGCCAATATTCGGTTGACACAAATAGGAAGGTCTCACGTGGGCGTCTCTGTCCGTGAGTTCGAGGGCATCGTCAGCGTCTGTGAGCGCCTGTTGGCCGAGTCCCATACGTAGGTGGCAGCGGCCTCGCAGCAACAAGCACCGCTTGCTCTCTGGGCACAGTGCAAGGGCCTGGGAAGAAAGTTCTGTGTGTACTATCAGTGTACACCGTGTGAAAATCGGCTCTGTCCTTGTGAAATTGTGAAGTGTTTATACTAAATACGATAAACCTTACTTAATGATAACTCTCATGAATGTGGTGGATTAACAGTTCAATCCAATTCGTAGGTATTGAATCGTTTGATCAACTGTGTAGGGATGTTTCGTGTTTGTATGCACGTATGTATGTTTGCGTGTGTGTGCGTGCGTTCGAGCCTGCCTATGATTACTATCCATGTAATTCGTCCTACTGTTGACGCGAGCTGAACCTCTACTGTTGCAGGTGCCTTCACCGGCAGATACAGGTGAAATCATAGTTTCCCAAGATATACTCGGTATATGTGGTGATTCTGTAAAGCAGTCTCGATTTATTTTAGAGTGTACGAGCGCTGTGGTCAAATAGCAATGGAATGAACGACTGTCTCCTGGTATCTCACGATGTGGAGCTGTTCGTTTCTCAACCGTCCTTACTTTATTGCAGTAGACAAGTGCAGCACTGTAGTTTTCTTTTCGCATCTGGTGTTCGGCGTGGTGAAGATGTCTTTCGAAGCTTTGATCTACTACCTTCGCCATCGTGAAGCCGCTGGAGGGAAAACGCCGCCTTTGGCGTTAGTATCGCTCCCGGACTCACGCCCAGTCCATCGGAACAGACACCACCGTTTTACCGACAGGCGGCGTTACGTAAGTCACATGACCATCGACGGATACGCCGCTGATTGGTTGGTAAATAACAATGGCGATTGCGCTGAATATAGTGAAAACGTACAACCGTCAGAAATAGGAAGACCGTTCTTGCTAACCGGCTGTATACAAGTGCCCACTTTTGGTTGCTCTTATGTTGAATAATGTTTAGTGTTAGTGTTAGGGTTTAGGTTATTAGGTTAGGGTTAGATTTAAGGTACTTTTGACAAGATTGACATTAGGTGTTTTACATGCATTTGATAGGCACTTGCTCGAGAGTGGTTAACAAGAAAGGCCTTTCTCAGAAATACGATATTCTGCTTGCTATAATATACGTTTAAGTGGATACGTGTCGCACATAAGACCCGCACGTGTACGCCATGAACAGATGGGTGAATGTGTAAATGTATTGCACATTTAGAAGGGGCACCGGACGCCACGCCAAAGGAATAGACAGTTTAGAAAATGGCCACGTCCAGGGACTCACATTCCTGTTTTGAACATGTGCGTGTGTGCATGCGTACGAGTGTGCGCGCGCATACCCAAACGTATTTGTCGTGTTGACAACGTATATACCCCTAGTGTGTGGTATTGCTATGCATGCATTGTTTAGAACATAGCTTATCTTACTTCAGTTCTTTCATTCAGCATTATTTGATAATGTGTGTGCTGGTCAAACGAAATCACAGCCTAACGCGTACAACTCACAACCAAATGTAACAGTTACATTCAACATTGCATAGTTTAATAATATCACGTGATATCGTACAAATAGTTAATTATATACTGTACTATTGGAATGTTCATAACTTTCCATAGCTGATTATCTTTTGCGCACGTGTGCAATTTTGCGTGCGCCCGTGTATGTATGTGTGCGCGTGCGTGCATGTGCGTGTACGTGCGCGCGCATGTGTGTATTTGTGCGCGTAAAGAATAGTTCACGTCCATTCTGTTTCCAAAATAACCTGGTGCGAGCGTACAGAAGTATTATTGTTAAAATTGAACACGATGCTCCCCACTACATCCGGGATGCATACGTAGTGTACATCCGAGGATTGCTTCTTTCAGAATTGATTGCAGATTGCGTCCTTCACAGCAAGCTCCTCAGCAGGTCACGTGACTGCAGCATATTCTTTACCACGTCTTTCCGCTGGGTATGCGTTTACGTTTTATGCCACAACCAAAGAAGATATTCTACATGCTAAGCACAATAGCACAACGATGTAATGCAGTTACAATTTAACCTTTCGAAACGGAAACAGTTCGTTTTTATTATGCTTAATTTCAAAGGCGCCAGTATGTTATCTAGTGATGCTTCTTCCACCCGACATGCTCCTGTGCGTTCGCTCGTTTCAGCCAATCGTGGAGCGGCTTGAAGTATTCCAATATGGCGGCTGTTTTGAACTTGCGTTGACCGGTAATGACCTCCATTGCTTCAGGCCAAGGCTTGCTTCCCCCGAGATTGAGCATTGACCTAATAAAAACAACTTGGATGGTCAGAGACTAACTGTGTTGGTTTGAAAGTAGCAATTATATATATATATATATATATATATTTATTATATATATACATATATATATATATATATACACACATATATAATATATATATATATTATGTATATCTATATATATATATATATATATATATATATATATATATATATATATATATGAATATGTATATGTATATGTATATGTATATGTATATGTATATGTATATGTATATGTATATGTATATGTATATGTATATGTATATGTATATGTATATGTATATGTATATGTATATATATATGTATATATATATATATATATATATATATATATATATATATATATATATTAGTAACGAATTATAAAGGGAGTATCCAAAAATTACATCACGGCTGTATTTTCAACACTTAGATCTTTATTCACGACGTGGCGTGGATTATATGAAACTCTCGGTATTATATGAAATACTACCCTAGTTACCCAGTGATACATGGGGGAGAGACATTCATGTGTGTGTGTGTGTGTGTGTGTGTGTGTGTGTGTGTGTGTGTGTGTGCGTGCGTGCGTGCGTGCGTGCGTGCGTGCGTGCGTGCATGTGTGTGTTTGTTGTGTCGGTGTGTTTGCGCGATGTGTACCATGGTAGGCATGAGTGTAAACACATGACATTTAATATTGCGTAGTACTCTTTTAACATCTGATAAATAATGAATAATTGCTAATGTTTACTCAACATTTCGGGTTGGAAACATTAGAGTCACCTCATGTACTTTTTCCTATATCCCATTTTATCAGTTGCTGCATTGACACACATCCTATCGCCGACCATTCTATGAATTATACTTAAACATAAAGCCCCGATAATAATTTCTTAAAAACGGCGTAAGAAGTGTAAGACTGAGAACTCACTTTAGCAAGTTTCCTGCCTTCTTTGACCGGTAGATGTCGCACCTGTGAAGCGGACCCTGATGTCCGGCAGCCTTGCATAACGCCTCGTGAAACTGGAACTGGCCGATAAAACTGAGGAAGTATCTGAAAAGAAACGTGTCATTTATATAGTATCAATGGCGAAAGAGTAATACATGTTGAAAAATTAGAGAATATTTTATTGAGACCGGCAAAGATATAATTAGGTCATGGCAATCACACGCAGGTTATCGGGCAATGCGTGAACATATAATGAAGTACATAGGATTTTAGTTTCAAATTTATAGAAAAAGACCTTTTAATTCGATTATCTTTATGTAATATACTAGCAGAGCACTATTGTAAGAGGTTGGACGTAGACACACGAGTGTACCTGATGTAGGGAATAAAATACGACACGTGGTACTTTGCAGCCGGGTCGAAATCATCTTCGGTTCGCTTCACCGGAGGAACTAAGCCTTGGTAGCGCAGCCTGAAGATGAACATACAAAATTTATAATGTCGTTCTTCGCTTACACAACAATACACAACATGCTTATGTGTGGCTATGCACAGACATACGCACGAATGCACGCAAACGTCCACGTACACGCACGCAAACGTCCACGTCCACGCAAGCACGCACGCACATATGCACGCACACACAAATACGCGTATGCAGGCTTGCGTTCCAGTACATTCTTCCAAAACAAAAGTTCGTTTGTTAAGAAAAACTCCACTAGACGAACTGCTCTGCAAAGTAGCAGGTTTGTTCCATGTCTAAGATTCAGACAAGATTCCGAATACATTGAGAACTAAGGAACAAAACCCACATGTCTAATGTCACAAGCGGTCTCTATGGCTATGTGTGATACTATCACGATGCACTATTTTATCTTATCTCGTGTACGCCTAATTATTTCAGGTATGACAACAGCTGGTCTGTGTTATCTATCTCTCTGGAAGCGTGTATGGTCACAACATGGTATTAAAGTCTCCACAAAGTACAAGGTGTACAAGGCAATTGTGCTTCCAATACTAGTGCTCAGCGAAGACATACACACTCATCTGTCGCCACTTTAGAAAACTTTCCCAAGTGCATCTCCCACATCTACGACAAATCCTGCGGATCGCATGGAAAAAACACATTCCAAATGTTGAAGTGTTGAGACGGGCTAATATATCCAGCATAGAAGCCACTCTAACAGCTTCCCAACTCCGTTGGAGTTGGCAAGCTGTTCATTCTTTTTGGGAGTCTTTTATCATTCACACGGGTGATATACCCGTATGAATGACAAAAGACTCCCACAAACTGTGTTCTATGGAGAATTAGTCAAAGGGAAACGTCTTCATGGTGGACAACGGCTGCGATACAAAGAAGTATTCAAGCGACGCCTGCCCTTGCACAAGATCGACAACTGTCGAAGCAGGTCATTCACAAAGGAAAGAGTCATATTGAAGAAAAGATATGTGTTATACGAACAACACAAACCAAACACTAGCCCGGATTTGTGGACGAAGTAGCGTTGTCTCGTTGAGACTGAAGTGTTTACCGTAGTTCCCACCAGCGCTTGTTGTAGTTGTCCGGTGACACCTGACCACGGAACACCTCCCAGCGCCACCTGTCGATCATGTAGCCGAAGGGCAGGAAGGCGACCTTCTCCAGGGCTATTTCCATCAGGAAGTTGATGTCCTTCTCTGGAAGAGGCCAACGAGTTGACTCAACGTACATTACAACTAGAGTTGTCACGATACATCGAAATAATGTTTATGTAATTTCTATTTTACTTATTTTGTTTTGGAGACCGCACATTTTATTTAATAGCATGACATTTTGGATTGTTTTTAATTTATATATGTATGTGTGATAGTAATTCATGTAAATTTTATTAGAAATAATATTATTACTTTTAGTTGAACTCTTGATATGCCAATGGCTTCCTTGTCCAGATGCCGTTCTAGGCTAGCTCTGTACGGTAATCCTGTTCATTCTTAATAAAAAACTATTAGTTGATCCTGATAGTTTGTCGGACAATAGTGTCTACTTATAACAAAGTTTATACTAGTAACATATCGCCAAAAATACACCTTGAACTCTCGACAGTATCGATAGTTATCAAATCGATCAAAAGCAATGCTGGTATAGATCTTTTTTTTAAATTGCATATTTACCGACCTATCACGCGTTGTTTTCGATAATATCGGCATCATTCACTATGTTGGGCATAAACAGCCCCCAAACCCACTGTAACTGATTTGGAGATTGCATGTCCTAGGTATTCGTTATGTCACCCTGAACCATGTAATGAAAAAGTAGAAAACCACTAATTATGTCTTCCAGTTGAACTTAATTTGTGTAGTTAATATAAATAAATGGGCTTACTGTATTCATCATTTTCAGATCGACTGTCATCCGTTGGCTTGTCTGCCGTCAGAAGACCTGATTAAATGTCAACAATATAAATGTAACACAAATATGTAGCATAAAGTAAACAGTGTGGACATCAGAAAGGAGGTAGGAGCGAATAGCATACAAGAGAAAGTCAGAGAAATGAGACTGCGTTGGTATGGACACATGCAGAGAATGGAAGAAAACAACGAAGTGAGAGTACTTGTTGATATGATAGTGCCAGATAAAAAGACCAAGAGGGAGA
>OZ024855.1:12904668-12972168 GCA_964017155.1 Oasisia sp. SBJ-2009
ATATCCACACCCCATCTCACTGCCACACACACACACACATGCGCGCGCATGACGACCACAACAAGAACACGTTGCCTTAAGAGCTAACTTCCTGCCGTGGCGACATCTACCTCTTGAAGCGAGACTTACCTGCTGAAGACGGGATCCTTACTCACGAACGGCTCGCTCTGCACGAAGATCTTCAACTGACGCAACACGTCGCTGCCTGGGGCAAAGTTGTCCGCATTCGACAGATACTGCTTCGCTTTGATCACTTGTACATTGCTCCATCGGTTCATGTCAAGAGCCGCGGCCACTTGCTACAAGAGGAAGTGCACACAGGAATGCTAAGACAAATTTTAGTGATGACGATGAAGGCGACGACAACAACGATAACAACGACAACAACTACCACTTCCTCTACCACCATCACCAAGTGAAATTGTAATGATCAATTTCTATAACAACACACACACACACACACACACACACACACACACACACACACACACACACACACACACACACACACACACACACACACACACACACACGCACGCACGCACGCACGCACGCACGCACACGCACGCACACACACACACACACAAACACACACACACACACTCACTCACACACACACACGCACGCACACACACATATATATATACACATATATATAATATATATATATATATATATATATATATATATATATATATATATATATATATATATATATATATATATATATATATACATATATATATTTCGGACCAAAATTCCATATGTGTATGTAAAACACGATTTAAAAAATGAAAAATAGAATACATGAAATATAATTAAAGCAAATATGGGGTATAAATAAAAGAATAAATAATTGGGTAATAAAAATAAATAAACAGTTCATGGAAAAATGTAATAAGTGACTAAAATAATTATTAAAAATAGGGTAAACATGCAATACAAATATCATGTGTACAATTGGGATCTCCACCATGAATACAAAGAAATTCTAAAATGTATGTCAGTATAAACGTAATTGATAAAAAGAGGGTTTTCAGACAGATGAAGATGACATAAAACTCTAAATTTGGATGAACGAATGAGTTCATTGAATATAATACTTCTCATAAAGAGTTAGTCTACATATTATTAAATGTGCACGAAGAGGATGTCAAGGAACAATGTCTAACAGAACCAATTCAACACGTTGCTGTGCCAACGTTCTTGTGCGAGCCATCAAAGTGATTGACATCTGATCAGTTTATGTGGGGAGCGGTGGTCGCGTGGTATAGCGCCGGACTGTCAATCGAGGGGATGGTGGTTCAACACCCCTACCGCCGTTTCGAAACTTAGGCAATTTCGTTTACCCCACATTTGCCTGTGTCTTTCGGAAGAGACACTAAAAGCCGGTGCTCCCTACTATCTGGTGTCTATGCTAGGGGAAGTAAAAGATCCCACACAGGGGGTAAATGTGTAACCTGTAGTGGACTCACTAATTCTAGAGAAGAACTCCTGCGTTAGCCCAAGTTTGGGTTGTTTGTAGGAAACAACCTAAGAACTAAGAACCTAAGTTTAAGTTGGATGAACGTTACTCCTAGCCAACAAACCTTCTGTTGATTTTCTTTCGTGATGTTGGTGGAGTAGTTGTAGGATGCTATGGCGACTTTGTTGGTCTGTTCAGCCAGGCCCATGTTGAGGCGAACGAGCCACGCCTTGGCGTCTGTCTCGCTTGCGAATTCAGCTGCAACATAAACCAACGCACTCCAGTAAACACAAACCAACTTTATGTAACGCCAGATGCCTGACGGAGTAGCCACGATCAGTAGACGTTATACACTCACTTATACTATGATATTGTGTCGGGACTCAGTCCATAGTAGCGTCCCTTCCAACAGCGGATTCTCCACTCTAAAATATATAAGGCGGGAAGAATGTGGCAGATCCTAGCCGATTCCCAACCCCTTAATAACACCCAACAACGGTTTCATTACTCTAATATACATATATATATATATATATATATATATATATATATATATATATATATATATATATATATATATATATTTATATATTTATATATATATATATATATATATATATATATATATATATATATATATATATATATATATATATATATATATATATATATTCAGTGTTGTATATATATATATATATATATATATATATATACATATATATATATAAGGAGGGAAGAATGTGGCAGGATGTAAATTGATCTATAACTCCGCAATGTAGTTCCCAAGCTGACTCCGATTATACACAAGGCTTCTACAGAGCTGCCAAGTTGAATTGAGTGTGATGCGGGAGATCTCCCTCATACAGTATGTCAAAAGAGGGAGAAATATATGCAAGACGCGAAGCGCCTTGCCCGAGGTTGCGAAGCAACCGAGAATGGTAGGAAAAAATTGTAATTGAGAATGCCAAATACGTGATTTCCTGCCATTTTTGCTTATATTTAGCACCTATAACTCTTCGAAAGTGAACTATATTTTAAATAATAATATTTTATATTGTAAACTTTCATGTGTGGATAAATAATTATTTTTTATTTTTTATTGGGGTTTACAGAGACTTTGAAGATTCTTTCACTATTATAAAAATGGACATGGTTGTGGTTTTGTAACAGTTTATTTTAGCTATAAACAGCAGTCACAAAATAAATAGTTAAAGCAGCACTGCATTTCTGTCCATTTCTAGATGTGCTCTTCTAGCGTCTTCATTTCCAGCATGTGTTCTTCAGCTCTTACTACTGCAAGGTTAGCTTTCGCCTTGCCGACTGCCTTCCTGACACCATCTGCCAGGCCTCTGTCAAGTTTTATACCGTAGCAGCTGCTGCTTGCATTGCCCTTGAAGGCCAACAGGTCACAGACCCTGCGGTTGGATATACTTCTATAGTCTCCGCTCGGCTGCTCTCGGCACTTTCCGTCTACCGTAGATGACTCACAGCTGGCAACAGGGTGCGCCGGCAAAATAAATCGAAAAATACACGTAAAAAAAGACAAAACGATTCTTTTGCGGGAGATTGCAAATCAAAATCGGGAGATCGGGAGATTGGGTTTATTTTGCTATATTTCCGGGAGATCTCCCGATAAATCGGGAGACTTGGCAGCTCTGCTTCTATGTCGAAGCTGGGAATAACATTTAGTTAAGACGGCTTTTATGCCAGCACTGGACCTTGTGGAGTTCACGGTTGGACATAACCTTATTGTTTAACAACTGACAATACGTCTATTTATTAGAGTATAACTAATGATGACATTTAATTTTTATTTCCAGAAATGGCATGTCTACCCAAAAATGCCTTGAGGCATACGACGTTCACACTGGTCTCGCTTAACCGACTCTCGCTCGGCTGCGTGACTTCGGCGAGAAAGTTCCAGTTCTCGAAGCCGTCACATGCCATCACTGTTTTGGATTAATTCATATGTTTACGTTTACTAATAATTAATCTTTACTATTTTATTATTTTTACAACTCTATTTTCGTTATATGTGTTTTGATATGGAAAATAAAGTTATAAAATATGTGTACAAGAGATAAAAAAAAGTAACAGCGATTAAAAAAGTTGTGTGTGACATATTTCAAAATGATCTCGATTTTGATTTGTTTTTATATTTCCTAAGGCGGTAGTGGGGGGCTTCAAAAGACAACAACCTTATGGCGCCTGGGTAACCGAGGCTACGTTCAAACCGGCCACCTTGTCTTGTCTTGTCGTTATACTGGCCAACACTCCTGGTGGAGTCAAACGGTCAGGTTTGGGTGCGCATGCTGTTGGGTTTTTAGTGGTGTATTAAAGCTTGTTTGAAATGTTGTGGTTTAGAAATGTTAACTATTGCATCTGGCAGGGAATTCCAGTATCTTATTGTTCTAGGGAAATATGAATATTTATAGCAGTTCTTGCTGGCATGGATGGTGTTGAAAGCTTTATTGTTTAAATGTCTTGATAGGCGTTGTACGGGCTGGAGGAGGTTATTGACAGGCAAGGATAGGTGTCCATAGATGGCTTTGTGGAGTATGGTGAGGCGTCTGTTTGTTCGTCTGGTTTTTAATTGATGTAGTTTTAATTGGTTTAGCATTTCTGACACACAGCCCGCACACCTCGTGTGTTTCCGGATATGTCCGTGATTTCGGACGAAGCCTTGTCAGTTTTTGATATCTAGTGCTAATAACTACTAACTAGTAACAACAGAGCGTATTATAATGTGGTAACTACTACACCGTTACGTTCAATGGTTGTAATTAGTATTGTGACGTCAGACCACAAGGCAATGTGTCATTGCAATGAGGTACGTAAGTCTACGTCAAACACTTTCACTTTTGCGTTTGCCGTATGACGTTTTCCTTTGCTCGTAGCAGTAAGATATCCTCACCACAGTTTATAAAACCTTTGCAAAGGAATTTGTTGTGCACGTCATAGGAATTCAATATAAACCATGATAAATACAACTATTCGAACGTCTGCTATCGACTCAGCCAAGTAATTTGTTAGATATTGTTATGGAAATAATAATGACGCTAGTTGCGTTACAGCGCCCTCTGTCGGATTAGTTATTGTGGTACCTCATTTCGGACGCCTAAACTAACGCACACATGTCAATTAGAGGCGGTCATCAATGTGAATGATAAGTGGTTAGGAAGACCTTCGCCGAAATTGGTGTGGTTGGAAGACGGAGAACTCACATTCACGTGAAACAAGTTCCTGGACCTCTTCCAAAAACGCATCAAAGCTGTCTTCGGCTGCTACTCTCCTGGCGACAGCGATAAGGGAAACGATGAGGAAGATCTTAGCCAGGCGGGAAGACATTAGGAGACTGCGCGTCTGTGTCGCCATCTTCTCGACTGTTCCGACGTGTCCGTGTGACCGGTGGATGCTTACTGCAACAGGTAGGTTTCAATTTATGAAATCATAATATCAAATTATGTCCACGTATGTATATGTGTGTGTGTGTGTGTGTGTGTGTGTGTGTGTGTGTGTGTGTGTGTGTGTGCGTGCGTGTGTGTTTGTTTGTTTGTTTGTTTGTGTGTGTGTGTGTGTGTGAGTGTGTGTGTGTGTGTCTGTGCGTGCGTGCGTGCGTGCGTGCGTGTGTGTTTGTTTGTTTGTTTGTTTGTTTGTGTGTGTGTGTGAGTGTGTGTGTGTGTGTGTGTGTGTACGGCTGCGAAGACGTGGATATCTATAGGTCACATCCAGCTCTAAACGCGCCCATATGCTTACATAATATATATATATATATATATATATATATATATATATATATATATATATATATATACGGATTTGGAAAACCAGAGGTTTGAAGATATAAGGCGAATATATTACTCATCTTCGCTTCGCCGACGACATACTCATATGCGCTAATACATCACATGAACTACAACAACTGCCACAGGAATGAGCTGATGAATCTGAAGTTGAATAAATCGAAGACAAAGGTGATGACGGCACACCAATATATTTCAACAACGTACAGATCGCGAACGTTGAAAGCTAAGTCTACATGGAACACTGGCTGCACAATAATTTTGACGATGAATTGATGATCTATATATATATATATATATATATATATATATATATATATATATATATATATATATATATATATATATATATATATATATATATATATATATATATATATATATATATATATATATATATATATTCATCAACAAAACACACGTCGCTGCCAGTTTTCCGGACAGTTGCCACACAACTACCAGATTTCCGCTTCCACTAGGATGCTGAAACACGGTTCTTCAATTATCGTGCAACATATCGCTACACGCTCCTTGCAAGTTTAGGCTGCGCACTCGTCAGAATGCATTCATGTGATCTACATTTACGACTCGCGCCAGATAACGCTCTCTACTACTGGGACGTGTTTAGATACAGCCAACTGAAGCGGGTAAGCGCAACATGTGCGGCCTATCATGAATGTTCCATCAGCGGAGGCGTGCGTTGTTGACGGCCGAGTAACGGAAGTAGATGTTCCTGCTGCATACACAACACAATGTAGACAAGTGAGTTTTTGTTAAACCTAGTAAGAATCACTGCCAAGATTCAATTTGTGAACATCCACTCGACGCATTACAAAACCTTGGGGAACCGACAAAAAACTAAGCTAAGGTAGTGTTAAATACCTTGATGTTCAATTGGCTGACATTGCATCCCTATAGGATAGTAATGACATTCTTACCGCAATATCTTATCTCAATACCGATCAATAATTGCCCAAAATGTATCACTTAGGCCTTCTCGAACATAGTTTATTTTCTGATGATACAGTTTCTTTATTGATTTTTTTTATATTTTGTGTATGCTTTCATCCGGTTTCCAAAGCGTACGCTGATTAATTTGCAACAAAGTATGCATTGAGAACTGTAGCTGGCTTCCTCTGAGTCATTGCCAACCACTTTTTTGTATCCTCTTTTTTTGGCAGATAACAACAGAAGTTGTACAGACTCCGCTCCATGCTGTAGGCAGGAAACGTTCGTACTGCAGGCAGAATGTAGACACATGAGTTTCTTTTAACCCTTATAAGAAACATCCTCTAAAACCAGAGGGAAACCTGCAAAAGCTACACAAAGCTATTCTACAAAAATCTCGATGTTCAAGTAGCTGACATTGCATCCCTAAAGAACAATGACCAACAATGGCATTCGTATATTCTATGTGGTATATTATGACATTTCATGTGTTCACCACGAAGTAAAAACTGTTCGTCGGAACATCTAAATACAAGAGTGACTGATACAATTGAATTAAAATGAACAATTACATAACTTACCAGTTATAATGATTGTATTGTGTTGCGTCGAAACAATAGCGTATCCATGACGACGCGTGGTCGATCGCTTTCCAAATCGTCTATATAAACTATGTTAGATGGATAGATGTTTGCGTTCTGACGGTAGCAATGGGATTAATGTAAATTAACGTGTTGTCATTGTTGACATATTGTCGTCGTTGTTGAACGGATCAGGCTGTCGGTCTCTGCTGTTTCACGTTTAACTTATCTAGTGCAATTCGTGATGCGTTAAATATGTATAATTCACCAAGAGTGAATACATTGTAAGATAGCATATACCGATGGAGCCGCAGCGTTGTGCTGACGAGATAGGATAGGATAGCTTGAAGTAAAAGACGCCCCCCCCCCCCGCTCGGTAAATCGTGACTTGTGGTAACCACCTTTGCCCAGGGGTGATCGAGGCAGCATGCCCACCCGTCATGTTCCCCCCAAAAATATACTAATTAATATCATTCATATCAACCCCTCCTTAACTAGACATACAAAGTTACGAAACCAGTCTAACTAAACCATGAAACAATGGTCATTTCTCGGCTTACAGATACCATGGGCCTTATGCTATGCCGCGTAATTCGCTAATGGAATATGATGCCATTATGACATCCCATTGCGTTTCTAAAAACATAATGAGACTCCCACATAACACTTCCATGTGCGTTTATGTTTGATATAACAACTCTAGCCAGACTTACGAACAAACAACCACTTGTGAACCGTAGCTTAATTCCCCTGCGTCATCGCCACTTTCTTTTTATCCCCTTTCATACGTAATTGCAGAATTTGAACAGGAAATTGCGAAACGTTTTGACGAGCTGACGTGCTTCGCATACAATATATGGTTTTACCTGCCGTTACTGCTACGACAAATGCACCGCAGATAAGATGGCAAGAGCTGATACACGGCACACTCGTGTCAGGAAACGTGGGGCCCATACAACTAGCTAATCAGTGCTGTCGGAACACAGACTAACTAGTACATAAATGGTACACTATTTGCTCATGCTAGCTGCGACGATATGTCTAATATCTACTTAATATCTCTTAAATGGGCGACCCACGATAATCTACGCATAGTGGTAAACTCCAAAGAAATCAAATTGGCTTCATAAGTCATTTACTGCTTGTTGCAAATATGCCACATGTTTAGGATGGCAATCCGTATTTTTGACCTAAAATTATGTAAGAATCCGTATCAATTATCCGTATCACTAATCAGATCTTCCAGTTAACTGGCCTAAGTTATTAAGGCCTTTTAAAAAGGTATGTGTATGTAATGTTATTCTGCACCACTCCCGCTAAGAAGATGTCATACATATATTTTTTATTGTGTTTTATATCAATGTAATGCCGTCGAGTCGACGTAAATAAGCCGATGTCACAAGGCGCGAGCATTTAGCGCAGCCCAGACACATCGGGGCCTCAAACTCCGGCTTTGTAAAAGGCGATGTCTAGCGTGTGCATTGCGAAGTAAAAAAAATAGTTAGCCATATTTAAAAAAATAATGCTTAAAACAAATATATCTGCATTATATAGAATAAAAAGTTAATGATAATTATAGCCTTAGTTTTGGGGACATATCAAATCGCAAGACATCGCCTTGGCTTTGGCTTTGCGGTCGTGATGCGTCTGGGGAGCGCTATGTTTTGTTCATGCCCAGTGACATCGGCTTATTTTCGGCGACTCGACGACATTAAATTGATATAAAACACATTTAAAAAAAATTATATCCGACTTCGTTTTAGCGGATGTGATGGAGAATGACATTCCAAATACATACACATAAACGTGGTAAAACAGTTTTGAAAAGGCCCTAATAATTTAGGCCAGTTAAATTGCCGACGTTTTAGTTCACTCCAGCACGTTTAAACTGCGTACCGCAAAACAGATAGTGTCATCAAATAATAACAATTTATCTCAGCAGTTCGCGCGTATTTCGAAGTTTCACTGACAAGCGTCAACATTTTGAAATCAGAAATACAGGCGATTTCGCGGCGTCGAGCTCCATTTCCTCTACTGCTTTTCATAATCGTCACACGCCTGCCACGCGCCCTGTTCACACCCGTTGAGCCACCTGCCGCAGTTTTTAGAACAACACATTTACCAGCGCGCCATTTGTTACGCGCTACAATAAACTAGTCAGTGGTTTAGTTCGTTCGTTTCGAATCGATTTACTTAGTCACTAACAGTAAACAATTATTCCATTGTGCTGTAGTTTTGTGACGCATACCAGGACATAATGTGGTTAAAAATAGTGTCTCTATAAATTTAGCTAAAATCCGTATCAAAATGGTGTATGGCTGTATCACTTAAAAAACCGCCAAAATCCGTATCGGATACGGGTAATCCGTATCATGTGGCATGTCTGTTGTTGTATGGATGTATACATGCATATATGCATCCATATACGTATGCATGCGTACATACATACATGCAGTACACATACGCACACATACATACATACATACATACATACATACATACATACATACATACATACATACATACATACATACATACATACATACATACATACATACATACATACATACATACATACATACATACATACATACATACATACATACATACATACATACATACATACATACATACATACATACATACATACATACATACATACATACATACATCAGGGTTGGTATTGATTTAATCAAATTGATTAAATCATCGATTAAATCATTGATTTAATCAACTTGAAAAAATCAAGACATTGATTTTTTCCAGATTATCTTAAATTTATACTTATGTTGCATGCTACTAGCAGTTGATTTAACTGTATGTATTTTAAAATAAAGTTTAAATTTGTACCTAACAACTTTGGTTTAATTCTTTAGAAATGCTAAGAATGAAATGTTCAGCCTATATTATGATATTCCACTTTTATTTATTTTCCGAATTACACATTATTTCTTATGATTGTCAAGAATGTTGAAAAAATCAAATAAATCGATTTAATCGAAAAAAATCCGATTTAATCGAAAAAATCCGATTTATTCGATTTATTCGAAAAAATCATGATTTTTCCCAACCCTGACATACATACATACATGCATACATACATGAATGCGTGCATGCATACACACGCATATATACATAGACACTATACCTACAAACATAAGCTACACTACAAGTGTATGTCACACCAGTAGCTGACATTGCATCCCTAAAGAACAATGACCAACAATGACATTCGTATATTTTATGTGGTATACTATAACATTTCATATGTTCATCACGGCGTAAACAACTTACCAGTTACAATGATTGTATTGTCTCGCGTCGAAACAATAGCGTATCCATGACAACGCGGGGTGTATCGCTTTCCAAATCGTCTATATAAACTATGTTAGATGGATAGATGTTTACGTTCTGACGCTAGTAATGGGATTAATGTAAATTAACGTGTTGTCATTGTTGACATATTGTCGTCGTTGTTGAACGGATCAGGCCGTCGGTCTCTGCTGTTTCACGTTTAACTTATCTAGTGCAATTCGTGATGCGTTAAATATGTATAATTCACCAAGAGTGAATACATTGTAAGATAGCATATACCGATGGAGCCGCAGCGTTGTGCTGACGAGATAGGATAGGATAGCTTGAGGTAAAAGACGTCCCCCCCCCGCTCGGTAAATCGTGACTTGTGGTAACCATCATTGCCCAGGGGTGATCGAGGCAGCATGCCCACCCGTCATGTTCCCCCCCCCCAAAATATACTAACTAATATCATTCATATCAACCCCTCCTTAACTAGACCTACAAAGTTACGAAACCAGTCTAACTAAACCATGAAACAATGGTCATTTCTCGGCTTACATATACCATGGGCCTTATGCTATGCCGCGTAATTCGCTAATGGAATATGATGCCATTATGACATCCCATTGCGTTTCTAAAAACATAATGAGACTCCCACATAACACTTCCATGTGCGTTTATGTTTGATATAACAATTCTAGCTAGACTTACGAACAAACAACCACTTGTGAACCGTAGCTTAATTCCCCTGCGTCATCGCCACTTTCTTTCTATCCCCTTTCATACGTAATTGCAGAATTTGAACAGGAAATTGCGAAACGTTTTGACGAGCTGACGTGCTTCGCATACAAGATATGGTTTTACCTGCCGTTACTGCTACGACAAATGCACCGTAGATAAGATGACAAGAGCTGATACACGGCACACTCGTGTCAGGAAACGTGGGGCCCATACAACTAGCTAATCAGTGCTGTCGGAACACAGACTAACTAGTACATAAATGGTACACTATTTGCTCATGCTAGCTGCGACGATATGTCTAATATCTAATTAATATCTCTGAAATGCGCGACCCACGATGATCTACGCATAGTGGTAAACTCCAGAGAAATCAAATTGGCTTCATAAGTAATTTACTGCTTGTTCAAGTGTTCAATGTTGTATGGATGTATACATGCATATATGCATCCATATACGTATGCATGCGTACATACATACATACATACATACATACATACATACATACATACATACATACATACATACATACATACATACATACATACATACATACATACATACATACATACATACATACATACATACATACATACATACATACATACATACATACATACATACATACATACATACATACATACATACATACATAAACACTATACCTACAAACATAAGCTACAATACAGATGTATATCACACCAAATTACCTCCGCTGACATGCTGACGGTAAACACAGGTTATGTTGAGGTCACAAACAATGCGGGTATCCACAATGTGTACAGTTGCGCCAACTATTGCCAACAATGGCAGAAGTGGAGCACTTCGCCGCACACTACACACAATCAGTCCACGACTTCTACTTACCTCTGCACAGACCACCATTCCAGTAGTCTGCTACTCAGCCACGTCTGACACTACCTATGGCGTAGGCAAAACTGTCAACTTAGACGGTCTGCTTTCACTCTACTTCTGCCGTCACACAAACCCAAACAACCACCCCGCTCACGTCAACACCCCGTCACGGTGCTAGGCTGGCGGTGTGTGTCTGCCCGCCCCGTCGACTGCGCGCGTATACCAACAACAAGCCGACCCGGTGCGGCAGAAATAGACCAGGCGCTCTCGCTGCGGCACGCTCTACAGCGCGTCTACTCCGTGTCTTTGTTACTCCTGAAGCCATCACCGTGACGCTTGCTCGGCGTGATTACGCTCGCTCGGCGACTGTTAAGTGTCAAAGAGAACCGTGGATTGTTATTTGGGTAGGCCTGGTCGCTTCACCGACTCAGCAAGCAAAGAAAAAGTGACTTTTTTAAGAAACGCAAACGCTGCATCCGGGACTAATTTGAATCGAATGTACCTTCGCCATTGTATCACGCATTCACACAAGAACACCCTGTGTGGACATATCCCGGGCAGTGTTCAGTGTTCTTACGTCACCAGCCACAAACTCGTCGACACAACGGGAGGCGAATTATAATTTAAACGACTGACGTTTTATTTTGCCAAACTCTATAGGTATACTGTGTGTATCCGCGATAGTCTTCCCTTTTACGCTGTCAGGCTTTGGTCGGGGCTTGCACGTTAACCCTAAGTTAGGCGTGTTGACTTTACGATAGCGTACATATTTACCTCTCCGTGGAAAGGCGTATTCGTCTGTCAGTGTTTTTTCCCGAATGACACATGAAAATGGGTTCAAAGACTTGTACAAGTCTCGAATTAAGCGGCAGCAGAATGAACCAATCAAGCCTTTAGAGAATTGTTTGGTCCCCTGCCGTGGTTGCTTTATCAAAGAAGACACACTTAGCGACAGCGACATTCAAATATAATTATACCTTGCTGATGCTAACTAGCAGAACCCTGAGCTTGTTTGCTATATACTCATATGAACTGAACAAGAATTTATGTAGTTGATAATGATAATTTGATATTTATATCCAACTGGAATAACAACATCACGCTCAATGAGATAAAGCCGTAGCTCTAAACAACTGATACTATAGCGTCGAGGCACTGCAAAATAATTTCGAATGAGAAATAAAAATAGCAAATGTTGTAATTTCTTCCGTAGATGGGTTCGAAAGACTGCGTTTAACAGAAGTGTACACAAGACAAGACGCAATCGATTCTAATATGTTTTAGTGCAAGAACCCTACTGAGGCATCACACACTAGTTTGGATGCTCGGTTTCAGGATGGCTGGCTTCATGTTATCTGGAAGTGGAATAAGAGTATTTGTGCTTGGGAATGTGGGATTAGGGTGGGGTGGATGGGGGAAGAGTACAAGTCAATGATGGGGGAGGGTGTGGGTGGCAGGGATGGGGAGTGGGGGGGGGGGGACAGGGGTGGTGGTGTGTGTTGTATATTGGAGGTGATTGAAGGGTGCAGTTGTCAGGTTAATATCCTGCAATGTGCCCCTTGAAGGTGTCGAGACTGTTGTGGGTAAATACATTAGCTGGATGTCTGTTCCACTGGGCTATTGTTCGGGGAAAGAAGCTGTATTTGTAATAGTTGTGGGAGGTGGATATTTGTCTGTATACATGAATGGACAAATCACGAGATAGAGAACATAACAATTATGATAACACAAAATAAGCACTGCGGCAGCCACACACGATCTAATCGAACACTCTCCTCTGTAAAAAGAATACACAGGAAGACGAACCCACTGAACAATGCCCTGGCGTTTAGTACGATAACCCACGCGACGACAAAGCTGTACAACCCAGACGTACCTGAACAATACAGAACGGGCGAAACCAGCTTGACAACGATCAAGAGTCTAGCGTTAGCTTGGCGTCTACACGTTTACACGAACACTCCTGTTTTGTTCCGTCTTTGTCGTCTAGTGTCTGGTACGCGTTATTGTTACGTTGATAAGAAGACAATAATGCTTTTTGGCAGTTGCACTTGTGCTTTAGAACCCGTATCTCGACAACAATGGCGAGGGAACTGAAGGCACAGCGAGACGGGGTAAAACATCGCCAGAATTGTTACGTAACACGGACAATGGGAGTAGGTGGCTGACTTTCACTGCGTAGAATGACTAATCAGACTCGATTGTCAGGCGGTGATGTCGTTGAACGTGTCTGTTTCCGCACGCACTGCGTCTGTTGATGACATCATCTGTATGGTGTGATCTCACTGTACTCAGACGCAATGGTCCGATTCACCGACACTCTGTGTCCAAGTATTCTGTGGGGACCATTTCATTCAGACAAAGAGCTCGTATAGACAATTTATCCCTTAAATAAAATCCCTTGTTAAATTTAATTAATTGTTTTCAAAACCCCAATATCCATTACTGAGGACACTATTTCTACGATACACCAGTGACAATATCCCGCTGCACGGCGCGTCATGATGTTAGTCAGTTTTCATGTACTCGAGATCACTGTTAAGGGCTAACATTTATTTTGAAGTATAAAATCGGGTTAATAGTGTTTTTGAAATGGTCCCTTGATTAGTACCGTTTTTGTACACATATGCCAAGTTAACGCAGACTTTCTGTCGTATAAAATAAATAATCCTTTATAGCATACAGCATGTATGAACACACCATGACTATTTATGTTATAATGACACATGTGTGTGTGTGTGTGTGTGTGTGTGTGTGTGTGTGTGTGTGTGTGTGTGTGTGTGTGTGTGTGTGTGTGTGTTTAATCAATACGTATCTAGCCATTTATGTTTCACAAAGGCAACTAACATAGAAACAGTAGCTAAACAATACTTGGAAAACCAATAATAGTATCTACATTATCCAGATGGTTTATATTTACTACCTGATACTCCACAAATTATCTTATATGTCAATCTGTCGTGCCAAGACAAGCGAACATCTACTCCGGCGCAAATTTGACTGAGTGCGAACTTTCTTCTTATTCCAACTTATCTTGCTGCATTGCCTGGGGTGTGGCCCCCCTGCAAGAGTTAGTCAACGAGTCACTGAGGTGTATCCTAGCAACGCGTGTCAAAACAATATGGCCGCGCACAAGTTGACTCTTCAGAAGCTGTCGTAGAAAGTGACTCGTTTTGTATTAATTCGCTGTTGTATTTTCTGGGGAGTTGTACCGGGTGTTTGGCACAGAACGACGGACAAACGACGCTATCAGTGGAGCATAAAGGACATTTCTTCCGGTACAACAACGATTGCAAGTCGCTACTGGTGTCACGGTTGACGAGCGGTCACGCGTGTCGAAACATATCGACTAGGGCTGGCACAATCAGTAACTCAGCCACGCGTGACGATGTCGCATACGGCATTCCTCCGGCTATGCGCGGCTTGTATCTTCACATGGCTATGTATGACGATGGCAACAGGTACGTGGGACATTTGAATAGGAGAACGACCCGACGACACGAGTATTATATATAATTATAAAGTAACATAAGGTAGGATCTATAAAATCTTTACATAACATGAGCGAATGGGCGTGTCAGTGCGAACGTGTGTGTGTGTGTGTGTGTGTGTGTGTGTGTCTGTGTGTGTGCGCGCGCGCGTGCGTGCGTGCGTGCGTGCGTATATGTATGTTAATTAGTTAGTTAGTTAGCTAGTGGGTTAATTAGTCAGTTAGTTTGTTTGTGTGTGTGTTTGTTTGTTTGTTAATTTGCTTCTTTGTGACAGACTGAGTACGATTCATAGTTATCCCTCACTTCATTTCTTTACAGCAAAATATCCTATTTGATGTGTAATTTAAAAAAAATACGCAATTAGCGTGAAATGGCAATAATTGCAGTAATTACCTATTTGTTTTATTAATTGCTTGCTGTGTATTATTTGTATGTAATATTGATGTCACTTAGAGCTTATACAATTCTTTTCGATTGGCTACTACTTCGAGTTATTACCCTTTATATTCCTAAAATCTTACCAACTCTTTAAATATGTCAATGTCGTCTTTAATAAACAAATCTGGATAGTTGACAATGTGTGTTATGCTATTCCTTGATGAGGGTTTTGTCGTAAGTAACGTTTTAATCGTGAAACTATAAACACCGGATAAGAAGTAATTGAAATAATCCTTATGCTATTGTTCTCTACCGTAACAGCGGCGCCACCGAGTACATCTCCAGGGCAGGACAATGCAGATGGAACCAGGGTGAACGACGAGGGAAGTAATCCTCCTGGACGTAAGACGAACGTTGGATTCATCGGTAAGTATGGGTACCTACTCTGGTAGGATTACGTAAATTCATCAATGGAAAACAATTAGCTTAACCGATTAGCAATAAAGTCAGGCAATGACGGTCACCCCGAATCTCCTCAGGTCGGCCCTAGCCGGCCAGCGAATACGGCACCGCGTTTGAATTCGGTTTACGTGGTTCCATCTAGTGGTGTTATATGTCTAGACACCTATCTAGACATATAACATTACATTGTGACTATCTTGGATTCTTCCGTTTTCAAACAATATTTACCGCGTTTTTGAAATTTACAGCAATAGTTTTTGTTTGAAAATGTCCTCCAGCCAGGACGTTGGCCTCGTATACAGCTAAAATGTGTAACATATTAAAACAAGTTATATACCAGTGTGTAGATAATGTAATGTTTTTTTTAAATAAACCAAACTCGTAGCAGTAACAATTCAAGCATAAAATAGTTACACCGCAACAAATATTTGTTTTACAATTTTTTCAAAATGTCATAGTGTCAATCAGGAAATGGTCAACATATTTTAAAGGTACAGCAACAGTATTTACACCACTATGTAGGTACCTTTATGATCTACAACATGCAATTGCGAGAATTGAATAATAAAGGCGCTAGAGCAAAGACAACGGCGCAAGCAATATTTTTGAACATCTAGGTCAAATATTTGAGGCGGCACAGGCTTCACGTTAAAATCGGCTGAGTGCTAATGGGCAATTAGGCCACTTAAGTCGTTATTTTATTTCCCCCAGAACTTATTACTGCTAACATGTTTTATGCCCCAAAGTGACAATATACACAGTAACACCAGACAGCACGACTGCTATGCAAATAGAACTTACCGTAACAGATAACTTGGTCACGTTCAGAAAGGTATTAATAATAATAATAATTTTATTTGTAAAGCGCCATATATCCGGAAACATTTTCGCTCAGAGGCGCATAAAATACATTGTAACACATACGTATTTAAAATATTCATAATCAGTTAAACTAGCACGTAAAGACGAAATGTTAAATGATAATAAATAGATAAATAAATACAGCTTCTAAAGTCCTAGTTCATAAGCTAACTTATCAGCAATAAATACATAACATAAAATAATAAATAAATAATAAAATATATTAATAACTTAATAATAAAGTAAGCAAAACTAAATTGCAAAACTATAATTACAGTTACAATAAATTCATTATAAAATACCCTACAAGTAGTTTACAAATGCGGTCTTAAAAAGGTGTGTTTTCAAGTTGGACTTAAAAAGTTCAAGTGAGTCTATTAGTCGCAGACTGTCCGATAGATCGTTCCACATAACAGGCGCGGAGCCGTCACTAAAAAGCCACGCCGACCATAGCGGTCTAAGTTGTGGCGTGTTACTCGCAGGAGACGACTTCCGGTGGAGCGAAGCTGGCGACCCGGCCTTTATTCCATAATCATGCCAGCGATGTATTCGGGTGCTAGGTCGTGTATCGCTCGGAAGGTCAAAACCAGTATCTTGTACGTTATGCGCCATGGAACGGGCAGCCAGTGTAGCGCTGTATTGTTAACGAAGGACCCTGGATAGCACGATGATTGTGTCTGTTGTCAAAATATACCAAAATTAGTTAATATGTTCGTTAGAGAGACTGTTTCTATAGAACTGATAGTAGACAACGCGAACTGCCTCTCGTGTACGTTCACACCACAGGTATAAGCACGTACACACTCACTCACATAGTAAGTTTATCTTATGTTTCTCTATTTCTGTTGGCAGTCGGAATGGTGGTGCTCATCATGGTTCTAACGGCGATACTTGTCGGTCTCGCGTGCTTCACCGCGTGCTACGGGAGAAAACAACGGTGGGTATTAATTTACATGCAAAATGCACAGATGTTGCCTGTTTTAAATTACTGTACTAGTCAACAGTAAAACACGGCAGCGTCACTTTCATATATGTCTAACAAGCCCTTAAAAAATAAACAATTAGTCAACACGGTTAGCAGGCGACTATATCGAGACAAATCTATTGTCGTAGAACATATTTCTAACTCGTTTATTTTAAAATATATATTAATGGTCTTAATATTTAACTATACGGCCAGAGGTATAGACTGAATCTTAAATCGCAGCCGGCATAACACATGCACTGATTAATATGCTTTCCAACTGTGCCGTCTTACATGTGTGACTGTCAGACGAGAGTTGTCATCGATAGCATTTCAGGATGTAATATCTACGTTAGCAGACAATCTAAACTATTTTATGTTAAAAACGCGAACACCAACCATAGACTACATATGGAACGGTCTAGCAAGTGACATAACACTGTTGCCAAGTTTGCAACAATTTAAGAAAAGATTAAAGTCGACGTTACTCTCTTCGTATTTATGAAGAGTAAACACAATGAAAAAAATACCATTATTGTTGCTTTGTATTCAATCTTATAAGTCCTACTGTAACTACTATGCATTTTAGTTGAAAATGGCATAGCGCCTTACAAGTCATATGACTTCTGCTATGTCCCTTTAGCACCAGCAGCGTTTCACCAATCATGGAATTGTATTATATTGTATTGTCGTTACCATTATGCATTATGCATCCCCATAATATGTTGTATATTCCTGTGTTGTTGTTAAATAAACTTTCATTCATTCATACCAATACATGACCACGACATGTGGAACATTTTATACTCATTTAGTTATGAACGCGTTGTTTGTTTCGTTATGCAGGGCTGCGACTAAGCGGAATGCATCGACCGAATCAGAAAACGTTGGCACGAGTCGAATGTGGAAAGGTGAATCGAACTACTTTACTGAGAAAGACGAGGAAGAGACGGAGCCACACCACTCACAACCGACCGTGTCACCAAATACGTACGCAAACTTCGAGACTTCATCAAATGGTCGGCAACAAGCCCGAACGAACAACACCAGAACCCAGCGCAAACATAGTATGTCTAACGGCAGAATCAAAGAGCAATCCGACGATGATAACCCAGTGACAACAACACGACATCCGGTTAGTAACACCGGAGAAACAGATCGAGTTGATGGTAGAGACGACGCGACAGCCAAAGAAAGCAACGTCGACGACGATACAAATAGTTGTGATTCCTTCGAAGTTGTGTCCCAGCTGTCCGGCGGGCACGACCAGTCGGACTACGAGAGGCAGGGCGAGCTGTTCCTGTCTCGGATAGCACATAATGCTTCTTTCAGAGCCTCGGACACGCAAGTGTCGACACAACAGCGACATCTGGTGGATAGTCCAGCAATGATTCAGCGCTACCTGGCGCAGAACGAAGGAACCAGCGGTGCGCAAGACGCTGACCAAGCCGAGGCGACAGCGTCGTCTTCTGTTGACAGATTGCAAGTTCACCAGGAGGACAATGACAGGAGTCAGGTGGAAGCTGGGAGGACACATGAACGCAGCAACACACATAGACATTCACGGAGACATCGTGCCCGTTCTGGGAGCGTTACTTCAGGCGAACAAGACAGAAGACCTCTGCGGGAGTTGGAACCGGCACCTGTGGTTGCACCCCAACTTTCATCTAACGGCCATGACGACGGTTCCAGTCAGGCGAATGTTATGTCCTTTGAACACACGGACGAAACCGCGAAAGCAACACTGCATCGTTGGGCATCAAACGACGACCTCAGCGGAAACATTTCTGTGGATGCCAGAAGTAGCAATGCTGAAGATACAGCACCAGTCCAGACAAGCCCAACGTGGGACGACCAGGCACAGGTGACGAGATCCTCACTCGAAAGTCAAAACGACAGCGTTTCGGAGCAGGCAGACGAGTCGCCCATTGTGCAGTTGCCCGCACGAGATATCGACGTGGAGCGCGTGATCCCTAAATCCCGGCTGCCCCCGTTGTCGCATGTCCCGCAGCATCCGCCCGATACGACGGAGCACGGAAGCAGAAAGACGAAGCGACACGATCGAAAACCAGAACATCACCAACGTAGCGACGACGAGGCGGCGAGCGGTGGAAGTCGCCGGAAGAAACATCGCCATCACAAGCACAGGGGAGACGGCGATGAAATGAAGAGCGAGAGGACTCGGGGAGACGAAGCGATGTCCACGGGCCATGGGGAACACGCGGACGACGTAACGCGTTCAGTGAGCGAAGACGGAGATGACAACAAGAAGGAAAGACGTAGACATCGCGAGAAACATCACAGCAGGCGACCGGATGATACAGCCGACGAGTCGCACGCGAAACATGACGGCAGACACGTTGAGCGCAGTAGTGAATCTGCCATGAAAGACCTCGTTATCTCGTACAAGAAGTCACACCGTGAAAAGACGCTGAAACAGTCAGAAGGAGTAGATGTGTAAGATGACATATACTTTATACCTCATTCCGATTCATTTTATAGTGGTGAACACAACACTTGTTCTACAGAATAATAGCTACAACACTTGTTCTACAGAATAACAGATACGTCTTTTCAGGGTGCTTATTTGTGTTCATGACCGTAATGTTAAACTTAAATATAAAACCCAGTGATTATTAATGGGTGGTTTTACTTTGCAGACATATCGTTCAGACTGTACGTGTATAATATTATACATTTTGATTACTATGATAACCTATTTTGTACAACTGAAACTGCAATTTCTGATATAGCATTATCCAGTATCAATGTGAACGTACAGACTTATCATATAAATTGTATAAGGAATGCTTGCATGTAGGGTAACGATTGTAATTGTCAATTATCATGATACGTTTGCGTAAAAGTATATAAAGCAAGTTTGTAGTAGACATGGAGAAATTGTAGTTCATTTTAATACATCACCGTAGTTGCAATGACTTATATTATGACTTATGACTGTTTATATATGTAGGTTCTATTAACCGTGGGTTTGGCAAAACGGCCATTTGCTTTTGGATATGCAAATTACCAAGAGAACATTATTTTAGTTCGCGTACGTTTTACGGTTATATGCAAATATGTTTGAGCATATATTCACATGACCAGATTATATGTTTGGTAGGTATATGTGGTTACGCTTGGTGAGAGTAGGCGACCTTTGTAATGGCCCTTACTTAATATCAGTGCCTTGTTCTTAGTGTGTTAAGACTAGAAGACTATACATAAACATGGTTTTATCTTTGCTAGACCACAATCTGACGGGAAAGAGTTGGTTGGTTGAAATCTGCATTTTGTTTCTTGACAGTTTGTATAAATCCGAATAAATGCATAACATGTTTCATGTTCCTCTCACGAATGTATGTTGCCATCTGCCGAGTTAGGCAATTTGTATACAACTGAAATCCGCTAGGTTTCACCGGAAGTGACTGAGTGTCGCCATTCATATCTGACAAATGTTAGTGTCACTATTTTTACAGCAATAAATTATTCGTTTTATTTATGATGCCAAGCGTCGTGACCTCACAATGTCTCTTTTTTAACAATTGAGTGTCTTAAAATTCAGATTTAAGAATGGCAGTTCTAATGTACAAAGCATATTACTGCTACCTACAACACAGCGCCTATTTGCTTAGAGGGAACCAAAATATCCGTTGAGAGACTGTCAAGTTTTACAACGATGTATGTCTGTATCTATGGGGTGCGATTGAGGAATTATCTAAGTAATGACATAACAAATCTTAATAATATACTTGCATTTCAATTTAAATATATAATAAGTCTATTTTACAAAAAATTATTACCGGGAATATGCAACTGTTGTCATATTCAGTGATGCTGTTTTAACACATAATACCCGGTGTATCTTGTATCGTAATAACTACATTGTGTATTGATTCTAGTATGTGACAAAAAGATGTATATGCGTGGAAATATATAATATTACTACCGTAATACGATTATCAGGAGTAACCTAACATGACAAATCAGTGAATTCTTGTTTATCTCTTCGAACATTGCATAGTACACACTTATAAATAAATAAACTCCGCGAGGTGACGCCACTATACGTGTCGCCACCTCGCAGCGGATGTTTATGCGATAAACTGCTCCATTTCCGGACTGGCTTCTTGGGAATTACTAAGACAACACCAGTAGATAAAAAAAATTGCACAAAACACTGGACGAACACTGAAGCGGGAATTACATCAATTGGGGCGGGGGAGAGAACCACAGGAGCTACAGCGCCACTCCGCTTCTGGTGTCTCACGCCGGAGACGCATCTTGATGGAACACTTCTGCACCATGTATTTAGTAGGCGTAACTTCACGCTGGTTGAAATATTTACGGTATGCTCCCGAAGTTGAAAATGTACGGTATGCTCCCGACACGCCCACTCTCAACATTATTATTTTTAATGTATACACTGGATATCCTTTACATTCATCATAGCTTCCCATTTGCTATACGAACGACAAAGGCACAACTAGAAAGAAAAAAGGATGTTCAGACCCAGCACAAATACAGGGATTCCCCACCGCGACGTAAGGGGGTCAATGCTAGTGGCGCCAATGCTAAATTGCTCTCATGAAACCGGCCGCAAGCTGCATTGACTATTCGCTGTTAGCTGCGACGAGTATAGACCGCGTAATTGCGCGTAAAGTTACACGGCTTCATGAAACTGGGCCCTGGCTTATTACATATTTGTGGCATAATGAGTTATATGAGGTGTCGTAAAGTGTTACAAGTTACCCCGACACAGTAGTACTTCTTTTCATTTTAAAATGGCGTAACTTAACGGCGTGTCCTCATATTCACGTGGTATTGCACACGACATGCTCACATCTGTTGATAAACATGCTCTCGTTTTGCAGAATAATTTGCATTGACAGTTTTGTCTGCAATCCCAATGTTTCAACTTACCCGTGTATAAAACTAGACCCAGTCTCCCCTACAGTGGGTTTGTAAGTTGGGTTACGTATAGGTGGGTGTCTGGAAGGAGTGGGCGTTGATGCATGCATGATACATGAGGGTAAACATGGGTGTATTCGTTAACGACTGTGATTTAGAAGTGGAGCAGATTAATATTTTCCAGCAAGAAAACAAAAGTTCTATGGGAATGTGTGGGGATTGTTGACAGGGGCATATCGGTAACAATAACTGTAAACACAATAATTAATAACTAAAATATGTTAAGTTGGATTATAGCCGCCAACAAATCCCGTATGAAACATCGCAAACACAGGAAGAACACGACGTGTGGAGTGTAATCAACATAAATATCTAGACCTTTCCAGACCGCAGGCCTACCATGTTGCAACACCATTTGATGTCACAGTAACATGTGGGCGGATATCAATGTCACACAGCATTAATTGGTGTAGTTATGTTGACCTAAGTGATTGAAATACTGTGCAGGTGGCCTATAAATGCTGACAAGAGAACGTAGAATAAACAGTCAGAGTACCAGACCTAGTTAGATCACACTAATACCACTTGTTATGTTCGTCATCAGGTTCCAATTTTCCTTTTTATTGAAGTATAATGTAAGCAGTGACGAATTTTTCTGTTTGCTTGGCTGAGTGTCCGTAAGATAAATATGTCGAATTTACTTCAACAGTCACGACACACGTGGCTACATGGCTCGGTCTGTCAGGAGTGGCAGATTCAGCCAGGCATGACGAACCTATGTACAGTTCCACTACACGAAGTACTTGAAGGAGCGTGGCATGTGGTGTGTGATTCATTTGGGATATAATATTCACGTTGAGGTAATCACCTTTTAAATGTTGCGATGCGTCACTCCTAAATATATTAGCATTTTAACCACAAATGGAATCACAGTCGCATTTTCACTGACTGAAGGAGTCGCATATGTCCGCGGTCGTTTAGGTGAGCTTTCATATTGATACTCAATCGAACCTTTGTGTCACGTACGGTTCGTGAAGAGAGTGGACAGTGACACATAACTTGCATCTTTTTATCAGTTACACTAGGGTGAGTAATGAAGCACATTTATTCTCAGTAACAAACATAAATAATAATTATATTATACTTAATGGTGGTAGATGGTGACCGCAGGTACTGACGAAGTTGCAACGTTGGTTAAGTCGCTGCATAAATGTTTCGGTAATTTTTTTAAAGTCATTATGAGGAAATAAATTTCGGGACCATAGCTCATCTTTGGCATTGGACATATTAATATGTTATCGCGTCACTATTAATAACGCGTTAGCGTGTTCGAACATTTTTATGTCCACCCTTTCCAACGTAATAGATACTCCACTGAATGAAATGAATAAGTACGCGTCTGTGATAATTGCGATATGTTTTGTATTTTCACAGGAGAATATCTGTTAATAGATAATCTTAACTTACATCAGCAACAGTAATATACACATATATCCCATCTTGAATATGTTACTTGTTTAATATCCGACTAACTCTGATACCATGCAGCTGATGCTGTTCATCAGTACAGGGAATCCTTTTCCAGAGACGTCTTCATGCGTCCTGTTCTGTCTACCAAGATGTCTGTCGATGCTGAGCCGGTCGAGCTGGCGGACAGTTGTGCCGAGAAGAAAGCGCCCGGGGCACTGTGGAGACTCATGAAGGAGAGAGCTCTCGAGACGGGAGTGCAGGGAGTACCGAACATAGCCCGAACCCGGGACAGAGTTAGGCGAGCCTTCTGGATTCTCGTCGTGTTGGCAGGAACAGGTGAGTAGTATTTAGGTCGCCTTTGACTCTGAGGTGCCATGTAGTGTTGATACAATTAAAGCGTTACCCTCCAATTGTCGTGATATAATGGCGTTAGACGAGCTACCGGCGCCTCGAGTCTCGGGCTGTAGGCGCAAAGGAAGAACGTGCAGAAAAGGGAATTGTTCCATGGCCAGATATTTGTCAATTTTAGGGTATATTAACTTATTTGTTGGCGTATTTTCTACGTGAAATGTTGGCTCGGCTGTGGAGCTGGATTTAAAGTGAAAATTAATAAATGTAATGTATTATTGACCATGGTGAACTAGTGCAGTAGCTCCACATGTCAGGTGTTCCGTTGCACCTATCACATACAATAAAATGAGTCGATTGTTTTATTTTACCCACAACCCTGTGTTTCCTATTACTGCTGTATATAATTTATATTTTGATGCAACACGAATGAATAATATAGAAGTCATTTATTTTTTAACAAAAACATGAAATTGGTCCGGATTATTACGATTTAAAATCGAAAAACAATACAAGGAGATAGCTGCTTGGTGGTAGTTTTTGGCGCCACTGCGGGTCCTCCTCCCGTACCTCAACGGCTTCTCACCTCTTTCTGTGTCATTCGCATCCTAGAACCATCGATCTCTGAACTACTCGTTGGCAATATAGAACAGGAAATTATTCGTCATTAACACCGTGACATCTTAACATGATGGAATAAAAACAACATAAATGACAAGTGCAAGAACACAACTGTGTCATGGTGATGGCTGCTCGTTGTTTGTCTCATGCATTGTTCTAGTGTAAGATAGTTCACGTTTAGCCATATATATATATATATATATATATATATATATATATATATATATATATATATATATATATATATATATATATATATATGTATATATATATATATATAAGGTTAAACGTGAACTATCTTACACTAGAACAATGCATGAGACAAACAACGAGCAGCCATCACCATGACACAGTTGTGTTCTTGCACTTGTCATTTCTGTTGTTTTTATTCCATCATGTTAAGATGTATATATATAATTATATATATGTATATATATATATATCTACATATATATGTATATAGTATATATATAGTATATATATATATATATATATATATATATATATATATATATATATATATATGACCTACATGGTCACGTCTGTGTTGATAAACCATATTTTATTTTGTATCTCGATGTCTTACAGCTTACTTGATACACAATAAATTATATTGCTGTCATCTGCAGTGTTGATGACGTGGCAAGTGACCGTGTCGTTCATGAAGTTCTACACGTACCCTGTGAAGACACGGATACTGTACAAGAACGCCGGCCAGGTGGAGTTTCCCGCCGTCACTATATGTAACCTGAACCCACTGCGTGTCAATCAGGTCTGTGACGACGGTATGATGTCCGGATTCAAAAAGGTACGACCATGAGTTATCACGCTATTATACGGCAATGCTATTTACATTTAAAGGAATATGTAGCGTCTGGCAAGTAAACTGCGCGTTGGAAGAACTAGTTTTGTCTGCGTATCTTCATGCGAATAAAATGTCATTTCACATAGCGGTAATAGTTTTAATGTGTAAATAATAACTATATTCATGATGGCAAGATTGCGTTTATAAAGCTTGGTGAGGGCGATTGGACAAATAAGGCTATTACAAAATAATGAACAAAAGCACTGACGTGCGCAGGCGCATGTACACATAAACACATGCATGCATGCATGTATACATGCCCGCACACATGCACACACGCACACACGCACACACGCACAAACACACACAGACACGCACACACACACACACACACACACACACACACACACACACACACACACACACACACACACACACACACACACACACATGCACACACGTGCATACATGTATATATACACTTACGGAGGTATGCTCACATATACACACATACACATGCACACACACACACACACACACACACACACACACACACACACACACACACACACACACACACACACACACACACACACACACACACACACATATGAGCATCCCCACACACGCACGCACGCACGCACGCACGCACGCTCGCACGCACGCACGCACACACACATTCACCCATCTACTCACCCACCCACCCACCCACACACACACCCACACACCCACCCACACACACACCCACCCACCCACCCACCCACACACCGATTCACAATATACCATATAACATTCTATATATATTGGAAGCATGTTCACATTACATGAAGTTATCAAGTTTTCACATACAATATATGTATACACACAACATGTACTATATGACTTTCATTCTAGAAATTTACACCGAAAGACAAAAGTAAGAAGCCTGTGCGATTTAACGACTGGACGAGAGTCGACGGGGACATGTACAGTAAAGAGGCGACAGAGTTCTCCATGATTCAGTCGTTCCTCCAACTGTCGGCCCAACTGCCGCTGGCAAAACGACGTAAGATCGGCCACCAGCTCGACACTATGATGTTGTCGTGCACGTGGAACGGACGACCGTGTTCCCCGAGGTGTGTTGGCAATCAAATAACTGAATTCTTACCAGATGTACTTATATTTTGCTACACTTTTATCTTTTATGATTCGTACTATTTTCAATGTAAAACGGTTGCATGTAATAATTACGTCTTACGTCGAATTAATTATGCGTACTCGTCTTACGTCGAAAATAGTATGAAAATCCGTTTCGTGTGTTTATCGGATCTATTCTACTGTAGCGTGATTTGGTTTGAAATAATAGGCATTTGCACTTATAACATGCATTTATAGCTAACATAGTTTGTTTTTCGATTGCAATAATATGCATTTGCACCTATAGCATGGATTTATAGGTAACAAAGTTTGTTTCTAAACCCTGGGAAACAAAGTAAATTGGTGTTTCCGATATTGTTCTGCGTTGTTCCGAAACATTTGTATCAGTGATTATGCTCCAAATGCCACACAGAACGAGTACTGCTGAGTTGTAGTATTCGTGTGTTGCTGATTGAATGTCAGTAGGGATATGTTATTGGTGACAGTCAACCGTTTCACACTAACAACGTTGCGCCTGCGCTGAATGTGTTGCTATATCCATCGTTGTCAACTGGAGTGGAGACGTCCTGTGTTCAACAGATAACTTTTAAAGCAACTGTCATATCCGTGATTTACTTCTATTTGACCACAAAACGGCTCAAGCTGATGTTCGTTGTAGTAATTAACACATTCGTACACAGATAACGCACGAATACTGACATATGCTTGTTCGCACGTCAGTACCGATGTGATGCTTCTTAATCGTACGCAACGTTCACATTAGTTTGATTGCGTAGATTGTTTGGACTGTGTTTACTGCATGCCTACATTCAAATATTTATGATAAGCGTGGTGTCTCATACTATTCTCTGCGGACATAGATCGTATATCAGTGTCAGTATCAAACGGGCGACGGTCGGCTGCATATTCATTGGACACTAAACTATAACCTGAATTCTAACGAAAGCTATTTTTTTATTACTGACCGTAACCTTAACCGGCCCTAACTGAAACTATGAGTAATAACAAAACACACTATACTGTATAATAAAACTGACATTAGCCGTTTATTCTCGTCGTTTAATTATCCCTATTAGTTACACATTCTACCGTAATTCAAATGAAAGTACTGACATCTTGCGCGCATAACATCAACGCTTTTATTCTAGAAACTTCACGTGGTTCAACAACCATCGCTACGGCAATTGTTTCACCTTCAATACGAACAAGACCCTAGTACTCAACAAGCCTGGGTCGTTGTACGGTACGTTTGTGATGCGGTTACACGATGGTGTGGTTCTCACTCAAAACATGCCTTTGGTTCCATTTAGCACGCATTGATTTACACATACATGCACATGCGCGCTCGGACACAGACAGACACACGCACGCACACGCACAAACACAAATACACATTCTCACGCACGCACGCATGCACGCACGCACGCACGCACGCACGCACGCACGCACGCACGCACGCACAAACACAAACACAAACACTCACCTCACACTCACACACACACACACACACACACACACACACACACACACACACACACACACACACACACACACACACACACACACACACACTCACACACACACACACACACACACACACACACACACACACACACACACACACACACACACACATCCACATACACTTAATGGTGTACTGCGTCTTAGCTACATTTACCAAATGCCCGATGTACCATATTCAAATACACACAATCTCACAAACTTGGCGCCCAATAGTTTTACGACTTACCTCAGCATTACACATGGACACTATTTTCGACAGACTAGCTGTAGTAAATACACGTGTCATGTTGACTCAGGTCTCAGCCTGGAGTTGTACGTCGAACAAGACGAGTACAGCAGCGTGCTATCTGACGCTGCTGGAATCAGGGTCATCGTTCACAACCAGACGGAAATGGCCTTTCCAGAGGATGCTGGCTTCAGCGTCAACCCCGGACACAAAACGTCCGTCGCATTAAGGAAGGTAGGTACGACGAGGCCGTGTCTAACGACGGATCTGGTCTGGCTAGACACGTGCATCATGTTCACGTATCTACGTTACAGTCAATGAGTGACCGCCTTGTAATGTTGTTTATGGAAATAAATTAAGCCCAATTACATACGTTTACATCTCTCTCAAGATAATGAATTGTTATTTTGTTATTTCTCGATTATTTCACAGTCAATATACCTGTCATAATAAATTACCTTTTTTCCATTTTAGTCTTTTTATTTGACATTTAATCACTTGTAAAATGAAATACCGCAACCCGGTAACACAGCTATTTCACAGTTAAGAAACATACACAAATTATCTTTGCTACATTAAAATATAAGAAACTATTTATGTTAATGTGGTCGTCTGGCTATTAAGGCCAAATGTCCCCAGTCACAAGCTTGTCCTCAATAGTGACGTCACACCGTCTAAGCATACCAACCGACTCACAAGCGAACCAGGTTTATAACCACGGCACAAAACAGTAGTACGACATGTCTTTGCAGGTGGTCATTGTCCGGGCGGCTCCACCGAATGGCGACTGTGTGGAGGTGGACGTGTCAAAGAACGAGCGGGTGAATGCCTTCCTCGGGGAAGTATCAACCATCGGCTACAGTGCCGCCGTCAGTACACGTTTACTTGCACTCGTCTCTCCACGGAATTGTGTTCTGTTCTGTTCGCTAGGTGGCAGCAGTGTATAACGGAATTAAATGTCGGTAGCAAGATGGCTGTAGTACATGATGTAATGTATATTACCTAATGTAACATGACGTCGTGCTTTTGAGTTTCATTGCTGAATCTAGACTGGTTTTATCTGTGATGTATAATTGTGTTTTCACCTTTGTGACAGATAAACAAATTAGTCACATAGCCACGGATAACGATGGAATGGCAATTTGACATATTTGCAATACACGCCCATTCTGCCACAATGGTTTCGGAAGTATCCGTTAATTATGTTTGCTATGATGAATATTTGTCAAGGTTTTGCATGTTAACACGAGCTACGTAATCCATATCAACTGGCCTGTCCTCCCCCCGGGGGAAATCGCAGAAAATACGCGTATTGCTTTGAACCAATGATTTCTATCTAACTTACGACACTAACACAAAGGTCGATAGGTATAATAAACAGCGAATTAGTAATATGATACATACGACTTCAGACATGTTCATTGCGTGTTGTAGGCGTGTCGAAAGACGTGCTACCAGATGCACTTGATGAAGGATTGTGGTTGTTACGATGCGCGGTACCCGTCCGGGCCCAATATCACAGCCTACGAGAATGTCACTGACATTTCACACATGCTTCCCTGTAAATCCGCCTACGTGTCTGAAAAAGGGGGGAAAGGTAAACAAGCCCAAACAAGCAAACAGACATACAAGCAAACAAACAAACAAACAAACAAACAAACACATAAACTAACTAACCAACCAACCAACCAACCAACCAACCAACCAACCAACCAACCAACCAACTAACTAAATAACTAAATAACTAACAAACTAACCAACTAACTAACACACAAACACGCACGCACGCATGCGCACGCATACACAGACCTGTACATACGTACGCACGTACGAACGCACACACGCACGCACGTACACGTACACGCACACGCACACGCACACGCACACGCACACGCACACACGCACACACACACACACACACACACACACACACACACACACACACACACACACACACACACACATAAACACACACCCACGAATAAAACATATACAGAAGAACTCATGGTCATAATAGTTGCACATACTCTACACCTAAATTATGCTGGTCTACTATTACATACAATCCCCTTGTTGACTTATAATAACAGATTATATGAATCCCATTGTTGTTTTGGCTCAATTCACGATTTATCATATTACGCACAAGGAGATTTGCCACTCAGCGTGGTATTAGTTCCAGTCTCAATTGCATATGAATCGTATTAAATAATATACAAACTAACAACCAAACAACAAACGATACGGTCGAATCTTCCCATAGTTTTTCCTTTGTCATCGATTATTTTGTGCTCACAATTTGAACAAGATAATAATGTGTTACCACCTTAATGATTTCTGTGACAGCTTCATGCGAAGAGATTACGTTACGACGATATGTGCAAGGACAACTTGGGTGTACAGACACCTGCCCCGTCGAATGCATGTACGTACACAACTACACGCAATTAAATGCATTTGAAATCACTAATAATGATTTTCGACAGCAATGCCATTTTCTTTGTAGTCAGTAGAAACAATGAATGGTGTTTCCTTGCATACGTTGTTTAAGGGAGATGCATATAAAATAGTAAATTCTGCTTCCCAGTGAAGGCCATTTTGAAAAAATCGCCTTACAAAAATACCGGAGATTGTTTGCCATAACATATTTTCAGAAAGAATGTTCTCTGTTTTCTTGAAACGAGTAATCCTATTACTCTCATTAGTATTAGTATTAGTATTACTGGTAGTGGTAGTGGTAGAGATAGTGGTAGTAGTAGTGGTAATGGCAGCGGCAGCGGCAGCGGCAGCGGCAGCGGCAGCGGCAGCGGCAGCGGCAGCGGCAGCGGCAGCGGCAGCGGCAGCGGCAGAAGCAGCAGCAGCAGCAGCAGCAGCAGCAGCAGCAGTAGTGTAGTGGTAGTGTAGCGTAGCGTAGTAGTAGTGGTAGTGGTAGTGGTAGTGGTAGTGGTAGTGGTAGTGGTAGTGGTAGTGGTAGTGGTAGTGGTAGTGGTAGTGGTAGTGGTAGTGGTAGTGGTAGTGGTAGTGGTAGTGGTAGTGGTGTAGCGTTTGCGGGATAACACCCCGCCACCAAATCGTATCGTTTGGCGCGAGCGGTCGGCACGGAGGCGTCTAGTGGCGGACTCGGGCACACGTTCACTCACTCAGTCTAACCAGTCTAACACAAACAATATATATAAGGTTTCTACAGTTTATTACATCAAAATCCTACCAGTACAAATATAAGACACTCACTAAAATACTTCACTAACTAAACCAATATAAACACAATACAAATGTGACGGTACTGACAGCGTGTTTGACACGCGATCAAGCAAAGAACTCACCCACAGGTGTGGTGTGGTTCCTCAATCAGAGCACAATATGCCTCGTACGGCACAACTTCTTTCAGCACAATGTACTGTGACAGTATCTTTGTCACAGGGCGCTCTGGAGCGGCGTGTTTCGGGGTGAACAGCGTATGTGTGTGTTCCCCGACAAATGGCCCCAGTAGTCCACCCGTCAATAACACACAGTATAGCCCGTCAATAACACACAGTATGTGTCTTGACGGCAAGCATGTCGCAGGGCCCTCTGGAGCGGCGCGTCCCGGGGTAAACAGCGTAGGTGTTCCCGGTAATAGGCCCCAGATGTCTGCCCGTGCAATATGACACACACATCGTATATTCTGTGACAGTAAGTCTGTCGCAGTGTGCTCTGGAGCGCGTGTCCCGGGGTGAACAATACATGTTCCCCCGGTAATAGGCCCCAGAAGTCTCCCTCGAATCATTAAAATACTCCCTATTTATACTAGTGGTACTGTAGCCCGAGGACAGACGCTAGACGCCTTACCTAATATTTTGTCCAGCGCGTCTACCCTTAGAAATCTTGGCAGGGTGCCAGCGGACTCTGCACCCTGTGGTTTCCCCCAACAACAATAAAGTGGAGCATCTTCCTAAACCAGATGGCCCTAGAAATTAGCATAGACGAGCCTGCAGTGCTAGTGAACTTTCCCTCCCCTGGTAGCGTCCCAAAATACCAGGGTTGGTCCTCTGCCTCAGCCAGATGGCCCTAAAATTACCATATAAATTGCATAGGAAACCTTCCATACTGGTTATAGTCTCTTAACCGGGTAAACACCCTCCTTGTGATTATGTACGTATTTGCATATATGCATGGCTTTAGTAGCCCTAAATAGTGATAGATATATCTATATATAATTATAATAGTTATCGCGATGAAAAATCCCTACATTACCCCCGCCCCACTAAAATTTCGTCCCGAAATTATAACAGGTAACATGCATGCAACATTATAATAATCAATACAATGCTGAAAAAGAAAGCATACAATTTATACTCAAATGTTCACTTTTCACAAATGTTCATGTCCGGTTGATGTGGCTTCCATTACGCGATCGTCAGTCGCATCTGTTGAGCCGATGGTATCCTCCGTCGTAACCCACTTCATGGACGCACGGTAGACGCACGTCAGTTCACCGCTAGTAGTGGACGCTCAGCTCAATCTCGCCTGCGTCTTCTTCCATCTTCTATCTTCTTTGCAGATAACGCTGCAGGTTGTGACCAGAATGAATTCTGGTTCCTGCGTCTTCTTCCATCTTCTTTGCAGATAACGCTGCAGGTTGTGACCAGAATGAATTCTGGTTCCTGCGTCTTCTTCCATCTTCTTTGCAGATAACGCTGCAGGTTGTGACCAGAATGAATTCTGGTTCCTGCATTTTTGTGTGTACGTATCTCGTACGCAGCACTGTTATGGTGTTTGCCATAATTAGTGTCATATGACCGTCGTGGTCATACATCGTTCGCCATTGCTTGACAAGTCACAGCACTGACATGTACCAGGAGAATAACGGACAACCCTTGTCACATCCACAAAGATAGAACTTCATCATATCCTTGCCCTCAGACACAGAATGTGCCCATTAAGGTCGCCTGGCCTGACCAGGGTAATCGCTATCTCTGCCATCAGACAGTGTCTGCACCTTAGGGACTTGAAGCTGCCCTGTGATACAGATTCCTTGTGGCCAACTACGGCTGAGATACTGTTCTCAGGCCTATGCACTACTAACTCTTCTAGTATAGTTTCTCTGTGTATGTAACAGTATAATCTTCCAAGATATCTATATATATGACCAACAAGAGCTAACACATGAAAACTAACTCTAATCAACTTCATCCTATTCTGTTTAGCAGAACACACCCTGTGCCAATTAAATATCTATTAAGCCAGAAGCTGCCCTGAACAGAACTATGTTGATACTCGTTAACTTCTCTCATTACACCACTGGGCCAGTCATTGACCCCTAGACTGCAGCCATGCTGTGTGTTGACATAATCTAACCAGATGGTCTCACAGCCCGAAACAGCCACAATGACCAGTTCACTGACTGGCTGGTCAAATTACTTCTGTTTGACCAAGACTACTCTCTATAATTGAAATAAATGCATGAACTATGCTTCAAGACCTAGCTGGCAAAAATCAGGATGAGAAGATGAACAATTCGAAGTGATGATGACATAAAACGCAGAAAGTTGAAAGCTGTATATGGCATCATAGCAATGAGGATGGTGATGATGATGATGATGATAAAATAAATATAGCTGTCCATGTCAGCAAGTGATTCTGTCCACTTTGACTGGGCAGATATGTGCAGGAACTTTTTGTTGGAAAGTGCTTGAACGAAAACAATCACTTATTTTTAAACAATCTTTGAAACCAAACTTTCATGTGTTGAAAATAATTGGTTACAACGACATAGGGTAGACACGATTACACCGTAACATTTGTCATGTTCGGTTCTATTTGTCACAGACCTCGTGTTTTGTGATGTTCGGTTCTACAAACTGTAGACCTCGCGTTTTGTGACTACCTCACAAACCATATGAACGATTACACCGTGACATCTGTCATGTCCGGTTCTGCACGGGGCAGACCTCGCGTTTTGTGACTATTTCACAAACCATATGAACGATTACACCGACTTATATGTATTGTCCGATTCTACTTGTAACAGACCTCGCGTTTTGTGACTATCTCACAAATCATATGAACGATTACACCGTGACATCTGTCATGTCCGGCTCTGCTTATAGCAGACCTCGCGTTTTGTGACTATTTCACAAACCATATGAATGATTACACCGAAATATTTGTCAGGTCCGGCTCTGCATCTAGCAGACCTCCTGTTTTGTGAATCTTACAAATCATCTGAACGATTACACCGTGACATTTGTCATGTCCGGCTCTGCGTCTAGCAGACCTCGTGTTTTGTGAATCTCACAAATCATATGAACGATTACACCGTGACATTTGTCATGTCCGGCTCTGCGTCTAGCAGACCTCGTGTTTTGTGAATCTCACAAATCATATGAACGATTACACCGTGACATTTGTCAGGTCTGGCTCTGCATCTAGCAGACCTCGTGTTTTGTGAATCTCTCTTAGGCAATAAAACATACCATTGCCGACTATCATACTCAGTTGGGTGTGACATATCCTGATGATAATATGTGTTAGCGCTGTCTGTCATAGACAGCGAATTAAGCCGTTATTTCTATATGACCATACATCAAATCCAGAATCCGCCAAACATTCTACTGTATACCCTAATTCCATGAAACTATAACTAAGCAAACACCTATAATAGTAACTTGACATTATATCAGATATAACATCTCTTCAAAACATCCAGCTATATCCCCTGAAGAAACGATCTACCATGGCCTGAGTTGCTGACCCTTGAAAACCTGATGCTGGGAAGAGAGGACAACCATTGACCTGCTGTGTTGTCGATTGCATCACGGCTCAAGGGGTCATTAGCAGAACCACTATCTAGTGAGTGTCTGCTGACCCACTGACCGTCATTAGCCAGCCTGTAGCCAGCTTTGTCCACAGGGCGACAAGCTGTAAACAGTGGCCTTTTATCTGGCATGGGTTGGATGGCCCTCTGCCATTGCAGACAGTGTCCAGTGTACCGAAAATAAACATCGGCCACTGAGGAATTATCGCCACTGAGGAATTATCACCTTGAGTTTAACATTTTACGTATTTATTTTGCTGCCACCAGAGAAGTAACTTCTCACTAAACTATTCTACTTTAATCTATCTGAAGCGAGTGAACGTGCGGCCCGTGTGAGTTCTTTCAAGTGAGATTTTCAAGATAGATTAACCAAAAACCGTTACTACGGAACGTAGAGGAATACGGTCAGGTTTGTCTACCGAAATCCCACCCCGGCTGCCACCAAATTGTAGCGTTTGCGGGATAACACCCCGCCACCAAATCGTATCGTTTGGCGCGAGCGGTCGGCACGGAGGCGTCTAGTGGCGGACTCGGGCACACGTTCACTCACTCAGTCTAACCAGTCTAACACAAACAATATATATAAGGTTTCTACAGTTTATTACATCAAAATCCTACCAGTACAAATATAAGACACTCACTAAAATACTTCACTAACTAAACCAATATAAACACAATACAAATGTGACGGTACTGACAGCGTGTTTGACACGCGATCAAGCAAAGAACTCACCCACAGGTGTGGTGTGGTTCCTCAATCAGAGCACAATATGCCTCGTACGGCACAACTTCTTTCAGCACAATGTACTGTGACAGTATCTTTGTCACAGGGCGCTCTGGAGCGGCGTGTTTCGGGGTGAACAGCGTATGTGTGTGTTCCCCGACAAATGGCCCCAGTAGTCCACCCGTCAATAACACACAGTATAGCCCGTCAATAACACACAGTATGTGTCTTGACGGCAAGCATGTCGCAGGGCCCTCTGGAGCGGCGCGTCCCGGGGTAAACAGCGTAGGTGTTCCCGGTAATAGGCCCCAGATGTCTGCCCGTGCAATATGACACACACATCGTATATTCTGTGACAGTAAGTCTGTCGCAGTGTGCTCTGGAGCGCGTGTCCCGGGGTGAACAATACATGTTCCCCCGGTAATAGGCCCCAGAAGTCTCCCTCGAATCATTAAAATACTCCCTATTTATACTAGTGGTACTGTAGCCCGAGGACAGACGCTAGACGCCTTACCTAATATTTTGTCCAGCGCGTCTACCCTTAGAAATCTTGGCAGGGTGCCAGCGGACTCTGCACCCTGTGGTTTCCCCCAACAACAATAAAGTGGAGCATCTTCCTAAACCAGATGGCCCTAGAAATTAGCATAGACGAGCCTGCAGTGCTAGTGAACTTTCCCTCCCCTGGTAGCGTCCCAAAATACCAGGGTTGGTCCTCTGCCTCAGCCAGATGGCCCTAAAATTACCATATAAATTGCATAGGAAACCTTCCATACTGGTTATAGTCTCTTAACCGGGTAAACACCCTCCTTGTGATTATGTACGTATTTGCATATATGCATGGCTTTAGTAGCCCTAAATAGTGATAGATATATCTATATATAATTATAATAGTTATCGCGATGAAAAATCCCTACAGTGGTAGTGGTAGTGGTAGTGGTAGTGGTAGTGGTAGTAGTAGTAGTAGTAGTAGTAGTAGTAGTAGTAGTAGTAGTAGTAGTAGTAGTATCAGTAGCAGTAGTAGTAGTACTGGTACTACTACTACTAGCCATAGTAGTAGTAGCAGTCGTAGTAACATTTAACATAGCTAACTGTTTATTGAAAAATAGCAACATAATTTATTATAAATTGTGTTTCAGCCAGACTCGGTACTCCTACGCCATATCACAGTCAGAGTGGCCGTCTGCCGCGAAGGAGGTAAGAGTTACATACACATGTACAGCAATATTCTAATTCTTGAACCAATGGTTATGAAGATGATGAAGCGACGAATCTGGAATTTGTAACGGCAGGGAATTAGATTTGTGCTCGGTCTTCTCTGTAGTATAACTAATTTACATAGCTTGACAGTACATGCATTACTGTTTCCACCAACCGTTTTCAAGGGATTTTAAACAGTAAAGGCGAAGTCATAAGAAACAAATAGAACTATCGCCAGCACTAACTATGAAATAGGTCGTCGTCATTGACATTGATACAGATACATATTTTTCATTTTCAAAACAAGATGGCCAGGCACTGACAGGCAGATACAGAATTCAAGTTGTACGGTGACTATTATTGCAATATCTAGTGCATAATTGTATATAATATTTATATATATATATATATATATATATATATATATATATATATATTATATATATATATATATATATTATATATATATATTATATATATATATATATATATATCATATATATATATATATATATATATCATATATATATATATATATATATATATATATATATATATATATATATATATATATATATATATATATATATATATATATATCATATATATATATATATATATATATATATATATATATATATATATACATATACATATATATATATATATATATATATATATATATATATATATATATATCATATATATATATAAATATTATATACAATTATGCACTAGATATTGCAATAATAGTGTCATGATAACCATGTTAGCTTAACATCAAATTTCATTTTGTGGAATAGTTCATTTTGTTATGACATGTTTGTTAGCACGAGGTTATGGAACAGTTGATGGAGAAATCTGAATATCTGTGGGACATGCTCGCCAACAAGACGGACACGTGGAAGACGATGTACCTCAGGTAAGCCGTGTACTTGGTGTTGCTGTGGCACTGTAACACGTGCGGCACGTGAAATATTTCTATTCCACTATATTCATTCTCACCCGCTCTGTAAAAGTTCTCTTGCACTCACTGTGATCGTCTCTAACTCGCTGTCTCCCCTTCTATGTCGCTCTATATTTCAGTTTCATTGTCTCACTATCTCAATTGCTTGCACATTTGTTTTTGTGTCTACGTTTGTCTGTCTGTCTGTCCGTCTGTTTGTCTGTCTTTCTGTCTCTCTGTCTCTCTGTCTGTCTGTGTCTTTCGTTATTTCTCTCACTCACTCACTCACTCACTCACTCACTCACTCACTCACTCACTCACTCACTCACTCACTCACTCACTCACTCACTCACTCACTCACTCACTCACTCACTCACTCACTCACTCACTCACTCACTCACTCACTCACTCACTCACTCACTCACTCACTCACTCAATCACTCACTCACTCACTCACTCACCCACCCACCCACTTGCCCCCTCTCTAACCTCCACTTTTTCTGAATGAACCCCAGGTTTATATTTGTCCATGTCAACCTCTTTTGACAGCTATAATCAAAAATGAACCATGCATTATATCACAATTTCTCTCACAAATACCTACTGCTAATGGATTGTTTCTATTCGCGCAGACAGAACTAAAAACATCGCTATTCAAGTTGATACTCGCTATACGATGCCTACGTTAATGTCATCTTCTGTATGGCGTAGGTATTATTAATATGAGTAATTTAAGAATTCGGCATCTGACGGCTGCATTATTTCTCCAGGAGCAACGCACTCAAGATGGAGGTTTATTTCAAAGAACTCGATTACGAAGAGATAGTGACAGAACCATCGTACGAGGTCAGAATACATCGATTTGCGAGCCATGTTGTGAACAATAATATTCGTGATAGACTTATCTATCCTACGATTCCCTAATAATACTGTCATCAGTGTACATTGTATAACCAATGTTGGCACGAAAAAGTGAAGGAGGTCACGGGCAAATACCGGAGCTCAGTTTTGAGTGTGATATTATTTTTTGAATCCGTAAATTCTCACTTAAATTTTAGTATAAGACGGCTTCTACACATAGCTGTGATGGTAATGTTCCGAATAGAACGTCGATGGTTCATTTGGATGTATATTATTCCACTTTCCCGATGCATTTATAATATGGAATATTCATTTACATTATCGGTATTATTAATCAGAATCACATGTTTTCTCAGTAGCAAGTAAGCGAAGTGAGAGGTGTTGGTTTAGAGATATACGTGCACTATTCGTACGGCGATACAACTTCAAGCATCAAACTCGGTTTCTGTAGAGTCGTGTCCAGTGTTATCCCCGTCGGACAAGACGCATCTACGAATGTGCATTTTTGCTTTGAAATTATGACTATGCAAGCAGACATTTCTATAATTGTTAACCTGACTTAAAAAGTTGACATTGTCCTGAATACTGGTTCGAAGTGCCCATTTACTACCGTTGGTTTCTGTCCGCAGCTCGAAGACTTGCTCGCGGATCTCGGCGGCCAAGCCGGACTCTGGCTCGGTGTCTCAGTCATCGCCATCTTCGAATTCATTGAGCTCCTCTATGACGTCATCTCTGTCGCCGCTTTCCGTCAAATGAACATGTGCAACCCTAACCGCGTACAGACGTTAACAAACGAGTAGCACAGGCGAGACTTAATGGCTGTAAGGTGAAGGTCTGGCGACGACCCGGCAGACAATTGGTGGTGATTGAAGAATGCGTGCCATCCGGTCTCATGTCCTTAGCAGGCCAGGACAACAGCTGCAAGAAGGCACGACAGCATCCATTGCAGCTAAATGAGGAAAACAGTTCTCGACTCGACTGTGTAACTTTGACCGTATATCTAATGAACCTGCACGCTGCCGTTGGGCTTTAGAAGTGACACTATCCTCCTACCCAGCGGGCAAAATGACGTTGCAGCGATGTTGTTTCGACGTCGGTGCCCACGTCGATACAACGTCGAAATCAGGGTTACTATGAAAGTTGTATCGACGTCTTTTGTCAACGTTTTTTCGACGTCGAGTAACGACGTTGTTTCGGCGTCATATATCGACGTCGAAACAACGTCGAAAACACGGTGACTATGAAAGTTGTATCGACGTCATTTGTCAACGTTTTTTCAACGTCGAGTAACGACGTTGTTTCGGCGTCATATATCGACGTCGAAACAACGTCGAAATCAGGGTTACTATGAAAGTTGTATCGACGTCTTTTGTCAACGTTTTTTCGACGTCGAGTAACGACGTTGTTTCGGCGTCATATATCGACGTCGAAACAACGTCGAAAAAACGGTGGCTATGAAAGTTGTATCGACGTCATTTGTCAACGTTTTTTCAACGTCGAGGAACGACGTTGTTTCGGCGTCATATATCGACGTCGAAGCAACGTCGAAAACACGGTGACTATGAAAGTTGTATCGACGCCATTTGTCAACGTTTTTTCAACGTCGAGTAACGACGTTGTTTCGGCGTCATATATCGACGTCGAAACAACGTCGAAAACACGGTGACTATGAAAGTTGTATCGACGTCATTTGTCAACGTTTTTTCAACGTCGAGTAACGACGTTGTTTCGGCGTCATATATTGACGTCGAAACAACGTCGAAGACACGTTGCGTATGGAAGTTGGATCGACGTCAGTTGTCAACGTTTTGCCGACGTCGAGTAACGACGTTGTTTTTACGCCACATATCGACGTCGAAACAACGTTGGAAACACGTTGTATATGAAGATTGTATCGACGTCGGGTGTCGACGTTGTTTCGATGTCATATACCGATTTGGGGGATTGCAATGAACTGAAGGGGCCCCCGGAGACACCACTCCCAAATGTTGACAGTATACTGCTTGAGGAATAAAACGTACACTTATGAACTCTTAAGACAAGTGTTAATATTTATATTGTTATTTCGTGAAGAAACGTAGGTTGTAACATTTTACTGTTAAAATAAATTAAACTTATCAAGTGGTGTCTTCCCTTAATATCATCAGTATATCTATATAATTAAAACAGATATGCATTATGTCGTGGTACAAGTCGCATCGTTTTATTGCACATAGATACATTTTGATGCAACTAAAATACTCTATTTTCGTGCCTTTCGGCCACTTCCTCCCGCTCGATCTGGTGCGTATTTGAGGCATCCCCCCACAGCTGCCGTGACCTCTGTTTCCGTCCCTCCATGCTTTTTCAGGACACTCGCTGAAACATGATATTCATAACATGACTGAAACACCGTACTTATGAAAATAGCGCCCTTTAATTATGGAAAAATTATACTTTATCCAGTTATAATTAAACACTGTGGTTTTGGGGGGAAACATTATTTGGATAGACTAGAAATAAATAAATTATGCTTTGATTCACCATTCTGTATGTTCCATTAATTCAGGAAAAAATGTAGTGGTCCTCATTCCACGTTTTCATTAAATCACATTTATTGGACCCATAACATGTACATCTTATTGCATTAATTGCTTTATCTTTCTTCTTAAGACAAAATTGTTATGTTTTGGTTCAGTGGAGTGAAAAATAATGCTTTCATTAGCAAGGACAAATATAATCACCTTTGATTACTTTCATCATCTCAGTCCCCGCGAAAGGAGTCTTCCCATGGTGTCCGTTCATATTCATGAGTGACATCACGTCATTCGTGAGAAGTCTACCAGATCATGAAAAGAAACAAATATTCATTTAGGTTTCAACATCAACGGTAGACGTATCTCATTTCAACAATTAGTATTTGACTGAGCTAACATTGTTTTATTGAACAGTTATAACATATCTGTCCACTGACATTTTCCTGGTGCTTGAATATTGATTGTTGTCTACTTATCAAGGATCTATTAATATTATATATAAAAAATTACTGATTCAAAAGAAACAATTTATTAAATTATATTACAGTGTATTACCTTAAATCTGGCACCAACACTGCTGTGTTAACGTAACTATCAGCAAACTAACCATGTAATTAGAACAACTGTATATTATAAAATAATACATTTTAAAGAGAGCAACATCAAGAAACACATACACAAGGCTCACTAATATATGCTCACTAATGTATACCTTTGCATGACTCTCCGTGTCGCATCCCTGATGTTAGTCCCGCCAATCTTTGATAGTTTGGCAATCTGAAACATTTAATGTAATTATCAATAATGATATGCAATGTATTGTCAGGAAACCAAGTAATCCATTTCAGAATTACAGGCCCTTTTGCGTTTGTACAGTGTGTGACACATGAATACGACAGGCCACTATTGCGGCATTGAAGATGTCAGCTATTCAAATTATTTTGGCACCCAATAATCCACTATGTGGAGGAACATGTTCTATGTCGCTTTTAAGGCTGATGCCTTAACATTGCAATAGCACCGATCATGGATTATTGCAGTTCAATTGTTGTATTTGTTCATAAATTACTTATGTTATTGATGGCGATTTACCAATAACAAATTAACTTACTGCTTCACTAATCACTACAATTGTTGTTTTTAGATTTGTCTTCCCACTGATCTTGTCCTCAGATGACACATCAAGAACACAGCACAGTAGTCAATTCTATTTTTTTTATTTAAATCAATATATCTTTCGACAGAAACACAATGTTCTCAACACATACCATTAGCGTTTGTTTGACGGGGTCCAGCAGCGCTACTTCTGCTTGCTGGAACTCGTCCATGTCAGTCACCGTACTGACATGGAACTGCGAGTCGTCCGGTTCGTACCGCTGGCCCAGTTCCTGAATCGAATTTTTTATCTCGGTCAGCAAGAAAAGGACCCTCTTCTGGAATTCTGTAAATCATATAAAAAGGGTTTAAACAAATTCTACATAAGTACAATTTTGTAATTAATGTAAGTTTCCATGTAGATTATATGCAATATATGTATGATAAAAAATACACCTAACATTGCAGTTTTATATAAAAGGTATATTACTTCATTCAAAAGTACATTTCTCTCCAGGGCCCTTTGATCCTTTGACTCAGCCTATATGCAGACTAGTCATAAACATACATAAACATACGCATAAGCAACCACTCGCTGACCAGCCAACGCAATTGTTAATTGCATTAATGTGTGATTTCTGGATTTTAAATGGGTCTATCCTATGCCTAGGAAATATGAATAGATGGTAACCATACAGGGATATATTATTTTAGTCAACACGTTACAGTAAAATTGAAACCATGGAACATAATTGGTGACATCGACAACGTCAATTTCACGCCGCTGCCATTCTTTCTCATGTCCATTTGTAGTTAATCGGTTAAATGAAAACTGCCAATACGATGCAATTTTAGATTTGTCTAAAAACAATTCCACAAGTATGGTAATGTTTCTCGAATTGAAAGGTATGGTTGAAGCTAAGTGATTAAAGGAACGCTAACGGCATCCCGTTGAAACGTATATGATAATGTTTTAATGTTCCGTTGAAAATCGCTAAAAGATTGCAAACTACACAAGCACAAATAACGTTTGTATGTTTTTCTATTCTATGTGCACTAGTAAACGCTATATACTGTCAAATAGATGGTAACACTTACTTCCAAATAGTTGTCCGATTTCTCTAATGGAACGTTCTTAGCTTGCCAACTGTTGTTAACCGGGCTTGACTCGCTTATGAAGACATTAATGGCGAACCGCGAGTGAGTGACGTCAATCGCAAGGCATGCTGGTATTGTTTTTTGTTATTGATACAGTGGCATTGCACATCATGTCGTGTAAGCAAGCACTGCCCATCTAGTGTGTATAGCTGCCAGCAAATCCAGTGTTGACAACCTTTGTCACTCCATGTTTCTAATACACAGCTGAATCTCAGCTAATTAATTTAGAGTCAGTTGACCAACTATCAGTTTCTATAGCCTAGTGTCACAGAGATAAGATCATTGAGCCATTATGCTGTACGCCTGTTTATTGCACCAGCCGCCTTGGCTCGCTGGCATTGTCGAAGTGTCAAACAGCATGTGTAATGAGAAGGGCTCACGTCGATCTCGGCTCTCGTCCAGCTCGACCCATCGGTCGGCCTAATTAAATATATGTGTGTTTGTGTACAAAAATATAAAATATCCTATGTTAATGATCAAGATCGATATATTATGCTTCAATTATATTAACTGGAAGTAATAATTAACTGTACATAAAAAAGTTTAATTTTTTTAATTTAAGGCTAGAGTAATCGAAAGTTACTGTGCATTGTTTATTTGATTGGTGTCCCTCAATAAGAAAGTGTGAAAGCCCTTGCAATCGCGGCTAGTTGCTCTAGCATTGTTTCATTGAGTAGATTGTGGTTGCTGCGCGTGTTTGATTTGTGCGTATAAACAATGTTGACACAGGATGTCGTAGTCGTTTCGATCAATACATAAAACATTGGAATGTGTGTCGTATAGTCGGGCCGTAGTCAACAAATACATGACAAACGACTGCATAAAATAATACACACATCCTAGTTTCTTATCCCATTTCAAGGGGAAAATAGGATGTGCTTCTGCTGAATTCCTTGTTTGTTCTGTGCTGGCCTACCCCATTATAAAGAGTACCCAGGTTGCCTTATCTACTATTTAGCATAACCCATGTCATTGCAGCTGTCCCTAGTTGCTGGCTGATCCTGATAGCCTTTCATCATCAGTAGCACCCTCCCCTCTCTCTGGCTGGGGCGCGCTTCTGCTACGCATCAGCTTATCTGTTTGTATTGCACTTTGCTCACGGACCCTTTATGATGAACAGTTTCCTGTGCATTCAAATTGATCTTCTTGACAACTCATATTCTCGTATGCACAAAACAGTCAAATTATTATATCCAGAATAACTGTTTTTTTTATTAACCAAGTTTGGTTATCATTAATCATAGAAATGCGTTAAAAGGAGTGTACTGTATTAATATTAAATGTGGTATCCTTTCTGAAATAACAAATAACGAAATGTTTGTAACGTTTAAATATTTCAGGAGTTTCATTTTATTAATAAATATAGTTTTCCCAGTACATATTGATAAAGTACTCAGATGTATTCCTAAAATATGAGTAGTCTCTACAATGAATATTAGTACAAGTGCATGGTCCATAAGTTTTATGAGTGCAAGTACTTTTCAAAAATGTAGTTCAGTACAGAAATACATGAGTAATTCCTAGTTATTCCGCCCCAATTTCTGGTATATATATGTGTATTTTATTATATGTATGTATATATAAATATATCATAAATATGAATACACACACACGCACGCACGCACGCACGCACGCACGCACACACGCACACACGCACACACGCACATACACTCGCACAGACACACGCACGCACACACACTCACGCACACATCAGTACAGGTGTACCCGTGACGACAAGAGAAGCCTCATTACACGCGTGTACCCGTAAAAGAGAAGTTTGTTTTCCTTATCGAAACTACTTAGAAGTCCTTTGTTTATGCTCACTGAATCAATCTCGTTCGCCGTTACAACGATGGATATGTTTGCGCCTTCGGGCCCGGTCATACAGCACGATTGGGATAGTTTGGCAATCACCGATACGTGGCTAAAACAAACCGGAGACGAACAATCATGGCTGAACGTTTGCCTCCCGGCTACACATTCCACTACGTGGCTCGTCCCTGTGGTCGTGGTTGCGGAGTTGCGGAGTTGCCGTAGTGTATCGGAACACGTACACTACTAAATAAGATCCTCCCACAGCGAAGTGTGGTGCTACTAACAAAACATGCGTGTTGGATCCTCTTCCTGCAAATCAGCTAACTGCATGACAGCATCACCGGTATTGTGCCTGCCATCACACGGATCACAAATGCTTCTCTGGACGAGGAAGTGATCCCGAAATCGTTGAAGCATGCAATTGTCCGACCACTATTAAAGTAACCATCACTGGACGTAGACACCCTGAGAATTTGCCGACCTGTGAGTACCCTCACTCAATTACCCTAAGTAATTGAGAAAGTGGTCGCGCTAAGGATAATGACGCCTGTCTGTGATCAGCGTTGGTATGGTTACAATTACGGTTTCGCGGTGTGTTCTATGTATCAGTGTTTGCATCGATAGGCACCTATACTTGACATGAAGAAGCATGTGTCGCAAACTAGCAGTGCTTGCTCTTTCTACCTGCGCTACATTAATCAAATTAGCCGTTTTCATCCCAGACCGACAAATGAACGCGTTGTCTATGCCATTATCACATCACAGCTTGATTAGTATAACGGTCTCTTATATGGCACGTATACATGTAACGTCGCCTGTCTACAGCGATTACATAACACGGCTGCCAGGTTGATTATGCGTAGCCCGCGTAGCGACAGAGCCACACCCTTGTTACGCGAACTCCACTGGCTGCCCATTGTGTGCAGAGTTGACTTCAAGCTACTTGTACTCACTTACAAAGCCATGCACAACGGCGCACCAGTGTATTTGTGTGAACTCGTGTGCCCGAATCAACCGACAAGAACATTGCGCTCTGCGAACAATAACATGTTAGAAGCCATACCAAAGCTGCAGATGGCTCGTTCGCTGGCGCTGTTGCGTTCCAATGGAACAATTTACCAACGGTTATTAAGACTTGTCACAATTTAACCAGCTTCAAACGTCTACTGACGACACATTTCTTTCGTATTGCGTATTAGTGTAATTCGAAATGAAGATTATTATTTGTTTTACTAAAATAATAATTATTATTTACTTGTTACTATTACCAATGCACTTATTTATTTGCATTATTTTACATTATTTATATACATGCATGCATGCATGTATGCATACATACGTGCGTGCGTGCGTGCGTACGTATGTACGTACGTACGTACGTACGTACGTACGTACATACATACATACATACATACATACGCACGCACGCACGCACGCACGCACGCACATACATACATACATACATACATACATACATACATACATACATACATACATACATACATACATAAATATAATATAATATAATATAATATAATATAATATAATATAATATAATATAATATAATATAATATAATATAATATAATATAATATAATATAATATAATATAATATAATAATTTTTATAATATAATATAATATAATATAATATAGTATAGTATAGTATAGTATAGTATAGTATAGTATAGTATAGTATAGTATAGTATAGTATAGTATAGTATAGTATAGTATAGTATAGTATAGTATAGTATAGTATAGTATAGTATAGTATAGTATAGTATAGTATAGTATAGTATAGTATAGTATAGTATAGTATAGTATAGTATAGTATAGTATAGTATAGTATAGTATAGTATAGTATAGTATAGTATAGTATAGTATAGTATAGTATAGTATAATATAATATAATATAATATAATATAATATAATATAATATAATATAATATAATATAATATAATATAATATACATACATAGCATTGGGGAAAAACAGTCACAAGTGTGCACGTATCAGGTTTGTTTGTTGACGTGATTTCAAAGTTCAGACAACATCGCGTTTCGACGTGTATAAAACGTCGATTTCGTTGCACGTCGTGACAACGTGGCGTTTCGCCGTCTATACATCGTCTTAACCTCGAAGACTCAACACGTTTCGACGTATATACAACGTCGATGACAAGACGTTGTTATGCGAACGTCAATAACCCAACGTTGTCAAGAGGTCTGATGTGGTTGTCGACGTCTTACCAACGTTTTGACGACGTCAACTTTCTGCTTCTATCCAACGTCGATAACCCGACGTTATAAAGACTTCGGAGTTGGTGTCGACGTCATTTCAACGTCGCGACGACGTCGCATTTTGACGTCTATACAACATCGACGACCCGACATTGTAAAGACGTCGGTTTTGGTTGTCGACGTCATATCAACGTCGTGACAACATGGTGTTTCGACGCCTATGCAACGTCGATAACCCGACGTTGTAAAGACAGCGGGTTTGGTTGTCAACGTTATATCAACGTCGTGACGACGTCGCATTTAGACGTCTATACAACGTCAATGACCCGACGTATTAAAGACGTCGAAATTGGTTGTCGACGTCATATCAACGACGTGACGACGTCGGGTTTCGACGTCTATGCAACGTCGATAACTCGACGTTGTATAGACGGCTGATTTGGTTGTAGACATCATATCAAAGACGTCGTGTTTCGACGTTCAAACAACGTCGATGAACCGACGTAGTAAAGACGTCGGAATTGGTTGTCGACGTCATATCAACGACGTGACAACGTCGGGTTTCGACGTCTATATAACGTCGATAACCCGACGTTATATAGACGTCTGATTTGGTTGTATACATCATGACAAAGACGTCGTGTTTCCACGTTCAAACAACGTCGATGACCCGACGTAGTAAAGACGTCGGAATTGGTTGTCGACGTCATATCAACGACGTGACGACGTCGGGTTTCGACGTCTATACAACATCGATAACCCGACGTTATATAGACGTCTGATTTGGTTGTAGACATCATATCAAAGACGTCGTGTTTCGACGTTCTAACAACGTCGATGACCCGACGTAGTAAAGACGTCGGAATTGGTTGTCGACGTCATATCAACTACGTGACGACGTCGGGTTTCGACGTCATTACAACGTCGATAACCCGACGTTGTATAGACGTCTGATTTGGTTGTAGACATCATATCAAAGACGTCGTGTTTCGACGTTCAAACAACGTCGATGAACCGACGTAGTAAAGACGTCGGAATTGGTTGTCGACGTCATATCAACGACGTGACAACGTCGGGTTTCGACGTCTATATAACGTCGATAACCCGACGTTATATAGACGTCTGATTTGGTTGTATACATCATATTAAAGACGTCGTGTTTCGACGTTCAAACAACGTCGATGACCCGACGTAGTAAAGACGTCGGAATTGGTTGTCGACGTAATATCAACGACGTGACGACGTCGTGTTTCGACGTTCAAACAACGTCGATGATCCGACGTTGTAAAGACGTCGGATTTGGTTGTCGACGTCATATCAACGTCGTAACGACATCAAGTTTCGACGTCATTACGACGTCGACAATCCGACGTTGTAGAGACGTTGTATATACGTTGACCGACGTCGCGACGTAAATACAACCACTATTCTACGTCGATCCGACGTCGTGTGCCCGCTGGGTAGTACCGTACTAGGTTACGTAGAATACAATGCAAACATTCACTACTGATTTGCAGTCGGGTACTCGATGAAACCCAGGGTTCGTTAACGACAAATCGCGCCATAAACAATTACTAGTATCAGCAATGAATGAGACTCAATCTTAGAGCATTATTCCAGGGTGGTAAATAGCGCCAGCATTACTTAGCTCCACACAGATAACATTCAAAATTCGGCCAAATTACCAGACTATCTTGCCGGCGTAGTTACGCGGCCGACCGACAGTCGGTTAGCGAGACTACCGACCTACAGTTGGTTAAGCGAGACTAGATGATCATTTCATATTGCCAATATAGCCTAATAACCTACGTTTCACTAGGCTCAAGTGAAAACTCATTTGAGCCAATCAGACGGCGTGAGTAAATGGGTCAACATGGTTAGTGTCGATCTCATTATTCATTGCACATCAGACTATTGATGTATGTAGTTACCGTTAATTAAGGCTGGTTAAGTTTATATTATGTCGGGTCAGTGGATGGAAACGTTTAAGGTTAGAGGTAGCCTTCTTATGATTGGGCAACCGTGTGCTCGTTTATATTGATCACAGTGCACATTTATATAGTGCTATGTTAGTATTATAATGTTGTGTGCTAAGGAACAATCTACTCTCAGATCAGGAACGCTATGATTATGCCCAAGTGTTCTGGTGGATTTGGTTATGTCGCCTGGCAAATATGCACTCAACTCAAATAAGGCTTGAATGATTATCGTTCGTAACAGCCAATCTCATTAGTAGTAATAGCGGGTCTTTTGTAGACATTGTTCCTGGTTTCTTTAATGCCACAAAGATGTATTCACAGTACACTCGACGCGGAAATGTAATTGCCATGAGATGTGTGATGAATGCTCTTTTGAGAAAAATTTATAAACTTATGCGCGATTTAAGCGGCTATACATTTGATCTCTTATTATTTTATTTCGGAAGTTATTTTATATCGCAAATACACGGCACAACTGGGAATACTTAATAGTTCCTTTAGTACGGACGACCCGTTATATTGGCAGTCCACAAACACAGTGCTGATATGATAACATTATATCATTATGTTAAGGTTACGCACACCAACATTAATACTTAATGTATCAAACCGATCGTAAACGCGGACACTTGCAAACTCAGTCGTATTGTGATAATAGCAACGGCACTGTGTTAACTAACCACAGCGTCACATTGTCATATAAATGTATTAAATATTAATATAACACATTGTTAATAAAGACCTAATTATGAGATCCAATATTAGCCTCGTTCATACAAATTAGTTTACGGATATACATTTACGCTCCGTTCAGATTGTTTATTCATTCGTTGGAGCGTTACGAATATGTAATATCAACAACGTCTAGCGCTATACATTGCAAGCAAGTCAACTAGATGACCACGTGAGACGGCTCGCCTTTGTATCTACGTGTCCCCAATATGCCTGACTCACAGTCTAGACTTGTGTATGCTGATCCGTGACGTCTGGAACGCCGCAGTTGTAAATAGGAGCATTCTTAAAAAAACATTCAAATTCTCCCAACGGTTTTGCGTAAGGTCAAAAATAAAAATAAAATAAAAAATCCAACTCATCATTTTTGTGTATAATCTGATCGCTGCCCCGGACATCTGTGACACCGCAACAGCCGTGAGAACAATGTTAGTAGTTGCACTCAACTTTTACAGCCCATTTGGTTGGCTCGTCAAGCAACTGGGAAGATCTCCCGCAGCACAGGGAAGCAAAAATTACAGACATATGGCGGATATCTAACCTGGTTATGGGATCGAATCCTACAAAGAACCGTTTTTGCAATAATTCAATTTGATTTCTTATATCGGTATATAATGTATTCACATTTGTACTTAATATTGCTAAACTAAGTCTTCATTCTTAACTTACTGCGTAGCAAATAAAATAAGTCAAATGTATTACTCTAATAGCAAAGAAAGAATAGGGGCTTTGTTTCTCGAAATTGCAACAATTTAATTGTATATTTTATACACAAAAACAAAAGGTGGACATGTTTGGTCAACCATAGGCCAAAGCATTCGTAGGAGTTAATTATCTACGATTCGCATTAAACATATTGCCCAACGAGGCGTGACGTGAATGTTGACGAGCGACAATACGTGAATGGCTTATCCGTTCAAGCATGTCTCTACAGATCGAGGCACTGCAGTATTGGCGAGAATTCACACACACGGCAACAGGCACCACGCAGTGGTCGAGCAGGCGTTGATTAGGTGTGAGACGAGGAACGGACCAACGCTGGCAAAAGAGTTATTTCACGGTTCCATTTACTAAGGTGAGCAGTGCCACTAATAAATTGCGACTAGTAATAATTTACGACCAGTATGTTCAATATTAAGATTCCTGGTTATGATGTTGATTCTTGTTTGGTGCGGATATTAGCTTATAATACATATTATAAATTATACAAGGGTTACTTACTATTGCCGGTTTATTTGGTGGGACATACGCCATCAAAATATTTTTGCAGACATTCCTTAATTACGTTTATCGACGGATTCTGTTTTGCTGTGGTCTTCCTAATGAGTTCATTGTCTCTTATTGAAATGGTTTCCTTGCCTTTCGCATTTGCCTGTGTCGTTGCTGCATTGGATGAATGACGGTGCATTAAACTCTGCGTCATAGTGTTATTTTCGAAGGCACGAAGATACTGTGTCGAGCGCACGATGGTGACATGTCTATGGAGTGGTCAATACGTGACAATACTGTGAACCTTATAATTATATCATCCCAAAGATTGTCTATGGAGTGCTTTGCTGTGGCTATACTATAAACTTGATAAACATCTCGCGGTGGTCGCGTGGTAGAGCGCCGGACTGTCAATCGGTGGTTCAATCCCACCTACTGCCGTTTCGAAACTTAGGCAATTTAGTTCACCCGATATTTGCCTGTGTCTTTCGGAAGAGACACTAAAAGCCGATGGTCCCTTCTATCTGGTGTCTATGACAGGGGAAGTAAAAGATCCTACACGGGGGGGGGGGGGGGGGGGGGGTAAATGTGTATGTGTAACCTGTAGTGGACTCACAAATTCTCGTTCGACTTTAAACGCCCTGCAAAGGGCCCCGTCCAGTATCTGAGAGAAGAAGAAGATCTCAAAGTTTGTGCATGGAGTGCTTGCTGTGGCAATACTATAAACTTTATAAACATCAAAAAAGTTGTCTATGGAGTGCTTGCTGTGACAATACTATAAACATTACGACATCCCAACGATAACATTCCTTTTTCAGACACCTGTCCATTGCACCCGTCACCTGTCTGTCAGGATGCACGCCGTCGCAGAAGCAGCCGTGCAGGAGAAAAAGACTGGCGATGGGGAGCCGAGGGACCCACATACCCTGTGGGGGCTGATGAAGGAGAAGGCCCTGGACACGGGGGTGCAAGGGGTGCCGAACATCGGCCGAGCTCAACACAAGGCACGGAAATTCTTCTGGGTTCTCGTCGTGTTTGGCGGCATGGGTAAGTGTTCTTGGTACTGCGTCGTTTGTTATCGTTCCAGAAGCCATTTTGATGATATAATATATTTATTCAGGATGGCTCAGCTAAATACAGTGCACATTAAAATATACACTAGATTTCTTTTCAGTGAGGTCCTCATACACACAATCGTACAGTCATGCAATATAAGAAAATATAAAATAAATATAAAGAATATAAAAAATGTAAAATATATGACGTAACAGACATAAGATATAAATTAAGTTAAAACATAAAATCTACATTAAGATAAAACATGGAATGACTCCTAGTTAAGTTGCCAACAACACAGTTTGTTGAAGTACTCTATTTAAGGTGATTAAAACATGTCTTACATTTATCTTTGAACTCTTTGTAGCTTTGACTAGTTTTGACAGTGTTATTTACTTACTTACTTATGCCTTTTCGCTCGCTCGGAGCATAGGCCATCGACTAAGGAACGCCACTGTTTTCTGTTTGTGGCCATCTTCTCCATTTCTTTCCAGGTGTACCCCATCTCTTTTGTATCTTTTTCTGTGTCTCTCTGCCAGGTGTTTCGTGGCCTACCTCTTCTTCTCTTCCCTGGGGGGTTCCATGTGATGGCTTGACGGGTGATTGATTCTGGTGGTTTCCTTAGTGTATGTCCTATCCACCTCCATTTTCTCTTCTTTATTTCATTTTCTATGGGTAGTTGCTTGGTTGTTTTCCAGAGTGTGGTGTTCGGTACCTTGTCTGTCCACTTCAAGTGTAGTATTCTGCGCAGGCATTTGTTGATGAAGGTCTGTATTTTCTTTAGTGTCTTCTGTGTGGTTCGCCATGTCTCCGCTCCGTAGAGCAAAACTGCCTTCACATTTGAGTTAAACAATCTCATCTTGGTGTTAATTTTGATTCGTTTTGCTCTCCAAATTTTTCTCAACATGATGAATGCCACTCTTGCTTTCTGGATTCTTGCTTTGACGTCTTCTTCTGTCCCTCCAGTTTTGTTTATTGTACTGCCCAGGTATGTGAATGCATCTGTCTCTTCCAGTGGCTCTCCGTTCAATGTAATGGGGTTGTTGTTCTTTGTGTTGGCTTTCATAGTCTTTGTCTTGCTTCTGTTGATGTTGAGTCCAAGCTGTGTTGACACTGTGTTTAGCTGCTCTGTTTTTTCCTGCATCTGTTTATGGCTGTGTGAGAGGAGAGCGAGGTCATCCGCAAAGTCCAGGTCCTCCAATTGGCTCCATGGTGTCCACTGGATCCCATTTCTTCTATTTTTTGTAGTCTTTTTCATGATCCAGTCTATGGCGAGCAGGAATAGGAACGGTGACAGAAGACATCCTTGCCTCACTCCTGTCTTCACCATGAAGGAGTCCGTTAGTTGTCCTGCATGAATGACCCTGCATGCCATGTCTTCATAACTACTTCTTATCAGAGATATAAATTTCTCAGGTATGCCGTAGTGCTGTAGGAGTTTCCACAGCGTGTCTCTGTCAAGGCTATCAAATGCTTTCTCGTAGTCAACGAAGTTTATATACAGTGATGAGTCCCATTCCATGGATTGTTCGACAATGATTCTCAGTGTTGCAATTTGGTCGGTGCAGGATCTGTCTTTCCGGAAGCCAGCTTGGTGGTCTCTGAGCTTGGCATCTACACCTGTTTTCAGTCTGTCCAAGATTATTCTGTTGAGGACCTTTCCGGGTACTGATAGGAGCATTATCCCTCTATAGTTCTTACATTCTTGCATATCGCCTTTCTTTGGGAGCTTCACAAGGTACCCTTCTTTCCATTCCGTTGGTATTTCTTCTTGTTCCCATATCTTCCCGAATAGGTCATGCAGTATCTCGGTGGAGGTCTCTATGTCAGCCTTGATTGCCTCTGCAGGAATTTTGTCTGGGCCGGAAGCTTTCCCTCTCTTCATGTGCTGAATGGCTTTTTCAATTTCTGCCTTACTTGGTCTTTCGCAGTTTATCTGGAGTACTTCTTCCGCTGGTGCGATGTCTGGAGGGTTCTGAGGTGGTGGCCGGTTTAGCAGTTCTTCAAAATGTTCCCTCCATCTCTTCAACTGGTCTTCATCACTGGTAAGTACATTGCCATTCTTATCTTTGATGGGTCTGTCTGTGTCCTTGTACTTTCCTGCTAATTTTCTTGTTACATCATACAGTTGTTTCATGTTTCCTTGGGCTGATGCATCCTCTGCTTCTTTGGCTAAGTCTTCAATGAAGTTTGCCTTGTCTGTTTTTACGCTGTTCTTGACTGCTCTGTTTGCCTCTGTATACTCTTCCTGTGCTGCTGCTTTTGCTGCTCTCGTTCGGCTGTTGTTAACTGCACCTTTCTTTTCCTTCCTCACTTGCACTTTGTTGACAGTCTCTGCAGAAATCCAGTCTTTTTGTTGGTATTTCTTCTTTCCCAGAACTTCGCTGCATGTGCTGGTCCACATCTCCTTGATCTGTTGCCATTGTGTGTCTATGTCCATGTTTCCTTCATCAAGGATATCTTGTAGGGCTTCGTATTTGTTTCTGACTGTAAGTCGGAAGGTCTCTTTTGTCACCCTGTCCTGTAGGAAGTCCACATTGTACTGCGTTCTGGTGCTTCGCTTGACTTCTCTCTTCTTTAGCTTCATCTTCATTCTGGCCAGCACTAGATGGTGGTCTGAGGCTGCATCTGCCCCTCTCTGCACTCTCACATCCTGCATTGATCTTCTGAACTTTCGTCCTATGCAGATATGGTCTATTTGATTTTCTGTCCTGTGGTCCGGTGATACACAGGTTGCCTTGTGAATCCTGCGATGCGGGAACACGCTGCCTCCGATGATCATATTGTTAAATGCACAAAAGTCGGCCAACATCTCGCCATTTTCATTCATTTTGCCAAGTCCCTGTCTGCCCATGACTTCTTCGTACCCGCTGTTGTCTGATCCGATTTTGGCGTTCAAGTCTCCCATGAGTATTGTCATGTCCTTCTCCTTCAGTTTGTCACACAATGTCTGCAGTTTGTTGTAAAAGTCGTCTTTTGTTTCTTCGTCCTTGTCGTTTGTGGGTGCGTAACACTGAATGATGTTGAGCTTGATGTTTTCTTTCTTTGTTTTGAACGAGGCACAGATGATCCTTGGTCCCGCTGCTTCCCAGTTAATGAGAGCATTCTGTGCCTCATGTGACAACATGAATGCCACGCCTTCTGTATGATGTGCATCTTCCTCTTCATGCCCCGAATAGAGAATCATTTCTCCCGTATTCAGTCTGACTTGCCCTGACTGTGTCCACCTTGTTTCACATAGCCCTAGTACTGTGATGTTGTAGGCCCGTCGTTCCCTTGCTATTTGGGCTGCTTTGTTTGTTTCGAACATGGTTCTCACATTCCATGTTCCGATTTTCGAGATTTTCTTGGAAGATAAGAAGGGTATCGGCGATGTAGCTTCCTTACGGCTTTCACTGCATGGCGTCATACTCTCCCCAGGAGGCCCTCCCTCTCCCAAGTTCAGTAGAGTTCCTTTGGTCGATGTTTTCGTAACAATCTGTTTTTTTTACAGGAAAGGGTTGTTAGCCCTTTGCCCAACCCTCCTCTTTTCTCAGCCGGGCTTGGGACCGTCCATGGCAGAGTTCATGACAGTGTTATTTAGAGTATTGAAAAGCACAGCGCCTTCGTAGCAGAAAAGATTCTTACCTGCATTGCAGGTGACACGTGGTATAAACAGATTACAGTTAGCATTTCTGGTCGAGTAGGAGTGAAAGTCTTTGGCACGTATAAATTTGCCACGGAGATATGAGGGTACATCCCCCAGCAGGCATTTGCCAACCATTAACATTTTGTGTAGCTTTATTTTATTTTGGGATGTTAGCCATCCGAGTGAGCTATGCATGGTTGATATGTGAGTCCGCCGCCTACATCGTAGAATGACTCTGCACGCTTTGTTTTGTAGTTTTTGTATTCGTTTAAGATTACTTTGAGGTCCCATGGACCACATGATGTCCCCGTAATCGATGATGGGGGCTATCATAGTTTTGAAGAGAGTGTTTGCGGTGGTTGTAGAGATGAAAGGCCGAATTCGTGACTGCACACCGATGCGTTGCGATATTTTTTTACTGATGCAGTCTACATGTTTTTTCCAGTTTAGAGAAGGATCAAACCAAAGGCCCAGGTATTTGAAGCAACTGACTTGTTCCAAAGATTCCCCGTTAATGTTGAGTTTAAGTCCCCCCCTCCCGTTTCGACAGATGTTGTTGAGTACCAAAGAGCATTGTTTTAGTTTTGTTTGCGTTCAGAGTCAATCTATTCACATTGAGCCACTTGCTGACGGTTTCTAAGTCATCATTCAATTGCATCTGGGTGTTTTCTATACATTTCCCAGAGACAAAGAATGCTGTATCATCTGCATACAGAACCACCTTACTGTGCTTAACCACGCTCGGTAGATCATTGATATACAGGGTGAATAGCAACGGCCCTAATACTGAACCTTGGGGCACACCAAAATTGATTGGTAACACACTGGATGCAGCTTCGTTAAATCTTACATGTTGTGTACGGTTAGTAAAATAATCCCTAAACCAAAACAATTCTGTTTCCTGGATACCTATGGCAGAGAGTTTATGCAACAATATATTTGTATCTACAGTATCAAAGGCTTTCTTTAAGTCAAGGAATATAGCACCTGTGATGTTACCATGTTGTCTTTGATCATATAGGTAGTCAGACACATCAAGCAGAGCTGTGGTTGTTGAATACCCAGATCGAAAGCCTGATTGAAACGGATTTAGGATGTTATGCTTAGTGACGTGGGCATACAGTTGGTCATGGATCAGTCTTTCAAACATTTTCATGCATAAAGGAAGTACAGATATTGGTCTATAGCTAGAGGTATTCTGACGATCTCCTTCTTTAAAAACAGGAGTCACGACTGCCTGTTTCCACTCACTCGGGATCGTTCCTGTCAACAGTGAGAAATTATATATAGTTGCCAAAGGAAACGAGAGTTCATTGGCGGCCACTTTAAGTGATCTAGCCATGATATTGTCAGTGCCGTGTGCTTTTGAAATGCTAAGTCCAGAGAGTAGCGTCATCACCTCAGATGCAGTTATAAATTTAAATTTAAAAGACTCGTAGCCTGATGATGGGATGACAGGAGGGTCTGCCTGGTTAGCAAACTGAGTAGCCAGGTCACTGCCGACGGTCGTGAAGAAGGTGTTAAACGCATTGGCAATTCCCAGCGGATCAGACACCTCCTCATCCCCCACCATCACACTTACAGTCGGGATAGATGTAGACTTGGGAAGCAATTGTTTTATGTTAGCCCATAATGATTTTGGCTTATTGGCACTTTCTCTGATGATTGTATCATAGTAATCTTTTTTAGCATTTCTTAAACAGGTTCTCGTCTTATTTCGTTGGACTCGGTAATTTTGATAGTTACTAGGTGATTTCGAACGTATTGCAACTCGTCTAAGGTGATCACGCTTGTACATTTGTTCTCGCAAATCAACGGTAATCCAGGGCATGTCACTACCACGTACCCTGGATTCTCTTAGCGGTGCATGAGTGTTTGTAACATGTAAAACAAATGATTTAAATATATCCCAAGCAGAGTCTATTGTTTTAGACTGCAGTAATTCATTAAGTGGGAAGTTTGCACAATCATCTTGGTATTTAGCCTCATCAAACATTTTCCAATTCCGCGATGTTACATACTTAGGAGGCAATTTTATGGACTTACACTTTTTCACACAATATGCAAGATCATGGTCCGTGATACCAAGTGGAGTTACTCCAGAGTTCACCAGATTTTCTGGGTGCGACGTGAATATTAAGTCTATGATCGAGGCCGAGGTAGCGGTGGTTCGCGTGGCTTGGGTGATGAGTTGGTGTAGTCCGTTGTCGCCGGTGCACTGGAGGAGCTCGGTGCCCCTATGTGTACTCACGTCCAGGTTAAAGTCACCGAGTAGAAACGTTTCCGTGTTGTCGAGAGGAAGGCGGTGTAGTTCTTCGTCAAGTTCATCGATGAACATGGGTAGCGAGTCACTAGGTGGTCTATACATGCCTCCCACCACAAATGGCCGTTGGCGAGCCACACAGATTTCGGTCCACATACATTCAGCGTTTGCCATTCTCGAGTTCATCATAGGTTTGGCTAGGATGGGGTTCATTACATAACAAATGATGCCCCCACCACGCCTCGTGCGATCTTTCCGGTTAGCCACCGTGTAGCAGGGAATGGAGATTTCATTAGACGATATCGAACTGTCAAGTTTAGTTTCAGTCAACACAAGTATATCGACACGATAGTGTTGCAAAAACATTCTTAGTTCATCCAAGTTAGTCAGTAAGCTGTTAATGTTTAGATGAGCTAACACCAGCCCCTGGTGCAGAGGCTGGTGGGCGGTAACGACAGCGTCTGTGGACACATCAGGAGAGGCGATTGTTACGGTAGATGGCACATCGAAGAACGAGTCGGAAAACGGGGGAAGTGAACACAAAGAGCAGAACCAAGTTTTGTTTGCCTGGTCTGGCTGACTCAGTCGGTTGTACTCGTCCACCGACATGTGTATACATCGTCGATGGGACCAAAGTTCGCAACCATCACAGAATATCCCGTGTTGGTTCGATATGACTGGTTTTTCACAAGTCTTGCATGGAAACTTGAACTTGATTCACAGTTGATACTATTTTCGGGAACCCGACAACTTAACAAATCGCAGTTGAATACTAAAATAAACAAACGAATATGCTACCAATATAATTATAGAAACCGATGTGTCTGTAAATGCATTGTATTATGTGAGAATGAATAGTAGTATGTTTTTTTTTTCAACTTGCATAGTTCATAGTTCTTTAATGGCTTCAGTGTACTAGTAGTATTAAATTGTTCACATGCAGTCAGTAAAGCACAACTTCAGGGGGTTTCTCTCAAATTACCTGTCACTGTTTTGTATAAAACAGTTCTTTCACTAGTAAGTTACCTCGAGTTTTGGAATTGGTCACGACATTGACATATTAATAGTGTATACAGGGCTCTTGACGTGGCAACTGACTGTCATGGTCATGATCATGATCACATTAGTGGTGAATGTATGCTGTTGACATGATAAGTGACTGTCGTGCTCATGTTACTGGGGTATACAGGGTTGTTGATATGATAAGTGACTGTCGTGGTTATGATCATGTTACTTGGGTAAGCAAGGCTGTAGACATGATCAGTGATTGTCGTGGCCATGATCATGTTACTGGGGTATGCAGGGTTTTTTACATGATAAGTGACTGTCGTGGTCATGATCTTGTCACTGGGGTATGCAGGGCTGTTGACATGATTAGTGACTGTCGTGGTCATGTTACTGGGGTATGCAAGGCTGTTGATATGATAAGTGACTGGCGTGCATGATCATGTCACTGGGGTATATATATATATATATATATATATATATATATATATATATATATATATATATATATATATAAATTATCTTCTAAAATTACTTGTCTATGCAGGGGTGTTGGTGTGGCAAGTGACGGAGTTGGTCATCAAGTACTACAGCTACCCCGTGAGTACGGAGATCAGCTACGTGGACACTACTAAGCTCATCTTTCCTGCTGTCACCATATGCAACTTGAACCCCCTCCGCCAAAGCAAGCTGTCCACAGCTGGCGGCAAACTAGATGAATTCGAAACGGTAAGTTCCGTATAGGTTTAGGAGGAAGTCAATGTATGCGTGAGGCATTTAAAGTTATTCAATATCTAAATACCTATATTTGATTTCCTCGTGATTGTCTTGCCTCAGAACTACAATAGTCATTTACGCAGGTTTCAAACCGGGAGCAAAGTTGATTTTGGGGGAAAGATGCGTTTTTATATTAACTGCATATCGGCTATACCAAAAAATGTGCCCACACTGAGATCTCAAACTACACTGCTCCCCAGAACGTACAGCGGAATTCCCTTAATTCACGGAACTATATTCTCCATTGACACGTTGAGCAGCATACATTCAATTGAGCGGCACTACGTTCTCGCAGCGGGATATGGGTGCGTACGCATTCACATTCTGTGGTCCTACGCATGCTGAGGCGTCGATCCGGTTTTAAAAGTGGGGGGACGGGGGACCAATTTATATATATACATATATGTATGCATAATATATATATATATATATATATATATATATATATATATATATATATATATATATATATGTGACATATTATAATATATTATATGAAATATAATATATATATATATATGTATATATATATATATATATATATATATATATATATATATGACATATTATAATATATTATATGAAATATAATATATATATATATGTATATATATATATATATATATATATGACCTGAAATACACATAAGTATTTTTTTTATATAAAACATAATTCGTTGTTGGTCTGGTGCTAATTCTAAACTAAAAAAGCCTTTATGTTATGCTATTTATAATAGTTATGTTGGCAACATATATTTGAAGAGGGGCCATGGCCTAGCCCAATCACTGAACATTTGGGGGTAGACTTTGGACCCAACACTGCTTTCCTGATACATAGAGTGACAAGATGCAGAGCTTACAGGAGTGCCTGTGTAGGACTTCCCAATACCACCTTTTGGCAAAAAAAATTGTCATCACTAAAATTAGATCAAATTACACAAAGTGCATCAATCCTCTGGTTCCGCCGTAGGCGATATAAATATCCACCAGGGGGACCAGGCTGCAATCCAAGGGGTGACAGGGCAAACACAAATTAATAATCTATTATATGCTTGATGGCTATAATATATATATATATATATATATATATATATATATATATATATATATATCAGTACAAGGGTGCAAAATGAGCCCGGCATGGTGAATATTTACTGGACTTAGATTAAGTTGCGGGCTTCTGCCAACCAAGCAATTTATCTAACGATTTTCCACTAGGTAGTCGGAAGTTTAGTTCTTATTATTAATTTTACTATCACACCGATATAGGGTTTTTAAGAAAGGGGAGTGATCAGTCTCGTTGTTTTACGAACTGAAAAAGTATGATGACATTTCCTATGCTGACCCCCTCAGGCCGTGGGGTGGTCAGCGTCCCCCTCGTCCCCCACTGATCGACGCCCATGCTGTGCCTGTGTAGAACTTCCCAATTCTACATTTTGGCAAAGAAATTTATCATCACTCAAATGGGAATATGTTACACAAAGTGCAGGAATCGGCCGCTTCTGCCGTAGGCGATCAGCATCAAACAGGCGAGGGGTGAAAGTGCAACACAAATTTCATAATTTAAAATGTGCTTGATGGCTAGAGCCTATTAAAAAAATCAACACAAGGTTGATAGAGCCCGGCAGCGGCTTATATTTGTCCGGTAGTTATAAACTTTCCAATTGGCCTTTCTGCGTATGCGCGACAAATTTAAACTCATCAATGTGCAGCGAAATAACAAAGAATATTTGGTATAAATGCCACGGGATGTTCGATAACTCACTCTCCTGTGATGACTACTATGAAGAGTTGTCTAAAATTTCGTTTAAAACATTAACATATTACGTTTATTTAACTAACTATCACGGATTATGGCGCACTAACAGCAAAACATGCCTCAAATTTGCGATAAATAACTTTGCTGAACTTCATATCGCAAGTTTATTGTCTAGCTAGTCCTATGTAGCGGCTCTTAAGAGAGAGAGAGAGAAGAGTGTTGAGACAGGCTATATGCCTCGCAATTTTTCTGAACTGAAAAGTGGGGGGGACAATTCCTATGCCGTCCCCCCACCTTGACAAATTGGGGGGGGGGGAGCGTCCCCCCGCCCCCTACCGATCGACGCCCGTGGAGTCAGCTAGACTATATGCCTCGCAATTTTTCTGAACTGAAAAGTGGGGGGGGGGGGGACAGTTCCTATGCTGTCCCCTACCCTGAAAAGTGCGGGGGGGGGACGAGTCCCCCCGTCCCCCACCGATCGCCGCCCGTGTACGCATGGAATCATTTGACGTACTAGCCTGTATTTCTGGTTATGGGGAGCCACACAGTAACAACATTGTACAATTACGACACCATTAAAAGATCATACATAGCCTTGTTATGATGATGTAACAATACGTCTACGGCCTATTTGATTCGGGCGCATCGTTTTTGTCTGTCAACAATGTCACAGTAAATTGGTTGCCGAAGACACGAAATTTACGCATTCGCTACTGATCAAATTTCACCGGTTGCGTAATAGAGGTTCAAGTAGAGTGCTATATATTGCGTCTCGTACAACGGACACGTAATGGCTATGCACCAGATTACACTGGACATTGTGTGACCCGAACAGCGCTCTATCGCTGCGCTCCATTGAACGCAGTCTACTCGCCGTCCCGTATTACCGCGTTGACCCTCTCGATAGGCCGGCACTTTGGAAATTGCTACGTGAGCGCCTATTTTAAAATCGAAGAAAACACACATGTTTTCTAGAAGATGCCATACCGCACCATGAGGAAAGAACGTTGGCATGTCACCTGTTGCACAGAACAGCGTCGCTTGCAACATCAAATGAACTTAACAAAACTTTGTCACCTGCGATGGTGATGTTACCTCTAACAAACGCGGCTTGTCACGATTTAATTATATAGACACACCAACGTGAATATTCATCTGCATATTGAGACGGAGTGAAGAATTAATGCAATACGCATTGAGGGTTCGAGATAAAGTCATTGTATGTTATCGGGGTGAATGATTTCTGTGTATATGGCACATTTCCAATACTAGGCAGTAGTGAATTACAAAATTCAGTTCATATTCAGAACGTTTCATTCAAACAAGATACAGTTTACATAAATTCATCATGTCTACCGAGTAACGTTGTTAAATGTAATCTTTTTAGAATATCTTCGTACGCACAACCAGGAAATATAATTTTGAGACACCATTTTGAATAATTCCGACGTTATATATTTTGCAAACTCATATGTTATACTGGACAGGTGCAACATCCGATCTAATTCAAATATAAAAAACTGGAAACATAGTTGTTTGAAAGTACTTTTCAACAATACATTTTCGGCGGTTTCATGATCCAATGATGACTGTTGCATGTCCCCATTCATGATTACGCTAAAAGATAGTGTTTGTTGCACCTCTGATATTAAAATTATTAAGGAGATAGGCGCAATAGAAGTGTTAGAATTGCATTTGCATTTGCATACACCTATATATGTATATAATATATGTATATATATATATATATATATATATATATATATATATATATATATATATATATATATATATATATATATATATATATATATATATATATATATATATATATATAGGTGTATGCAAATACATCCATACGCATATATTTCAGCCGACATCAAGCAGTACAAGGACAAAACCTACCCAGTGGGACGACTGGTCGGAAGCCCCGGAATACACGACGGAGACGAGCGCGTTCCAGGCGCTGCTGTCCTATCTGACACTCTCCGCCCAGCTCCGGCCGGAAGAACGCCAAGCCATCGGCCACCATCTCAACACCATGTTGATGTCCTGCTCGTTTAACGGATTGGCGTGTTCGCCAAGGTAAGTTTGATGCTAGCTGACTATCAGACGGAGAGTTGTATGTTGAGATTCGAATTCGAGGAAGAGAGGACACGGTCTTAGTCTGGCGCCTCGGTCCATGGAGTAAAATATGCTACGTCACTGTGTGCAACAACAAGAGAACGATACACATAACAACGTGTTGTTGTTGAAGTGGATCAAACTGATCCGTGAAAATGTTGTTATTGAAGTGAATCAAACTGATCCATGAACATGTTGTTGAGGTGGATCAAACTGACCCGTGACCATGTTGTTGTTGAAGTGGATCAAACTGATCAGTGGACATGTTGTTGAAGTAGAACAAACTGATCCGTGACAATGTTGTTGTTGAAGTGGAGCAAATTGATCCGTGAACATGTTTTTGTTGAAGTGGAACAAACTGATCAGTGACAATGTTGTTATTGAAGTGGATAAAACTGATCCGTGACCATGTTGCTGTTGAAGTGGATCAAACTGATCAGTGACAATGTTGTTATTGAAGTGGATCAAACTGTTCCGTGACCATGTTGTTGTTGAAATTGATCAAACTGATCAGTGAAAATGTTGTTATTGAAGTGGATCAAACTAATCCATGAGCATGTTTTTGTCGAAGTGGATCAAAATGATCCGTGACCATGTTGTTGTTGAAGTAGATCAAACTGATCCGCGACAATGTTGTTGCTGAAGTGGATCAAACTGATCCGTGACCATGTTGTTGTTGAAGTGGAACAAACTGATCCGTGACCATGGTGTTATTGAAGTGGAACAAACTGATCCGTGACCATGTTGTTATTGAAGTGGAACAAACTGATCCGTGACCATGTTGTGGTTGAAGTGGAACAAACTGATCCGTGAACATGTTGTTGTTGAAGTGGATCAAACTGATCCATGACCATGTTGTTATTGAAGTGGAACAAACTGATCCGTGAACATGTTGTTGTTGAAGTGGATCAAACTGATCCGTGACCATGTTGTTATTGAAGTGGAACAAACTGATCAGGGAACATGTTGTTGAAGTGGATCAAACTGATCCGTGACCATGTTGTTGTTGAAGTGGATCAAACTGATCCGTGACCATGTTGTTGTTGAAATTGATCAAACCGATCAGTGACAATGTTGTTATTGAAGTGGATCAAAATGATCCGTGACCATGTTGTTGTTGAAGTGGAACAAACTGATCCGTGACCATGGTGTTATTGAAGTGGAATAAACTGATCCGTGACAATGTTGTTGTTGAAGTGGAACAAACTGATCCGTGAACATGTTGTTGTTGAAGTGGATCAAACTGATCCGTGGCAAAATTGTTGTTGAAGTGGAACAAACTGATCCGTGAACATGTTGTTATTGAAGTGGATCAAACTGACCCGTGACCATGTTGTTGTTGAAGTGGAACAAACTGATCCGTGGCCATGTTGTTATTGAAGTGGAACAAACTGATCCGTGACCATGTTGTTGTTGAAGTGGAACAAACTGATCCGTGACCATGGTGTTATTGAAGTGGAACAAACTGATCCGTGACCATGTTGTTGTTGAAGTGGAACAAACTGATCCGTGACCATGTTGTTGTTGAAGTGGAACAAACTGATCCGTGAACATGTTGTTGTTGAAGTGGAACAAACTGATCCGTGACAATGCTGTTGTTGAAGTGGAACAAACTGATCCGTGAACATGTTGTTGTTGAAGTGGAACAAACTGATCCGTGACCAAGTTGTTGTTGAAGTGGTTCAAACTGATCATGAACACGTTGTTGCTGAAGTAGATCAAAGTGATCCGTGACCATGTTGTTGAATTGGGTACATCAATCCTGGCTCCGGCCCCGGATTAGTCGGGACGTTGCATATGACCAGAAAGAGAATGCAGCGTTTACACTTTATTACGTTTTACTTCAAAAGAAAATTGTCAATAAACAAGTCACAAAACGTACAGAACAATAATTGTATTTATTACCCCAATAAGTAAAGATAACAATAACGAATACACTAAATAGAATAGGCAAATGCATTTTCACAGTTAAAATAAAATTTGCGTATAATAATACAAATGTGCATATGATTTTTATTTCAAAACAATGCTGTTAGAAACAACTTTAAATTTTGCAAACAATTTTGACCTCTGTACCCCACGGCATAATTGGCAACAACTCGATATATTGCTAACATTACATTTGGCTTTGGTTGTAAGTGTGGGTTCCATAGTGCCTGCATTTGCCTAATCTAAATGGGTCGATGTTGATATGCAGAGTATTTCTATTAGACGTGTCTCAGTAATGTCCGTTCTATGATGACCATAGTATCCATACTATTACATCCGCCTCTCATCATAATTCATTGATGAGTTCATATTCAAGAAATATATCGCATTAACACGCGTGTTTAAAATCAGTCTTATGCCCTGATTATCAACGATATGTCACGCTAATTTGATTTCTAAAATTTAATGTCTGAATCGGTGTAGCTTATATTAACCAATTACAATACACTATTATACATACTTCTATTCGTAGTATTTATGCTGATAGCTGGCGTATTTAGTTTTGATAACCTTTTCTCGTAGCAACTTCACATGGTTCAACAACTACCTTTACGGCAATTGTTTCACGTTCAACTCGAATAACGTCAATGGCGACTTGACAATCAGCAAGGCAGGACCCATGTACGGTGAGTTCGGCGCAGTTGTCTTGACGGATTTGAATTCGTTTCTTTAACCCAGTTGTTACTTTCTCCAATCGATATGTTTAATGGAGTACAAAGCTATCGCAATTGATACGCAACTCGTGATGT
>OZ024855.1:12979668-12982168 GCA_964017155.1 Oasisia sp. SBJ-2009
ACAACAGGCAGTGTACTAACAAAATATACTTGTATATTAACATCACAGCCACCAGTGTTGATGTATATTAGTAATAGCCTGAATTAATCTTAAAAATGGCTAGCAAAACTGTATTCCTAAATATATGTGATGAAAAGAAGAAGTTTTGCACGTAGGAAAAGAAACATGCTAGGTGATTGGGGGGCGTATTTAAAGACGTTAGTAAATATGGAGGTGAGTGTGAAATAGAGACACGTAGAATCGCGGACGTGGAAACACCTGTAAATTTGCAATCAAAGCCTAATGACTCCAGTTATTAGCCTACCAGTGTTGACATTTCCGATTCGTCTAAGGGGGCGGGGGCGTTGGCTGTGTAGTACTTTATAGTAAGTTGCTTTTGTTTCAGCAAAGCGTACTATCCTCACTCTATATCACAGTCCGACTGGCCGTCCACAGTTAAGCAGGTGAGAAATAAACAACTCCAACGTTATAATGATTAAAATAACACATTGGCTTGATTGAAGCCAACGCCGGACTTCGAGCAGGACAGACTGGACATGAATCTTGGGACGTGGAAAATATTAGTTTATGGTGATCGCCATAAAACAGTTTGGGGTTCAATGGGTGCCGTGGCTTTGGGATCAAATAAATGCAGAGATCTAAAACTTGCTGTTATATTTACTTACGAACATGACAACTGGTACGCCGAAGGGACACGAAACATGTGTTGCACTCATTGATCATACCTACTTGGTGTGATTCGAGATAGTTCGTAATATGCGTATATTTTGTAATATGCATACACCAGCGCCACAAATCTCACGACCCTCTTAGAGAACATAAATATCTAGAAATGCTTTATTGATGTTAACACTGTTTTAGAGTTTTGGTTTATCTCGGAAAAAACACGAAACTTAGTTATATTTGGCTCAAGGCTTGTATATAAATATCGTCAATGAAAAACAGTGGTAGCGTAAGCTAACGTATGGTCATTTAGGATTATTGAAATATCTTCGGGGTCTTACATAGTACATACTTATTTGTCAGGAGTCAGTGACGGAAGAGTTGATGAAGAAGTCGGAGGATTTGTGGGACTACATCGACGCAATGTCAGATGCGGAGGAGATCCAGTTCGTCAGGCAAGTGACCGTTATCTGGCACAACACTGTGTGTGTTTGTGTTTGTGTTTGTGTTTGTGTTTGTGTTTGTGTTTGTGTTTGCGTTTGCGTTTGCGTTTGCGTTTGCGTTTGCGTTTGCGTTTGCGTTTGCGTTTGCGTTTGCGTTTGCGTTTGCGTTTGCGTTTGCGTTTGCGTTTGCGTTTGCGTTTGCGTTTGCGTTTGCGTTTGCGTTTGCGTTTGCGTTTGCGCTTGCGCTTGCGCTTGCGCTTGCGCTTGCGCTTGCGCTTGCGCTTGCGCTTGCGCTTGCGCTTGCGCTTGCGCTTGCGCTTGCGCTTGCGCTTGCGCTTGCGCTTGCGCTTGCGCTTGCGCTTGCGCTTGCGCTTGCGCTTGCGCTTGCGCTTGCGCTTGCGCTTGCGCTTGCGCTTGCGCTTGCGCTTGCGCTTGCGCTTGCGCTTGCGCTTGCGCTTGCGTTTGTTTGTGTTTGTGTTTGTGTTTGTGTTTGTGTTTGTGTTTGTGTTTGTGTTTGTGTTTGTGTTTGTGTTTGTGTTTGTGTTTGTGTTTGTGTTTGTGTTTGTGTTTGTGTTTGTGTTTGTGTTTGTGTTTGTGTTTGTGTTTGTGTTTGTGTTTGTGTTTGTGTTTGTGTTTGTGTTTGTGTTTGTGTTTGTGTTTGTGTTTGTGTTTGTGTTTGTGTTTGTGTTTGTGTTTGTGTTTGTGTTTGTGTTTGTGTTTGTGTTTGTGTTTGTGTTTGTGTTTGTGTTTGTGTTTGTGTTTGTGTTTGTGTTTGTGTTTGTGTTTGTGTTTGTGTTTGTGTTTGTGTTTGTGTTTGTGTTTGTGTTTGTGTTTGTGTTTGTGTTTGTGTTTGTGTTTGTGTTTGTGTTTGTGTTTGTGTTTGTGTTTGTGTTTGTGTTTGTGTTTGTGTTTGTGTTTGTGTTTGTGTTTGTGTTTGTGTTTGTGTTTGTGTTTGTTTGTGTTTGTGTTTGTGTTTGTGTTTGTGTTTGTTTGTGTGTGTGTGTGTGTGTGTATGTATGTGAATATGTGTGACTGTGTGTATACCTGTGTATATGTGTATATATATTGGTATGCATGAATATGCATGTGTGTGAATGTTTGTTTGTGTGCGTGTGTATGTGTGTGTGCGTGTGTTTATGTGTAAATATGTGCATGTATGTATACCTGTGTATATATGTATGCATGTATGTATATGCATGTGTGTGGGTGTTTGTGTCTAAGTGTACGCTAGTGTACCTATGTATGTCACACTGCGTGTCTGACTGTATGTATCAGTAGGGGACACGAATGGTTATGGTATTTGAGTGATGTTCGTTCTCCCACAGGAAGAACGCATTAAGGGTGGATATTTACTTTAAAGTTCTCGACTACGAAGAGATAGTGACATCTCCGTC
>OZ024855.1:12987168-12997168 GCA_964017155.1 Oasisia sp. SBJ-2009
TCTTAGGTCATCTCACCGGTAACACTACGCTAGTAATGCATGACGTTCAACTACATAATATGATATTTCTGCTCGTTCCAGTTCAGGACACTGACTGTTTGTTTACTGCGCGTGTTACCTTACTCTGCCGCGGATACACACGCTCGACAAGTCTTACGTAGGATTGCTCGCTGAATGGAATCATAGGTCCGCGAATGAGATATTCCATCGTTTCCTGTCAGTTGGGTTATCTTCCAAGTACTTCAACTTGTAGCCCGTCTTATTTCTCTCTCCGGCTTGTTATTCAACAGAAACACGGTACACCTCGGATATAACAAACCGCTCTAGACCAACCAACGTATTCGTTATATCCGAAAATCGTTACATTTTAGTTAAACTAGTCGTATATTGAGCAAAATTAAGGATCAGTATATTATTTTTAATTAATGAAGGGAAAATCATTAAATGTTTATTCATTATGTCCAATGGTTACGTTATGTAAATATGAGTAGTAATCGACCAGACCACATTGTTTTCATTAGCAACGATTGATTCCTATAACTAGCTTTATATCAATATTTATACAGTTATAGCAGATCAAAACACGATATTAAAGAAGATTGTCCAAGTACCAACAGTAGATGTTGAACATAGCAACGTGCGTTATGTGATTTATAAAAGTTTTTTAACATAAACTTATACTTAAGATATAGCGTTAAAGTAACATAGGTACAAAAGTGTGTGTGATCGGGTGTTATATGTCAGCGTGGGTGTATGCACATACTTGTGCACGCGCAGTGCGTATGCGTGTGCGTGCGCGTGCGCGTGCGCGTTTTGTATGTTGATCATAGATCATTATTTTAACGCATACATTTGCCATATTTGGCATCGACAAAGAGGTAATTAAGTAAATAAATCAACAGTCGTTATAAACATACGACTCAGCTAGTAATTAGGTTTCCTTGAGAATAGTTTGGTCCAATAATCACAACGGCCTTACCAATACTGGTTCTAGTTCCAGCTATTAAGAAGTCGGCGTGGGTACGAGTATTTATCTAGGATAGTTATCGTCTGGTATGAGAATCGTCTCGCATACTGGTTGTCTCGGATATGATATTAATCAACCTATGTATGCCTCGTGTTTAGGTATAACTAATCAGTCACAGTAAATATTCTAAATTAATTATTGAATTATAATATATCATTAGGACATCGCGGCTTTACTGCGATGACATTAAACTCTATCATACGGAACAATGATAAGTTATATTACGCTATCAGCTGAGATAACAATTACAGTAGCAAATTTTGTGACACCATAAACCTCATTAACGTGTAATATACGTGGTTTGTCATTTCGTGTATGATCCTATAAAATTGTATTACAATTTTACAGTTATTACTTCCCCGTACATTCATGACAGCGAGATCCAAATAAACGTAATTTTGTATCCATGTCATCGGATGGCAAGTAAATTGAGATGAAATTGATTATTAAATATTTATTTAATCAAGAGATTGTCGCGTCGGATGAAAGGCACAACAATCTTCTAAAGCTTCCCTGGTGGGCGTCGGCGGTCAGTTATGGTTGTGTCCATTGTTTTGACCACGCTTTTACAATGTGGCCGTACCGCGTTATTTGCTAGGCGTGGCTGACTGATTGACCGTTTTCTTTCAGATTAATTGCTTCCAAACATAAACAACAGGATTAAGTATGACTGACAAAGACCCATCGCTATCATTGAGCGTTAAACCGACGTACGCAGGAGTTGTTGTCTACAATACCAGCTAAGTCGCGTGACATTCATGTTAGCCCAAGGAACACTTAAATTAAATTCATTGCCAATTTTAGTATTTATAAACACGGCTGCAGAAAATACCACCAAGGCCAGGGCACTTCATTCGGGTCAAACCATTGCCAAGTTGAGTTTGTTTCGGACACTCCTTCTGACTGACCTAACAGTAATTTACGACCATAGTACGCACTCAATCGCGGGCTATACTGAATTAGAATGCACTCGAGCGAAGCGACCTATTTATCATGGATTGGAGTCATGTAGCGCAAGGATATTCGACTTTTAGTTACTTGAAATAACCAGGTTTGTTTTAGACTCGAACTTTTTACTTATGTTATGTTATGAAAATGTCGCAATCTACCTGCCGAAGCCTTATTTGAAGACATGTTGCTCGGAGACAGCTGTAGTAAACAGTATATAGAGTGTTGATTAATATGTAGACAGTGTTTACGCCTGCGACATAGAACATTGGTGGTGTAGTGCATCCCAGAGGAACATCTTGATTTAATTAGCATACCCCTACTTAAGAGGTATGGCTATTTTTCTGACGTATTAGCTAGTGACATTTACCACTAAAAGTATTAGCTTGTGACATTTAGCACTACGTGTCTTCTGGTTTAGTGATTTAGTGAGTGATAAAATTAAGGGCAATGTTGTTTTGAGTTCCAATGCGTTTATGCACCACAGCAAAACGACGTCTTCGTTTTGAATCTACGTTGCTAAATTGTGTTATACATATTATGTGGGACGTACATTCAGTACAACTTTAATTATGTTTGTACATGTAGGTATACAACTTAAATCTGCAGAGCGAATAACTAAACGTTGACAGAAGAATACAATATTTATTAGTTTATCCTTGCTAATATATATTGTTATGTATTTGACGTACCAAACTATCACACACTAGATCGTTTTAATTAATCAATTTCATTGTGAAGCAAGAGTGAGGAGGCGTTGTTTACTTTGTCGTTGTCGCGGCGTCAATGTGTGCGCGCGAGTATGAGTGTACGTGTGTGTGTGTGTGTGTGTGTGTGTGTGTGTGTGTGTGTGTGTGTGTGTGTGTGTGTGTATGTGAGTGTGAGCGTGTATGTGAGTGTGTGGTATGTGTGTGTGTGTGTGTGTGTGTGTGCGCGTGTGTGTGTGTGTGCGCGCGCGCGTGCATGTGTGTGTAAATGTGCGTGCGTGTGTGTGTGCGTGTGAGTGGTATTGTGCGTGCTCGTGTGTGCGTATGTGTGTATGTTTACCATAACACTAAAAATACATTTCTGACAATGCACTGCATCGGATACATTTAGAAATGTGTTGCGCAAATAAAAGGTGTCGCTGTTCCATGTTTACGCTGCGTTTGACAGAACAACCGCTAGACTGTGTTCTAACCAAACTGTTTTTCTTATCCACACATCACCGGAAGGGAATCGATAGCGGACAGGCCTGTAGTTGTAACACAGACCGATGTGCAGCAACACCAGTTGGATACCATCAATAAAAGCTTATCATTCGACGTCATATTTAAATTTGTCGCTGCCGGTGTATCATCTGCAAAATCTGGAATATGGAAATATCTACACTACACAGTGCGTGATAAATTGATAATCTATCCGATAACTTGCGTTTGCCGGTTTTCGCTTATTTGCTTAGCAACTCGTCATTACCTCGATTTGGCGTAGAGGGGTTAATGTGTATGTAATATGTATGTATTTATTTATGGGAAATAGGTGTACTTAGTTCAAGTATCCTCCATTTAGGATTTTTGGAAAATGAACAATGACCCTAATGCACTGGCAACGGAGTATGTATGTGTGTATGATCCGACAATGACAAACCCAGATGAAAACAAGGAGGCCTTCTACAACCAGCTCGCAAGTGTGCTCAGGGGCATCCCTCATACCGATAAGCTACTGCTGATAGGAGACTTCAATGCGAGGATAGGAAGAGACAATGACAAGTGGCCCTTGGTCATGGGCAAACATGGGATTGGGAAATGCAACTCCAATGGGGAACTTCTACTGGCTGTGTGCTCTGAGTTCGAACTGATAGTGACGAACACCATGTTCAAGCAGAAGGATGAACGCAAGACCACCTGGATGCATCCTCGTTCCAAACACTGGCATATGATAGATTTCATCATCACGAGGTGTCGGGATAAGATGGACTTCCACAGCACCCGAGCCATGCGTGGAGCAAACTGCTGGACCGATCACCAGATGCTGAGATCAAAAGTGGCTTTCAGAATACGACAAAAGCACAACAGGCAAGGGACAAATAAGCCGACCAAGCTCAACACTGCAAAACTAAGTACCATCAGCCATAGGGAGAGTTTTGAGCAGGAGATGGACAGTGCTCTCGCCCACTGGGAGGAGAAGGAAAACTCAACACCAGACGAGGAATGGGCAGCTCTGCAGCAGGTTGTGTACAACACAGCCAAGACATATCTTGGCAAGCCAGACAGAAAACACCAGGACTGGTTCGACCCCAACGACCAGGAGCTACAGACTCTTATGAGCAGAAGAGATCAAGCCCACCAGAGAGTGTTGCAAACCAGGAGCACTAGATCCACCACTGCAGCATACAAAGATGCCTGCAGACTGCTACAAAAACACACCCGTGCACTGAAGTCGGACTGGTGGGAAAGGAAAGCAGTGGAGCTGCAGAGAGCTGCCGACAGTAACAACATGAAGGGCTTCTACAATGGACTGAAGGAAGTGTGGGGACCCAAAAAGAAGGGACTAAAATCAACACACGGAATGGAAACCTTCTCTGACAGCACGAGAGTTGTGGCAAGATGGAGTGAACACTTCCAGAAGCTATTCAACGTCCCTGGCGACATAGATCACGAAACTCTGGACAACATCTCGCAGCGCATTACCAAGACAAGCCTTGATGAGATTCCAACTATGGATGAGATGGCTAGAGCAATCGCCAGTCTGAAAGATGGCAAAGCACCTGGAGGAGATGGAATTCCTGCAGAAGTATGGAAGCATGGAGGAGACAATCTGTTCAGCAGACTGCACCAACTAATCACCACTGCCTGGGAGATGGGTTCTGTACCACAAGCATGGAAGGATGCAAGCATTATAACCATCTACAAGAAAGGTGATCGAACAGACTGTGGGAACTATAGAGGAATCTCTCTTCTTTCCATAGCAGGCAAGATCTTCGCCAGGATCCTCCTCAACAGACTATCTACCCACCTAACACCAGAGGTAGTTCCGGAGACACAATGTGGCTTCAGAGGTAACCGGAGCACCGTGGATATGATATTTTGTCTCCGACAACTACAAGAAAAGTGCATTGAGCAGGACCGACCACTGTACATGGTATTTGTCGACTTCAGTAAGGCGTTCGATACAGTTTGGAGGACCGGACTATGGCAGCTACTGAAGAAATATGGCTGCCCAGAGAAGTTCACAACAATGATCGAGGCACTACATACCGGAATGATGGCGACTGTTATAGTTGGAGGGGAAGTCTCGGAATCGTTCAGGGTCACAAATGGGGTCAAGCAAGGCTGTGTACTGGCGCACACGCTCTTTTCCATCTTCCTATCAGCAATGCTCGACAATGCTTTCCGAGATATGGGGGATGGCATCTACATACAGTCCAGACAGAGCGCTGACCTATTCAACGTCGCACACTTCAGAGCGAAGACCAAGACTACACGGATACTGATGAGGGAGCTGCTATTCGCAGATGACAGTGCACTGGTTGCACACTCTGCTGAAGAGATGCAGAAAATAGTGGATGCTTTTTCCAATGCGTCAAAGGAGTTCGGCCTGAAGATTAACATCAAGAAGACCGAGGTGCTGTACCAACCCAACTCTACAAGAACCCGAGAGGAGGATATCATGGTTGATGGAAACAAGCTGAACTCTGTTATGGAATTCACCTACCTCGGAAGCACTATATCAAGTGACGGATGCATTGACGATGAAATACAGAGGAGGATGGCCAAGGCTAGTGCATCTTTCGGCCGACTACGCCAGAGACTCTGGAACAACCACCATGTGTGCATGCGGGTTAAAGGCAAGATATACCGTGCAATTGTGCTGTCCACCCTCCTATACGGAGCCGAGGCCTGGACAGTGTACAGACGACAGGTGAAAAAGTTGCATGCCTTCATGATGCGACATCTGCGTTCGATCATGAGGATAACCTGGATGGACAAAGTGACAAACAAGGAAATACTCGAACGGACAGGGCTGCCATCTATGGAAGATCTTCTAATCAGAAAGATGTATGTATGTATGTATGTATGTATGTATGTATGTATGTATGTATGTATGTATGTATGTATGTATGTATGTATGTATGTATGTATATATGTATGTACGGACGTCCATCTATGTATGTATGAATGTATGTATATGTATATGTGTATGCATGTGTGTATGTATGTATGTATGTATGTATGTATGTATGTATGTATGTATGTATGTATGTATGTGTGTATGTATGTATGTATGTATGTATGTATGTATGTATGTATGTATGTATGTACGCATACTTGTGGATATTTAATACCTACGACATGCGTTTTACCGAAACGAACATCACCACGAAAACATTTGAGTGTCACTTAAAAAAGATTATTTGAAAATTTCAAATTTTTATAATATATACAATTTTTAAGTAGTTAAAACATATACCATGCAATTGTGTCCCTATTTCATTACACGTATTTTCAGTAATCACTTATAGCTTTGACAACATATATGAAATCCTCCGGTTAAAGTAATTGACAAGGCGTAACTACGTCGAGTGACAACCTATGCACACTACCGCGCTATGCTATTCCGGAATACATGACCATGCTTAGTCCACCCACGGCGATACCAGTGTAGTGCAAGGAAGGTAATGCACGATACACGCATCTAGTGTCTTCTTCTTCTTCTTTGCTGTCCATCGTGTCCGATGATGACATCAGTGTAGGGTTTCGTCCGTTACATGCTTTGCTGGTTGGTGGGAGAATAGCACGATTTGAGATTTAAAGCCTCTCCCGCAGTTGACACAGAAGACGATAGGGGCAGAAGCATCAGGAAAGCCATGGCGGAGTTTGTGATAATGTTGGTATTTTTGTGATATCGTTTCTTCAATACGGCTTTTTCCTTTGTGAATGGCCTGCCTCCACTGTTGTCGATCTTGTGCAAGAGTCTCCCTGTGGTCTACGGTGATGTGTGTAGCCTTTAGGTGTCGTTTCACTACATCTTTGTATCGCAGCCGTCGTCCATCACGAAGACGTTTCCCTTTGGCTAATTCTCCATAGAATACAGCCTTTGGTAGTCTGTTGGCATCTGACGTACTGCCACACTAAACATGCAATGACTGCAGTTTTTTCAGAGATTTCTTCGCTGCTCCCGTTCTGCTAGCAAGAATGATTGAACTCGCCGAAGCAGCCGTGCGAGAGAACAAGGCTCGTGCCGGCGAGAGGGACCCACAGACCCTCTGGTCGCTAATGAAGGAGAAGGCCCTGGAGACCGGTGTCCAGGGAGTGCCGAACATTGGCCGAGCTCAGCACAGAGCCCGGCGGTTTTTCTGGATCCTCGTCGTGTTTGGCGGAACGGGTGAGTACTGCTCGCCCTGTACGCCCTTGTGTTGTACACACCGCTTCTAGAGTTGATAATAAAACTGTTTATCTACAGTGCTCTTTCGATGCGCTGTACAATACATATAATAAATGTATTAATAAATATAAATGTAAATTATATAAAGTAATATAAATGAAATCAATTTTTTTAAAGATGTACACTAGTAAACATTGGTATGTAAATTATATAAATCATGTAAACCAATTTAAAATAAATTAAACACTGTTTTAAAGATGTGTAGTACAAAACCTCTGTACATTTTATGAATTAATATAACATGAAAACATTTACTAAATCTGTGTATGTGAATTATCTATACATTAATCTCAAACATAAACACTGATTAAGACGTATGCACTAAAATGACATTCTAAATCAGTGTGCGTCATTTCACAACAATTTGAATTAATAAAAATGTCTAATAATGCCAAATGCCAAATCCCCATACCTCAATGCTTTAACTTTAAATATTTTGTATGTATTTTACGTTTTTATGTCTTGTTGCTTTACATTTGTTAGTCGGAAAATAGCTCAGATAAGCCAATGTTGTGAAATTCACATGTGAACCGATAAAGCGTCTAGTATCATACATATATCAATGATGCTAGACGTAACTTGAAAACAAATCCAATTTGATTATTCTAAAAATAAATCTAAATGACTATACTCATACACATGTAAATAGCTGATATGTCCATTTCTGTATATAGACGTTTGTGACAATGAATGTAATATTGTAGGATCTACCGAATCTGTGTTGGATAACATTACTACTTCATATAAGTTATATTTGGAAGAAAACACTTTTATTCATATACAAAAAATCAAAGTGAATACACAAGTCGTGTCTTTTCTCAAACTCCACGATACAATTTTCTAAACAAAAATCATCTTCACAACGATTGTAACATTATCGTGTTGATGTTCTTCCCAGTGCTAATGACGTGGCAAGTAACGATCTCGGTCGTGAAGTATTACACCTACCCCGTGAAGACACAGATGCTTTACCAGAAGGCCGGTCAGATCGTCTTTCCGGCCGTCACGATATGCAACCTGAACCCCCTCCGTCAGAGCGTGCTCTCCGAGGCAGGCGATATGCTGGATACATTCAAAAAGGTATGGTCTCTGTCCCCGTAGTGGTACCAACAGTAATTCCCGGAAATTTCCCACGAGGCTTCTACCCCAATTCCGACATTCAAAAAGGTAGGGTCTGTCTCCGGGGTGGTACCAAAATTAATTGCCGGAAATTTCCCAATTTTCCATCCCATTTCCAACGGAATTGAAAAGGCGGACGTCTTCACCTAACGTTAAGAAAACAGTAAGGGGTAAATGTTTGTTTTCGTTCCGTCCTATACATTAACAAGTTAATGCTGACCCTAACTCAACACACACATGGGCAATTCACATTATATATATATATATATATATATATATATATATATATATATATATATATATATATATATATATATATATATATATAAAACATGATGTTGCCCACAATTTAAGCGGCGTAACTGGTGCAAATTTATAGGTCTGCATGTCCAAATAATGTTGTCCGTTGGTCTTAAACTATAATAGTGTTGGTTTTCGGAACTTGAGGTAATGATTGAGAGGGACGGAAGGGGGCATTCGTATTCGGTTTATAGGTGAAATTCTTGGATCGCCTAAGACGAACTACAGCGAAAGCATGTGCTGAGAACGTTTTCATTAATCAAGAACGAAATCAGAGGCTCGAAGACGATTAATTCACAACACTCGTTTTTTATTCCAAATATTGGACATCCACACAGCCAGGCAGTAGGTCACACAGCCGCAATCAAATCGATTTCTTAATGGATTAGAACGAAGCAACTCGAGGCAACAAACAAGACTTCCTCTAACGTAGAAATGACACTTCAGCGACCTCGTCAACAAGGCGCTATCGGAATCGGACAATATGTTGACACCTCACATATCCTGATACAGCGTTGCACAGTTCTGCCTTATCACTGTTACGTGTAGCAATGACAATGCTCTCTCTCTCCAGGTCAAAAATGCTCGCGCGGCCGAATTTGTAACGTTTCCGCTGAAATTCTTAATATAAACCGACGGCCTCGGTGCTGTTGTGGCTCCCACATATCATACTTGGATCTTGGATCCGCTGTCTTGTAACATGGCGTCATTCTGTCAACCTGGAAGCGACAGAGAGACCGTTCCCTTTGCAGGAACCGAGTAATGACACTTCCGTTGATTCTTAGTAAATTCTTCGCGTTAACTTTGCTACAACATTCCGTTGATGCTCTGTGCTCAGAGTCGATTTCGATAGGCTGGTTTCGTTCCAGAACGTTCCGTTATTTACCAAATATTAATTGTATCCCCCCAACAAATATTAATTGTACCCCCGAATATCGAAAAGCTAAGTGAAATTTGTCAAACTGCCTTCATTATTTTCATCGATCACAAAGCTGCCTTTGACAGTATCGATCGCAATGGATTATCTTGCTGTTGCCTCAGAACAAGGTTTTGCCTGCTAAGTTATGTAGGTTGGACAAGTTATGTCGATTGTCCACCCTACATAACAGCGACAGTGAGATAATTGTTCGGATATAGTTCCCATTGGTTTAGGCCAAGGACGCGAGGTTACCACGGAACTGT
>OZ024855.1:12999668-13007168 GCA_964017155.1 Oasisia sp. SBJ-2009
CGTCATATGAAACGATGAAGATAAGCCCATTTCGACATTTGGGACAGTGGCTAACCCGCTGGAATGAGAGCGTGAACCGGGACTTAGGAGGGAGGGTGTGATCAGACATGGCTATTTCGGACGACAGAAACGGGTAGAGAGAGTCATAACGAAAAACGAAAAGTTACAACTTAAGTGTCGTGGACCTCAACTCAGAAAGAAGCGAAGAAATTGCATCCTGTTATTCTGAAGAAAATATGGACGCACTTTCATTGTTATGGAGTACTGGTTTGAATAAAATACGCATGCTGCCCTTATCTCTCCATTCTTCTTGCTTTTGCGTTTTATTCCGTGGGCATATCAGAACAGTTTGACTACACATTCCATAGTACGCATCATCACTGCTAGACCTATGTTGATGTCATGATCGACTTTCCATTACCAATTACAAATCTGCGTCTCACCTATAATCGATTAATGAGTCAATACTTCGTAACGAGGTCACACCGATACGCATTTGGACCTCAATAGCACGCGAGGCTCATCAAGTCGATATATTGTAATGATTCGAATCTACTAATAGAGGCTATTTTATTGTTGCCAACGTAACTGTCATAAATGATTTGAATTATTAATTCAGTATTATTGTAGCAATCCTGAAAGGCATGTTTTATTTTGCAGAGATTCTAGCATAATATTGTATTGTCGTTGTAATTTGTGCTGACACCAAGTGTACATAAGTTTCAATAACATTTTCCTTAGAAACTTCACATGGTTCAACAATCATCTTTACGGCAACTGTTTCACGTTCAACTCGAATAACGTCAACAAGACACTGGTAGTCAGCAAGCCAGGACCACTTTATGGTGAGTATATATGGTGCCCACGTAAGTACGTGCGTACGCACACTCATAGGTACACATACGCACGTGCACAAAGCGACACCTGCCTGCAACTTCTGTGAAGGTCTGCATTGTGAATAAAGTGGACCAAATAACACGAGAACGTCTTAGCAAAGTCATTGACCACTGCCAGGCGACACCTTTGAGTAAAATGTACTAACGCTAGACTGCTCGGGGACTCTAATGACACAGTGAATGCCAACTAGGTACGGGCCAGCATTTAAACAAATTACTGTAACAAAGGCCCAGTGGAGCCGTCAATGTTGAGGCCCACGCAGGAACTAAGGGCTATTGTTTTCATAGCTGATAATGGCTCACCTTGTCAAGTTGGTCTAACATCTGCACGTTTCCCGTGAACAACTGACACATTGTTGTAATCGGTAGTTATTCGGACTCCACCATAGCTTTCATTAGCCATGTTCTCTACACATTGGTGTCATATCACATGTGAGGTTAAACAAGTACATTCCTTAATTAGCGTGGCAAATAATTGTACAAGGAGAAGTCTCATTTGTGGGGATCTAATGCTCTTATGACAATTTATACAAAGGCAGATTCTTATCAAAACATATCTGTATTACACACTTACGACACTAAGCAAGGGTCGAGTAACAAAACTTTCAATTGCCATTATTTGAGAATCCTGTAGTAACATTACTGCGGCAGTAACACTGAAATGATTAATGCCATAGACATCAATAGAGTACTGCGATAACCTCAAACAACAGACAATTTTCACGAAAATAATATCAAGGTACACACTATTAGTAGCGCTACCACAGACTGCTTATTACAAATTAATATATACCGATAATACGATTAGGTTGAGACATTTATGTACTTGACAAATACATTCTAATGGATCATGTTTGTGCATAGTATAACTGCTTTGTGTCATCACAGGTCTCAAACTTGAGTTGTACGTAGAACAAGACGAGTACATCGACGCTCTCTCAGACTCCGCAGGCATTCGTATCCTTATCCACAACCAGACGGAGATGCCCTTTCCACAGGACACTGGCTTCAGCGTCAGTCCCGGCAGCAAGACATCGGTCGCTTTAAACAAGGTGGGTCCGACATGTTCGCTCACTCACTCACTCACTCACTCACTCACTCACTCACTCACTCACTCACTCACTCACTCACTCACTCACTCACTCACTCACTCACTCACTCACTCACTCACTCACTCACTCACTCACTCACTCACTCACTCACTCACTCACTCACTCACTCACTCACTCACTCACTCACTCACTCACTCACTCACTCACTCACTCACTCACTCACTCACTCACTCACTCACTCACTCACTCACTCACTCACTCACTCACTCACTCACTCACTCACTCACTCACTCACTCACTCACTCACTCACTCACTCACTCACTCACTCACTCACTCACTCACTCACTCACTCACTCACTCACTCACTCACTCACTCACTCACTCACTCACTCACTCACTCACTCACTCACTCACTCACTCACTCACTCACTCACTCACTCACTCACTCACTCACTCACTCACTCACTCACTCACTCACTCACTCACTCACTCACTCACTCACTCACTCACTCACTCACTCACTCACTCACTCACTCACTCACTCACTCACTCACTCACTCACTCACTCACTCACTCACTCACTCACTCACTCACTCACTCACTCACTCACTCACTCACTCACTCACTCACTCACTCACTCACTCACTCACTCACTCACTCACTCACTCACTCACTCACTCACTCACTCACTCACTCACTCACTCACTCACTCACTCACTCACTCACTCACTCACTCACTCACTCACTCACTCACTCACTCACTCACTCACTCACTCACTCACTCACTCACTCACTCACTCACTCACTCACTCACTCACTCACTCACTCACTCACTCACTCACTCACTCACTCACTCACTCACTCACTCACTCACTCACTCACTCACTCACTCACTCACTCACTCACTCACTCACTCACTCACTCACTCACTCACTCACTCACTCACTCACTCACTCACTCACTCACTCACTCACTCACTCACTCACTCACTCACTCACTCACTCACTCACTCACTCACTCACTCACTCACTCACTCACTCACTCACTCACTCACTCACTCACTCACTCACTGACTGACTGACTGACTGCCTGACTGACTGACTGACTGACTGACTGACTGACTGACTGACTGACTGACTGACTGACTGACTGACTGACTGACTGACTGACTGACTGACTGACTGACTGACTGACTGACTGACTGACTGACTGACTGACTGACTGACTGACTGACTGACTGACTGACTGACTGACTGACTGACTGACTGACTGACTGACTGACTGACTGACTGACTGACTGACTGACTGACTGACTGACTGACTGACTGACTGACTGACTGACTGACTGACTGACTGACTGACTGACTGACTGACTGACTGACTGACTGACTGACTGACTGACTGACTGACTGACTGACTGACTGACTGACTGACTGACTGACTGACTGACTGACTGACTGACTGACTGACTGACTGACTGACTGACTGACTGACTGACTGACTGACTGACTGTCTGTCTGACTGACTGACTGACTGACTGACTGACTGACTGACTGACTGACTGACTGACTGACTGACTGTCTGACTGACTGACTGACCCACCCACTCACCAACACACACACCCATCCATCACCCCGCCCGTCCACCCCAGTCAATCAGTCAGTCGGTCGGTCGGTCGGTCGGTCGGTCGGTCGGTCGGTCGGTCGGTCGGTCGGTCGGTCGGTCGGTCGGTCGGTCGGTCGGTCGGTCGGTCGGTCGGTCGGTCGGTCGGTCGGTCGGTCGGTCGGTCGGTCGGTCGGTCGGTCGGTCGGTCGGTCGGTCGGTCGGTCGGTCGGTCGGTCGGTCGGTCGGTCGGTCGGTCGGTCGGTCGGCCGGCCGGCCAATCAATCAATCAATCAATCACTCAATCAATCAATCACTCAATCAATCAATCAGTCAGTCGGTCAGTCGGTCAGTCGGTCAGTCGGTCAGTCGGTCAGTCGGTCAGTCGGTCAGTCGGTCAGTCGGTCGGTCAGTCGATCAGTCGGTCAGTCGGTCAGTCGGTCAGTCGGTCAGTCGGTCAGTCGGTCAGTCGGTCAGTCGGTCAGTCGGTCAGTCGGTCAGTCGGTCAGTCGGTCAGTCGGTCAGTCGGTCAGTCGGTCAGTCGGTCAATCGGTCAATCGGTCAATCGATCAGTCGATCAGTCGATCAGTCGATCAGTCGATCAGTCGATCAATCGATCAATCGATCAATCGATCAATCGATCAACCGATCAACCGATCAACCGATCAACCGATCAACCGATCAACCGACCAACCGACCAACCGACCAACCGACCAACCGACCAACCGACCAACCGACCAACCGACCAACCGACCAACCGACCAACCGACCAACCGACCAACCGACCAATCGCTCAATCGCTCAATCGCTCAATCGCTCAATCGCCAAATCGCCAAATCGCCCAATCGCCCAATCGCCCAATCGCCCAATCGCCCAATCGCCCAATCGCCCAATCGCCCAATCGCCCAATCGCCCAATCGCCCAATCGCCCAATCGGCAAATCGCCCAATCGCCCAAGCGCCCAAGCGCCCAAGCGCCCAATCGCCCAATCGCCCAATCGCCCAATCGCCCAATCGCCCAATCACCCAATCGCCCAATCGCCCAATCACCCAATCACCCAATCACCCAATCACTCAATCATGCGCCAACACATAACCACTAACACATACATAAAACACCCACGCTCGTGCATGTGCGGGTATGCATGTGCTTATATAAATTTACATACATACATGGACACGTTTTTACATTTCCAATCATTTTCAATCATTTCCAATAATTCTTCCGAATACCGTAAATTCAACGCATTGACTACCACCCGCGGCAGATCAAACATTTAACACGGCATAGTTCAATTCCCAACTACGCTCGCGCGTGCGTCCTGCAACCACGAGACAGTGAACATTTACCACAGCAATGTGCTGCGTGGTGTCACAGGTGAACGTGATACGAGCCACGCCCCCACACGGGAGTTGCGTGTACAAAGACAATGCACAGAACGAGCAGGTCAACGGTTTCCTAAAAGAGGTTCCTACCATTGGCTACACATCAGCTGTGAGTATCTCTATTTTGTTGGTAGTTGATTCAGGCAGCAAAAACAGTAACAGACGAAATTTAAGGCGAATGTCGAACGCAGACGAAAACATCCAGTCCTCTCCAAATCCAGTGTCGACATTACATTTTAACAAGACACCGCTAAAAGGTAATGCATCCGTTAAAACAACGACGGTTCGTTGTATGGCTAAATTGAAGGGCATACTCAGATACGCTACTTATTACACAGTTTTAACAAAGAAAATACAGCTAAGGGTTGCGGCGCTGAACTGTATGTGCACACTCACATAACCGGTATCAACAAAACGACGTGTTGTTTTGTACAAACTGCAAGAGGTCTACAGTGCCAAAGGTCGGGTTGTCATATTTGTTCCTGTTTCTATGTTTACCTGTCAACTACGTTTTCACGTTCTTGTGTGCATATTTATGCTAGGTATAATAAGAATTGAAATGTTAAATTAAAACCAAAGATAGCTTAACAGAAGAGACAAACCAATCATTTACGCAGGCGTTACCATGTGGTTTTGCCATTTTAACCAATGACAATGGAGCAAGGGACACTGATCACACTGTCAGTCAGAAAACTCGATTTCGAAGAAACAACTGATCGTTGATTGGCCTATTTGCTCGTTAACATTCACCTGTTTTCCATCTGCTCCAGGCCTGTCGCAAGACATGTTACCAGATTCACCTGATGAGAGACTGCGGCTGCTTCGACACGAGGTACCCGTCCTCTCCCAACACCACGGCTTACGAGGGCATAGCGAACATGACCGGCTTGATTCCTTGTACGACGGACACGGCAAAGAAACAAGGCAAAGGTAAATACACAAAGTCACATGCTCAGGCAGGTATTTGGGAATACAGATCAGAAGGTCGGGAATGATACACAGGTGAACAAGTGCACCGCGATACACACCGAACGCGTGTACATGATGCACACTATCCATATTGTGATACGCTCTGCTACACACAAGGCGCGAAGACATGCAGTATTTGCGCAATCTTTCTAAAGCAATAAACAAAAGCACAGTTGTCTGTGCCGAAATCATGTCACGTTGTACCAGTACATTATCTAGCACTACCCTATACAAAATGTTTACGCGTTGCTTTGTTTTCAAAGCGCGCATGCAATTTGAACCTCTTAGTTATAAGAAACGGCATGACAGCTGAAGTATAATTGCCTTGTACGCATGAACACATACTTAGTAAATTTAGCATGCATTGCCATATCGGAATCGGAATCGGAAGTGTTTATTGACCCAATAAAATATACATAAAGCAATGTTCATACAAATGACCTACAACTCAAGTTATAAAATAATATTACATTTGTACCGCTGTGCAGTAAACTGCCAAGTAATTGCATAAGAAATAATAGAAATGTAATTATAAAATGTGATTATGAATTATTAATGTATGTAAAATAACCAGGGGTCGAGGAGACTGTCACTAAGACCATTTTGGTCGCTCTCGTGGCAGCCACCCCATTAATTACATAACAAGTAAATAATAGTTGACTATTTTTAACACTTCCAAATAAACACATATGCATAATACAGCAAAACACAAGAATGTCATTTCTGGTAACATAAGTCACAAAACTCAACTAACAAAACAACACAAATTTGTTAAATTCACTTGAAAATTAGCCAATGATTACAATGACACTACTTAGTATATGTACATTTTGTATATGTACATTTACGGAGGTATAACAAAGGGAAGAATCATTGTAAATGTGTACGTTGCTTGTTATGAATGTCCACATATGTAACAGTTTGGTAAAAAGCACAGTGTTTTGTAATTTTGTAGAACATTTTCTTTTGCGTAACTAATAAACCCTTGTAAGCTGTGCGTTGTAATTTTGTTTTTAATGTTAAATGTAGTATTGTTTATTAGTAAAGGGATATCGTGCCTAATGCATCGCTTGGCAAAGTCATGCTTAGCCCTATTTGTATGAATATTGTCATGTATCCGTGTGTTAAATGTGTGGACTGCTTTATTTAATATAAATGGTAAGTTTTGCAAATATACTGGTAATGTCGTGTGCACATACTTATAGTACAGTTTCAATTCATGCAATTTCAGCATATCTGTAACATTAAGAATCTTGAGTTTCTTAAACAACGGCTCAGTATGTGCATTATAATTTGTTAAACATATTATTCTAATTGCTTTTTTCTGTAGCTTGATTATTCTGTTACAGCTAAAACCCCATACCATTAGGCCGTAATTGATGTATGGTAACATTAGTGCATTATATAAAGTAACTTTTATATTTAGTGGCAAGAATCGTTTTAATTTGTTTAATATGCCTATCAATTTGGAACATTTAATTGAAATATATTTTATATGAACATCCCAGCTTAGGTTTTCTTGCAAGGTTACCCCAAGAAGATTAAAATTGTGAACTCTTTCTATTACGGTTTCGTCTATTTTGAGGAGGAGATTA
>OZ024855.1:13019668-13029668 GCA_964017155.1 Oasisia sp. SBJ-2009
GTCATTGTTGTATGACTAACTTAGACTAATTAATATATAATTTGCATATATCAAAAATCCAAGATGGCCGACAATGTATATGAAAATCAGTTTTGTTTTGTTGATTCCTCCATAACTCTAAGCAATTATTTTCTCAATTATTATATCATTGCAAGATATAATATGTCGTCAATTAGAACTACAAAAACTAACACTCATACATCAAATGGATTCTATTTTATGTCACTCAGGAAGTTGGTCCTGGTTTTCTCAAATCAGGATTGGAATAATATATACATCAAATGACACTGCCATCACAAGTGCTATGTAGAATGTAGCACATGCAAGTACAAAGCAAAATTATATTGTGTAAATCAGAATACATTTGCCAACGCAGTGTCATCAAAATTACTGTGGCGTGACTACAAAAGATATTGAAAATAATCAAAATAGTACTTGTGTCAACAATCCAGACAAGAAGCAAGATGGACAAAACGATACATCCAAATCAGTTTAATTTTGTGACTAATGCGCAATTATTTGACAGCTCAGCATCGAAGAAATATCGCCGATGTCAAACACGGCTGTCAACATAGCTGCTGCTTTTCACATTTTCATCCAAATCATCGGACATGCTAACTAAACAATTGCAATTCTTGCTCACGAACATCGCTAACATGAATAGTGAAACATTTACGATCGACTGCTGATTTGATTTTGCTAGAAAGTGTCGTTTTTCTTGATAGATATATGCAAACTTGTGTCAAACTATCGGTAAATCTTCGGTCTACATCCGGGTATAATTTGACGAAGGTTTTTCGAAAAACGATTGACATCTAGCGATTATAGTACACACTGGTGCCAAAACCCGAAATATCAGGGTTCAGGCCCCAAGAGGTTAATACAATTATATCTTGTCTCCATATCTAATGACCAAAACGTATATTTTCTTGATTTATATATATATATATATTCTATGGATCATATTCAAAGATATTTTGCGAAATTTGCTATGAATACAGACATTTGCTAATAAATTGTGCCCACTGCACAATTTATGATTGATGTACATTATCAAGTCAGTCGGGTTCGTTAGTTATTTTGTTAGATATGTAAACACATATTTTTTGAATATAAATAAATATATGGCGGCCATCTCGGATTCTTAAAATGACGGCCATCAAAGACCTACATTTCTCAATATCACTGCTGTAAACTGTCCAACCTTTTGATTTTGATGGCTAAGCCAAAATACTGAGGGGCAACGAATCCAATTGGATCAAATACAGTCAATTAAGCATAATGGAATTATTAGTTTCTAAGAGTTATACATGGACTGATACAACTTCCCTGTATTGTTGGTTCCAAAGAAGGCCCCAGAATGCTGATATATATCTTAACTATATAGTTTCCTTCTGTCAGACCGCAATCGTTTCCTAATTGTGTCGCGAAAGCGTCCGCGGGAAGGCGTCACTACACCAGTGACTAAGCACAATGTAAGGTGGTGCTATTTTGGAGTGCAAAGTGACGCCAAGTAGAGTGCCCGATGCACATGTGCATTATATTCAAGTCTTCAAGTATTTACTGCTAAAAGTGATGTTTCGCTATCCTGCAGTTGTAACGTGACTGTGTGCTAATGTAAGGAGGTTAATAAAATAAATATGAGATATAGATAAATACAAATAACTGTGCATTAAAACGATGAATAAATTACTAAAATAAATATAATAAATAGATAAATAAATTATTTGTACATTGAATTTCACGGTCATGCAATGTAAAGGATACGACACTAAAATGATAAATTAATAACATATTAGAATAACTAGATCAATACAATTACTAGTACATTAAATAAAAAAAATAAAAAAACAGGCAATCCATGATTAACACTAAAACAATCTACTAAAATGACAATGTCTGAATGACTGGGATGGCGGCTCTCTGTAACTAAGGATAAGCATACAAAAACTGCAATTCTTTTCAGCGACCTGTTCTGTCTGCAAGAATGATTGACGTCGTCGAGGAGGTCGTGCATAAGAATGATCCCAATGCTGGGAAGAAGAAGAAAAACCCCTCAGCCATGTGGACCATGATGAAGGACAAGGCCCTGGACACGGGGGTGCAAGGGGTGCCCAACATAGGACGGGCCAAACACAAAGTTCGGAAGTTTTTCTGGACACTTGTCGTGATTGGAGGGACGCGTGAGTGTTCTGGCACTGGGTGTTGCAACATCGTACAAAATACATCTTGTTCTGTATGTATGTATGTATGTATGTATGTATGTATGTATGTATGTATGTATGTATGTATGTATGTATGTATGTATGTATGTATGTATGTATGTATGTATGTATGTATGTATGTATGTATGTATGTATGTATGTATGTATGTATGTATGTATGTATGTATGTATGTATGTATGTATGTATTTATGTATAAATATATATATATATATATATATATATATATATATATATATATATATATATATATATATACATATACATATAACTAAGTGGCTGATATATCCATTAAGGTATCATCTTATGTTTGAAGGAATACAACTTAAAATATCCAAAATCCGTCTTCTACAGTACTTTTGACGTTATACTGTAATATAACATATGTATTTATAATTCCAATGCAAATGAATATTAAAACACTTTGCGACTTTTACAACATTTCTCATATGGTTTTGTATCATACCATTTTCTTCACCACGAAGTTAACTCAGTTTAGGACAGAGTCACGTACTTGCTGTGCTGGTGTTGTGTTCAGTGGTGTTGACGTGGCAAGTTACCCTCGCTGTGATGAAGTACTACAAATACCCAGTGAAGACACAAGTCCTACACAAGAAAGCCGGTCATCTCGTCTTCCCGGCCGTCACGATATGCAATCTGAACCCACTTCGCCTGAACTTACTCTCCCAGGCAGGGGATATGCTGGACGGATTCAAACAGGTAGAGTCTAACTCCGTACGCATATGAGCGTTTATCCTTGAACACTTTCGCCGATCTTCCTCCAGTCTCCTCACGGATTGTGTTTCCTCGTCTTGTAATATATATATATATATATATATATATATATATATATATATATATATATATATATATGTATATATATATTTATATATATATATATATATATATATATAAATATATATATATATATATATATATATATATATATATATATATATATATATATATATATATATATATATATATATATATATATGTGTGTGTGTGTGTGTATGTGTGTGTGTGTGTGTGTGTGTGTGTGTGTGTGTGTGTGTGTGTGTGCGTGTGTGTGTGTTTGTAACTGCATCTACTCTTTGGAATATGCTTTCTTCCAGTGTTAGCTCAGTAGAAATATTCCTACGTCATTTAAAACATACCTTTGAAATCTTGAATATCTTCCACAGCTCCTTGGGGTATCAATCAAATGGGTATTGACTCTGAGATCGATTAATCCTTTTGTATGTGCCTCTGATTTAGGAAGTTAAGGATCTAGGCACAATAGAAGTATATATACATGCAGCTATGCTGTCATATATATATATATATATATATATACATATATATATATATATATATATATATATATATATATATATATATATATATATATATATATATATATATATATATATATATAACATATATGTGTTGTTGTGTCTGTAAGACAGTAAAATTAAATGAATTTGAAATTCAGGCATCGCCTGTCGATAACACAAAGCCTGCCAATTTCGACGACTGGTCGACTGACGAAGACTACGATAAAGAATCGAGCGAGTTCGAGTCCTACCAGTCCTTCCTGATGATAACGGCCCAGCTAACGCCGTATCAACGTCGGGACATCGGCCACCAACTCGAGACGATGTTGCTCTCCTGCACGTGGAATGGAATGAGGTGTTCGCCAAAGTAAGTTTGACGTTACTGTAATTTTAAGTGAGATTTCGGAACATGTGCTATTTTGCGTGAGAGATTGGACGGATGGACGGATGGACGGATGGACGGATGGACGGACGGGCGGGCGGGCGGGCGGGCGGGCGGGCGGGCGGGCGGGCGGGCGGGCGGGCGGGCGGGCGGGCGGGCGGACGGACGGACGGACGGACGGACGGACGGACGGACGGACGGACGGACGGACGGACGGACGGACGGACGGACGGACGGACGGACGGACGGACGGACGGACGGACGGACGGACGGACGGACGGACGGACGGACGGACGGACGGACGGACGGACGGACGGACGGACGGACGGACGGACGGACGGACGGACGGACGGACGGACGGACGGACGGACGGACGGACGGACGGACGGACGGACGGACGGACGGACGGACGGACGGACGGACGGACGGACGGACGGACGGACGGACGGACGGACGGACGGACGGACGGACGGACGGACGGACGGACGGACGGACGGACGGACGGACGGACGGACGGACGGACGGACGGACGGACGGACGGACGGACGGACGGACGGACGGACGGACGGACATAAAAAAACACACACAGTTACATAAATAGAGTAATGATTGATATGAAGACAATACAGCAATTAAAATTCGCACGATACATATTGTACTAGTTAATATTTGCTGACACTCACTAAATGGAAAGAACAATAGACGGCAACCGAAACAAACGTATAGAATTGATTTGTAAAGTGGCTGCATATTTCTTAATTTAAATCGGCTCGTGGATATGACACGTCAATGTTCCGGTACCCGCCAAACGTTGGTGAAGCTGGTTATCCTAATCTACATAAACACGCCCGTGAACTAACAAATGGACAGCATTATATATTAATTCAAATATAAGCAGCTGTAACGGTGTCGCGTTTACATTTTTGTGGGCGTTAAATAACTACCGGGTGATATTTCTGCGCATGCGTGTTTCTTGGGAATGTGTATTTAGTACCATTCATGACTGTTGCGCTTACATTTATCCGGACGGTGTTTTGGTATGTGCCTACAATATGACATATTTGCTTTCTGCAAACATAAATAATTTCAGTCGTAAACCAGTTCGTCACTCATATGATTGGTCCCAAATTATAGAGCTTGTGTTTCCACAACAAACGAATCGTATTTGGCTACTGGATATTACTGATCACCACATGATCTATTTGCACCAAATAATATGCTTCACGCATGCGCATAAACATCACCTTGCTTATCAATAATTGAGACAACTCTAGTAGCAGGCAACACCACTGTCGTGTCGAGGTTCAGACCTACACTACATTGCCAATTATCAAGTCCTCGATTCACCTTAAATGTGTTAATGAGTATATCTACAATAACGGTGTCGCATTTATACCTCAACATCATGGCATGCTCAACTACTCTACACATTGTCAATGTTAATGTGATTCTACTAATCCAGAATATTTTATTGCAGTCCATCTAACTGTGTTATATGATTCATGCAATCACGATTTCGATTTAATTTTGCATTACTCAGTTTAATTTAGTATAGCTTCTTGCAGAGGACTGAATAGCATCGCTGTAATATGTACTGCCATCTGGCATACTTCATTTCAATAACGTTCTTCCCAGAAACTTCACGAGGTTCAACAACCATCTTTACGGCAACTGTTTCACGTTCAACTCCAACAACGTCAACAAGAGTTTAATAGTCAGCAAGCCAGGACAATTATATGGTGAGATCGTTCACGCAAGCACGCTTGCACGCACGCACGCACGCACGCACGCACGCACGCACGCACGCACGCACGCACGCACGCACGCACGCACGCACTCGCGCTTGCGCATATACAGTCGCCCGCCAACATACACCAAAGCGCGCACATTTACTGATGCACACGCACACGCATAAGTGTCACCTGTCCGTAGCGTGCATGAATGTGGTTGATGTGAATCAGTGAACCATTGACACTAATCTTTGGCAAAGTCGCTAACCGTTGCGGGCAATATCTTGTTGCGCAGATAATTTGGAAATTGCCGACGGCTAATGCCAGCTGGGTATTGGCCAGCATTTATGTTAATGAACACAATGACTGTCATAAAGTCAAGCCGATACAGGCGCTGTCTATGTACTCACAGGAACCAGGTGCAACTGTTTGCGCAGCTATGGGTGTGCGATTCACACTTGAACCTTAATCATAACCTATGATTTCTTTCTACTAAGCGGTAATTATGCGGACCCGACCAAAGCCTTCATTAGTCACATTTCCTGTATACATATGTGGGAGTGCCACAGCACACGCAAATTAGACAATGACAGTTGTTAATTAGTGTGGCAAGTCACACCACACGGTGAATATTACTAATATGTAGAATCTGACACATTTATGAGGGTCTTTAAATGAAGGCTAGTATTTAGTACCCGAATATTTTAATGGGCATTTAATTTGTAACGGTGCTAGACATGGGACGATTAATTAGTTTGACAAGAGCAACCGAACGATACCATGGCTATGACTGGAATTGAAACGAATGCTTATCGGGCATGCTTTAGCATACTTGCTCGTCGTATCAACAACAGCGGTACATAGATAATTCGATGTACTTTGTATCTCTAACAATAACATATGAACATGTTTTGTGACAGGTCTGAAACTAGAGTTGTACGTAGAACAAGACGAATACATCGAATCGCTGTCGGACGCCGCTGGGATGCGCATCCTTGTCCACAACCAGACGGAGATGCCCTTTCCCGAAGATGAGGGCTTCAGCGTCAGTCCCGGCAGCAAAACATCCATTGGCTTAAGCAAGGTGGTTATTACCAGCACATGTGCCCAGCTTGGCCCGCCTGGTCGGCATAGTATACAGGAAGAACACGAATATTATTTAGTTTCAGATCTCTCTCTCTCTCTCTCTCTCTCTCTCTCTCTCTCTCTCTCTCTCTCTCTCTCTCTCTCTCTCTTAGCTGTCCATCGTTTCCGATGATGACATCAGTGTAGGGTTTCGTACGTTACGTGCTTTCCTCGTTGGTGAGAGAATATTCTAATTTGAGATGCATAGCCTCTCCCGCAGTTGACACAGAAGATGACAGGGGCAGAAGCATCAGGAAAGCCATGGCGGATATTGTGATCATGTTGGTATTTTTGTGATATCTTTTCTTCAATGTGGCGTTTTCCTTTGTGAATGGCCTGCCTCCACTGTTGTCGGAGAACATGTATAGTTCCGTAAAGATAAGTATTAAGTGTCGTTGTCTGGTGGTAATGTATCATTTTTGATTTAATATAATAGCAAATGGAACACACACCACCCCCCACATTTGGGAATGAACGTTCAATGATAGGCACACACATTCGCATACGCACAAAGTTCTTGCGCGTACATCAATGCGTATGTGTGGATGACTGTATATACGTACATTGACACATAAATGGACACCCGCGTACAAATGTTTTCAATAATTCTTCAACATATCAAAACTGAACACTGTTGCATACATTAGCCACCGGCCGGGTATCACTAAACACTAACATTAATCACAATCACATATCACAATAAACAGTATACTTTCATTTCCGACTACGTTCGGTTATTACATCACGTCTTTCAAATATGAGATAGCGAACATCCATCACTGCTGTCTGGTCTACAGGTGAACGTGATCCGAGCCTCGTCGCCACACGGAAGTTGCGTAACCAAGACCAAGGCACAGAACGCGGAGGTCAATGCCTTCCTGGAAGAAGTCCCTACCATTGGCTACACGTCAGATGTGAGCATTTGTAGTTTGCTATTAGCAGAGAGTGGCACAGTTTGTTGTTTGTTGATACAGTCACAGTTTGTTATTAGTAGAGACAGTCACAGTTTGCTGTTTGTAGAGACAGTCACAGTTTGATGTTAGTAGAGACAGTAACAGTTGATGTTAGTAGAGACAGTCACAGTTTGCTGTTAGTAGAGACAGTCCCATTTTGATGTTAGTAGAAACAGTCACGGTTTGGTGTTAGTAGAGACAGTCACAGTTTGCTGTTAGTAGAAACAGTAACAGTTTGCTGTTAGTAGAGACAGTCACAGTCTGCTTTTAGTAGAGACAGTCACAGTTTGCTGTTAGTAGAGACAGTCACAGTTTGCTGTTTGTACAGACAATAACAGTTTGGTGTTTGTAGATACAGTCACAGTTTGGTGTTAGTAGAGACAGTCACAGTGTGGTGTTTGTAGAGACAGTCACAGGTTGTTGTTTGTAGAGACAGTCATAGTTTGCTGTTTGTAGAGAGAGTCACAGCTTCCTGTTTGTAGAGACAGTCACAGTTTGCTGTTATTATATACAGTCACCGTTTGCTGTTAATAGAGACAGTCACAGTTTGGTGTTAGTAGAGACAGTCACAGTTTGCTGTTTGTAAAGACAGTCACAGTTTGCTGTTTGTAAAGACAGTCACAGTTTGCTGTTTGTAAAGACAGTCACAGTTTGCTGTTTGTAGAGACAGTCACAGTTTGCTGTTAGTAGAGACAGTCACAGTTTACTGTTAATAGAGATTGTCACAGTTTGCTGTTAGTAGAGACAGTCACAGTTTACTGTTAATAGAGATAGTCACAGTTTGCTGTTTGTAGAAACAGACACGGAAAAGTGATGCCACCTCCCGGCGCATGGGTAACCGAGTCAGTTTGCCAGTTTGCCGACTAGAGTAACGGACGATGGATAGTCAAATGAATTCTTATCTAATATACAAACCTGTGATCCATCTATGTCATCCATCTGTTCACTGTCTGCTCCAGGCGTGTCGCAAGACGTGTTACCAAGTACACCTGATGAAAGACTGTGGTTGTTACGACACGAGATATCCGAACTATCCCGACATCAAGCCTTACATGAACATAGCCAACATAACCACGATGCTGCCGTGCAGATCGCCAACGGCAATAGCGCAAGGAAAGGGTACGTGCACTCTGTCAAGTGTTCATACATACATACCCAAGCAAGCAGGCAATCACACGGGACACAAACATATCCTGTAACGCCTTTGCATGCAGCAGTGCTCGCGCGCACGCTCGCACTCACAAATATGCAAATATGCAAATATGCACACATGCGCACGCACGCACGCACGCACGCACGCACGCACGCACGCCGCGCACGCGCACGCGCACGCGCACGCGCACGCGCACGCGCACGCGCACGCGCACACGCACACGCACACGCACACGCACACGCACACGCACACGCACACGCACACGCACACGCACACGCACTCGCACACGCACACGCACACGCACACGCACACGCACACGCACACGCACACGCACACGCACACGCACACGCACACGCACACGCACACGCACACGCACACGCACACGCACACGCACACGCACACGCACACGCACACGCACACGCACACGCACACGCACACGCACACGCACACGCACACGCACACGCACACGCACACGCACACGGACACGCACACGCACACGCACACGCACACGCACACGCACACGCACACGCACACGCACACGCACACGCACACGCACACGCACACGCACACGCACACGCACACGCACACGCACACGCACACGCACACGCACACGCACACGCACACGCACACGCACACGCACACGCACACGCACACGCACACGCACACGCACACGCACACGCACACGCACACGCACACGCACACGCACACGCACACGCACACGCACACGCACACGCACACGCACACGCACACGCACACGCACACGCACACGCACACGCACACGCACACGCACACGCACACGCACACGCACACGCACACGCACACGCACACGCACACGCACACGCACACGCACACGCACACGCACACGCACACGCACACGCACACGCACACGCACACGCACACGCACACGCACACGCACACGCACACGCACACGCACACGCACACGCACACGCACACGCACACGCACACGCACACGCACACGCACACGCACACGCACACGCACACGCACACGCACACGCACACGCACACGCACACGCACACGCACACGCACACGCACACGCACACGCACACGCACACGCACACGCACACGCACACGCACACGCACACGCACACGCACACGC
>OZ024855.1:13034668-13099668 GCA_964017155.1 Oasisia sp. SBJ-2009
TAATTATCCAAAATTGCCTATTAGTTATAAAAGAAAAAGGAAATTACGTGTTTTTCAATGAAGTCACATTATTTATTTTATCAATATTTCTATAAACATCCCGCGTGTACTGCGAGCATGCAAGCTTATATTACATAAGCGATGTTTTAACAATAATAACTAAAACAATAACATGTTAATATTACTGTTTTTAAATCCTTCTTTTTCTACCACCATAATATTTCCAATATATATTCATATTCCTTTTTACATTTTAGTGATTTATTGTTCCGATAATTAATAAAGTGTCTTGTTCAAAAATAATTATTATTACATATCTGATGGTGGAAATGTCATTCATGAGTAGAACAAATAGCTTCAGTAATATGTTCTTATGCATAATGGTTGTGTATGTGCTGAATGAAAATTATTATTACGTCGTACTTATTTTACTACTTTAATTATTTATTACTATTAACCATACTTTTATATTCATTTATTACAACTGTTGTTATGTAATTTGTATGTTTATTTATGACTGATAAGTCAGCTTAGTTAATGATATAGAAACATGTATTTTCATTATTTATTTTTAAATAATATTACATAAATAAAATATTATATTATAATAAAAAAAATGTTTGTTTATTTAATATAGCGCCACATCCAATTTAAACTTGTTCATGGCGTTTTACATACATTAAAATGCTAAACAACAAATACACACCAGAAGAAAAAAAACATAAATATACTAGAAACATATATGAACAATTATAAAAATAAAATATAAATATAAAAATAATAAAACTTATAATTTCCTGCAAATCATAGTGATGATAATAATTAATTATTATATTATTTATAAGTAATTAAACTATTTCGCGCGTGTGAAGTAAAACAATTAAATATTCGCAGTCAGAATCGTGGCGTCTAGCGGTATTTTGTGTAAAGCTTTTAAAAGCGATTTTACGGTACCGCTGGGCGGCCGAACAAGTTGTACTCGAGGTCTGCGCGTTTTTGTGTGTGAATTTTGTTCGTTAGAGGAATGCAAGAGATTTTATTACATAACATAGTGTATGCATATGTATGTAAGATATGTGAGGAGAAGTTTGGCGGCTGTTGGTGGTCGTTTTGATGGTCAATCAAATCGGGTCGTCTAGGATCCGCGCTGTGTCTGTGACTGTCCAAACGAATCCACCGAACCACTGTTTCAGTTCTGCTCGATTCATAGGTTAACAAGAAGACATCTTACTGATACTGTCTTTCACTGTACTATTACTATAAGCGTTTGAGGAACAGTGTGGCATATTGATGTCGCGATTTCGTTGTAAACCGACGTAAGGCAACTTTTAGCGTACCGCTTGGCTCTCTGTTATGACAGCTGAACCAGCAGACGACTCTCTGACGTATTACTTTTCCAAACTGCTGGGTTGTGATTGGTTGCAAGGTCCAAGATGGGCCGGTTCATGGTGTCGGTGATTTAGCTAGATTTTCCCACTTTAAGACGACTTTCTGAGGTAACCACTAAGGTGAAAAATTGGATTGTAGATGCAAATGATTAGCTAGTGTAAACTCTTTTAGGTGCATAACACTAAACTGTTGCCTTTTTTTCACTTTAACAAAACATAGGTGTGAAATCGGAGCTGGTGAATTCTCACAGACAGCTGTGAGTCCTGCAATGCGATCGAATATTTTGTCCGTCTAAGTATGTTGGGGTATCCAAAAATCACTCTAAGCTCTGTCCGTACTGACAACTTCTCTGGTTCATGGTCTGTTTTGCCTTGTGCACCACTGTTGTCGAGCATCCTAGGGTTTTAATGAAATGATGGGACTACGTTTGAAACTATATCGTGGTGTTGTATTGAAATGTGTCACGTTGTCAACACTTCTATTCTGTTCGCAGGTTTCGGACTTGCTGTCGGACCTGGGTGGACAGGCCGGACTATGGCTCGGAGTGTCCGTCATCGCCTTCTTCGAATTCATTGAACTGTTCTTTGACGTCATCTGTGTGGCCGTTGGCCGTAGAAAGTGCAAAGGCAATAGCGTTGAGACAATTGAGAAGACGTAACCCTGTCTCCGTTCAAAAGGTTCGATGTGATGACCAAGCAACATTTCGACAGAACGCGAGGAAGCGTTCGCGGTGAGAGTAGGTCTGTCGTCGACGGATAGCTGACGTAATACTCTAACGTCAATACAGCGCATCGTGGCTAGGCCGCAGACGACGTTTATCCCTTTTGCAGCGACTTAAAGGGACACTCCAGTCAGTGCGAGGTTCACAGTGTTAACTTACATATGCATACGATATTGGTTGTGTCTAGTAATTGTGCACAGAGATCGTTAATAAACAATTAGTTATAGTTTAACCGTATCAAAAACATGCTATAATTGTGATAGTGACGTAAGCAATCCGCTACGTACTGGTTACATCAAATACCATTGGGCAGATATAGGATGTTCAACGTGCATGCGCCAGTGACGTAAGCGGTTTATGTCACTGACGCATATGTCTCAAGATGAATCCAATATGGAGTGTTTCTGATACAATTATACTATAATTAATTGATTATTAACGATTTTGTGCACAAATACTAAGCACAACCAATATATTATACAGTTGTAAGTAAATGATGTGCATCTCTCACTGACTGGAGGAGTATCCCTTTAAAGCAATTTGTGTTAGTAGGACTACGATTTAAAAACACGGCATGCTATTAAATGATTTTTATTCGCTAATAATTATTGGCACAAGATACATTAGGATGGAGTGCGGATAAAAGCAAGGACTATCTTACTTTCCGACAATAGGCGGGACAACCTACACACACGCGCCACATTAACGAGCTTCAGAATCATTACGTTTCCGCTGTTTAGCGATGTATCATGATATCGGAAGACATGGTGAGAGGAAGGATCTGTTGAAATTATGTCGCTGCTGCGGCGTCATACATTCAGTATCTCCACTATTTCGTCGTCTGATTACAGGCATCGGAAAACGATAGGGTTTCGGCGGTTGAAACATGTTCACAGTCATCTCGCCGTACTTCTGACTTATTGGGGAAGAAACACATGTCTGCACTGTCGACATTATTTCAGGGGGCAGGTCCCCATGCCCCATATTTCATCTCCTATGCAGAAAGGCGTGTCTGATCACAATACGCCGTGATATAAATTTCGTTGAAGGATTTTCAGAACTTGTTTCAGCAATTGTGATATGTCAATACAATTGAATAAACAACACAATATCGTATGTTTATATATTTTGCTAAAGTCAACTTAATCATACATTATTAATCGTTGAGAAACGCCACAAAGGTCGTGTGGTAAAAAGCCATTTAAATACCTAAGGAAAAGTCAACATTTATACATAGGCGAGGGTGAACAGATTTTTTTTAGAGACATGTTAACACCAAATTGTCTAATACAATTATATTTAACCATGTCTTTGCGTATGTTATTTTCGATTGAAAGGTGTGCGGTTTGAAAGAGAAACACCCAACTTTGATGTCGTCCGTCAAATCAAATACATAATTTTTTTAATTCAATCACCGCAATGTTGCCATACTGAAGGTCATTTTGTTCCGAGAGCTCAGTGTGTGTATGTATGTTTGTTTGCATGTGCGTGTGTGCGAGTCACGTTACTCTGACGTTTGCAGCCACGTAACAATCAGTAGTGCGCCGGACTGACTGTTTGGTGCATAGCTATATAGTAACCATCATCACTCCCCGTAACAACGTATACGTAATTTGCTCGATAAAAACACATCTTGTAATAAGTAAATTTGTCAATCGGCTAAGTTGCTGATTAGCACTCAAATAGCATTTTTAGCACAGCACGACTAGAATAACAAAATCAATACCTTTCTTTAAAAAACATATTTTTATTACAAACATAACACGTAAAGGAAAACATAAACATCTTAGTAATGTACAACGTGAAGAAAACAAGTTTCAATTGAAGCAGTGCTTACATGCGTAATGCAACGGCTGCTTGTTTTCTAACATCCAATGTTTGGACGAATGCATTATCAACGTTTTCATAATGTTCTTATAAGTGCAATACTGCTTACATCACATACTGTGTGTTAGTCTGCCTTCAGGTAGACAATTCGTTTGTAATACGATCACATGCTTCACCAGCATAGTTTATAACAAACTGTTTTGTTCACATTGCTTATACAATAAACAACACATTTATGTCACATTATATATTTAGACTAACGTAACAGTTCGAATGTGTGCTAATATCTTTGCTTATGACTACATTATTTCTGATATGGTATTACAACTCTTTTTGGTAAACGTCTTGTTTCTCCAGCTTGGGTAGTCAACGAAAGTGTAAAGCGAAAGGTAACTTTTTAAATAGCGCAGTATTACATCTTCAGACTTTGCGCTTTATTACTTTCTGGCAGACAAGTTCAGTCGAATCACCTCGTCTTTTCTGGGAAGCATCCATCATAATTGAACGCATCATACATACTACTTTGTTGGAAACGTTACCTAGCAAGCGTAAAGTCAAGTCCGATATCGTGTCTCTCAACACGTGAGTCTTTATTGTTATACCATTGCAAGCACAAGACCGACAACGTATGTCAATTGACTAATGACTGGTGGTATTTGCCGGCCTGTCTGGTGTGATCGTCTTCTCCACCTGCTCAGTGTAAGTACTTTTCTTCGGCAGCAGGTGTGTGCATGGGTCGCTCTTTCTGATCACCCATTTCCCATTATCACTGCAACAGACAAAGGTTAAGTAAATCGGAAGAAGACGCGTTAACCAATGAAAGCTGCAATATACAATCATTGCTCGATTTTAGTCACATCGATAAGTTAGTTGTCTCGCACATATTACATTCCTATGTTATTTCCGTAAGCAAAACTATAGGAAATTAGACATAGTGAAATTATGACCTTATTAAGGTCACATTTGACCAGTCCAAAAGGGAGTATTTGTAATTGTGTATACATTCGAGATGTACCATATAAAATATGTTATTTGTTCATAAGTGTTTGTTTTGTTGCTACTTTTGTCTTGCAAATGATGCATACATTGGGTGTTATCTGTGAGCAACAAGTTGATGCATAACTCTGTATATGTGAATCACGTCGAACTTGCTGTGCCAGGGTGATTAATTATGCAGCCCAATTATTCACAAGCCCAGTAAACCACACAATTCCCGTTGATGTTAAACACAGTGGACTTGCCGGATAAAACCGATATCTGTCGAACTGAACCGAATAGTCATGACTATGCCTTATACGGATAGCACAGACGGAGCCCAAACAAGAAATCACGGCGAAGTAAATGTTTCGATATGTAGTCAGGGTTATAAGTGATTAATAAAATACATTTGTAATTAAATGTAATTAATGTAACTATATTACGTAGTTACGATGGCAAGATTAATTCAAAATTTTAATAATATATAATAATAATTAATAATAGATAACAATTCCGTAAGAAACCCTTTGATAATGACAATCAATGATACAAGAATGTAAAATACAAACTCAAGGATATTGACAAGTCTTCAGGGGAGAATACTATTTAAAAGACGGCGCGAACAAATGAAATAAGACAAATGGTTTTTACATCTAAGTCAAAGAAACACACATATTTTTATACGTACATGATTCTAATTATTTTGGCTTCGAATGTTGTGACTATTACCATCAGTTTACTACTGCTATAATGTTCACTTATTTTATATATTGATATATTGATATATTGATTTTAGGGCGTCTCCAGTGGAGTATATCCACATTACATCAAATGGTAGTAAGATTATTGATTGACTCACTTCTTGCAGCATTTCATGACGTCAGCGTCGTATACTTTGTAGCCGCAGCATTCTTCTGAGCCCTTCTTTTTGTCATACAGCTGCTCATCGCAGCATATCTGTTCGCTTCTCTCGTAGTCTTTGTGGCCGCATACTGTAAATATAAATCACCACGTCGTCAGAATCGATGGATACATGAAACTGTAATAACGTACATTTAACATTGTAAATGGTTGGGCAAATCCATCGTTTCATTTATATTCAATAATTCAACGATAATTCAACGATAATTCGTCGGTATGTTATAGTCATTGATTCATAGGAATGGTCCTACTCGCGCTCGGTGCATACACAAATATAAAACACACGCACTAACTGCGCATGAACAAGGAACACGTTATTCACAGAAAGCCAAAATCTAGGACAGTATAGAACAAAACTCGTATTGGCAAATTTATATATTACTTGCATAACGGGTATATTCAGCATACGTCCTGTACTTAATGTCACGTATTTAATGTTGTGGAGTAAGAAGTGCGCAATGTATAGAGTAGAGACGTACCGATGTGAGGGTAGTATATGGATCGTGCCTCGTTGTACGCCGAACACGCCAACACCATGCTCAGTGCCAGAAAGATGCCGAAATACCTGCAAAAAGCACATAATTAGTGGAACAAAGTGTAGGAATATGGCTACTGTCTCAGTCGCGTGCTTCTGATTAAAAACAAATACACGTATACCGCGAACGATAGAAAAAAACAAAGTTGGACATCCTGCATGTGTCAGTATACCAGCATGAGAGTACACACAATAATCCCATAGAAGAACGAGCACGCATGCACGCCCGCACGTATCGTGTGAGCATGTTGTTTGTGTCTTAGACGCAAGCTTATGATATGTATATATATATAAATATATATATATATATATATATATATATATATATATATATATATATACTGCTTAAATAGTCAAAATCAAAGCTGGACACTCCGAATGGGTCACACACACGCATGCACGCACGCACGTACACACGCACACACACACATACACACACATACATACACGCACATACACATACACATACATGTACATACACCAAACAAACATTATATCGTAACATATGTCAATACGCTACGGAATAAATTACTATTCAGTGTTCAAACTTATTTTCTAACTTCAACATGAATAATCTAACCTTGAATAAAAGATTAAACGTCACCAGTTGTCATACCCCCGGCCAGACACAAAGCATTAATGAATAGACAGAGAGTAAATCAACACTTACATGATGGTTGCGACTGGGATCGGTCAAACTGTAACTGCGATCGTTTCTGTTTTGAAGGTGGTGTATGATTGAAGCCATCTCATCTCATCTTATTTATAGTATTTCGCGGGGGAAATGCCAGACGAGTACAAGCCCCGTGTTTACCAGTCATTACTTCAAATCACCAATCAGAAGTTTAGGAGTCAAGTAAAATTAGCGTGACCTGTTAGATATCACTCTCTAAGAAGAAGACACTGTGACATTCGAGGTCACGATGATTGCTAGAAGACCTTTGTGTTTGCAGCCAGAGTATGTGTTCATGTCAACACTACATAAACATTATTATTGTTAGTTTCTGTCACGTGAATGATGCTGACATATAAACAGGAAGACATCCTTGTACATTTTCGTGGACTTACTCAAAACATTCTTGTGCAATAGGCTAATTGTGGTTTGCATCGATATTTCCTTTATTCACAGTCTAAGAGAAGAAGAATTATAATTTGAAGAACAGCCCACGAGGGAGACCTTAGGACGTCATGTTAATCAATAGGCACAAGGAATATATAAGTATTGAATATACATATAATATGCATTTTGAAATCCTGCCTATTTAATAATAATACACTTTATTTATACACTAAAATCCAAAATACAAACTCTGTTTAGTAGCGTTGACAACATTAAAACATTATAAATTATAAATATAATAAAAGTACAAGTAAAACATAAGTACGTATATCTAAATCAATGTTTTACGGAAACTGAGCTAGAAAAATAAAAATTAAACATATATGGCATTGCTGCGATCTACATTCATTTTATCTGTCCATGTAGCCAAGAAATATATATATATATATATATATATATATATATATATATATATATATATATATATATATATATATATATATATATATATATACATACATACATACACACGTACACATACATACAACATACATTTACACCGTCAGTTAACTGGAGGAGCTCTACTTGACATTTACTGTGATAGCTATATTAAGTGTTGAATTAATAAACTGAACGTTGGACAAGTGACAGTTGTAAATCTAAGAATAGTATTTGAAACGAGGTCGCTACGACCTGCCAAAGTAACAGGTTAACAACTTGACCTTTGACATTCTGATTAATGTCAGGTTGACTTCCTTCGGATAGTCTTTCTCCTACAAGAGTTCTACAAAATTGGTAGCGTTCGGCAAGCACATTACGAATCGAAATGACATAGAAACCCAGATAACAGCTGGATTATTGAAATGAATAAGTAAATATGTGCTTTTTCATCATAATATATGTATATATATATATATATATATATATATATATATATATATATATATATATATATATATATATATATATATATATATATATAACAGTTTGATGTAGACACGTTTCGTCTTGCAATATTTACGTTACAAGACATCAATTTCAACAATATAAGATACTTGTGGTCTCCATGCTCCTTTATGGGTGCGAAACCTGGACATTGACGGCAGAAACGAGGAGCTTCACATTTGAAACGAACTGCCTACTACGTGCCATACACACAAAGCACAACACCAATGACCATGTCAGGCAACAGGTATTTGCTTGCTATCAGCAATGAAACGCTGCAACGTCCCTTGAATTGTACATGTCATGATAAACAAATCTCTATTTACCACCATCCTTCAGGAAACAGAAGATGGAAAAGAAACAGAGAACGACAACGAAAGTCTTGGGGAGAGAATATATGGGACTTGACCGGCCACAACTTCATGGGACGACATATATCATAGACAAGCCACACTTGCAAACGTGGAAGAGGAGAGAGAGAGAGAGAGAGAGAGAGAGAGAGAGAGAGAGAGAGAGAGAGAGAAGAACTGCGCTGAATCTGTAAGAGTCTCTTTGAGCAATGCGACGTCTATCAGACACGGGAAGGGTGAATGAACTTAAGTTTACTTCTTATTTCTTCTTTGTATTGTGGTTATGAATATTGCCATCATTAGTATTAACCCCAAACGACGGACGAGGGATACTGTTCCAAATCACCATTGGTGGTGTCTTAGCAGGAGTACATTATTGTGCGATGACTATTTCTGATGATTACTGAATGTTGATTTACCTGTACGAATATAAATTACATAATGTTTCCATATGTTTTCATGAACATGTATCCAGCAAACGTCTTGACAGAAAATAAAATAATGTTCTGCCAGTAGCCGACGTTCATATGACCTGCATAGTGTCATTTTATAAATGGATAACATTTTAATTTTTATTTCAAATGTATATATTTAATTTTCTAAAATGTCAGTTTGTTTCATTAAGAATGTTAGTAAGGTCTGCCTTTTTGGTTTAGTGAGATATCGGTTCTAGGTCGTATAGTTCACAATACATTAGATTTAATGGGCGTCATTTTGTTTCTTAAAAAAATGGCGGATGTGAATGTCGGTCAAGGTAAACAATTAATACTTTTGAAATAGTTACAACAGTAACATTCTCTTTGATGGTCGCCATTTTGTAAAATTGTGGGTATAAAGGTTGACTAAGTTCAAATGTAAAATATATGACACATTTGAAATAACTGGGTACTTCGCTATATTTTGACACCATTATAGACACTATCATGTCTGCTTGTGAAGTGTTTTGGTTTAGGAGAATGTTGTACAAGTTAGTTAATGTCATGTTGCATATGTGCGTCATTTCAAAAAAGAAGGTGTTGTCTGCCCTTATTGACCAGGTTCAAAATATCGTCGATATATTCGTTGAGGGGATTTATAGAGCAATGCATATACGTTGTAGTCAGTTAAATATACATAAACATAAGAGTGTCACCCGCTGTTAGAGTGAGTTACCAGCTGTCGAACGATTTACCGATAATGTATAGAGAACGCTCACATGTATTTGTTTAAGGATTGCAAAGATTAAAGAGCGCAGGTCAGATACATTTCATAGACAGTCATTATTTAGTGTCATTCAGTTAGCTATGACGATATCAGCTGGCACCACATTTACCTAATTAGAACAGCTAGATCATGACGTAACACACTTCGTGACTGATTCTAGGTGTACATCAGATATGCAGGAGCCTATATTCACTATTGACCATGCAATCTTGTTCCGTTTAGGCACGTGTCCAACTGCAACATTCCTTCTTCAACCAGCACTTGAGTACCACTTCGTGTCATTCACTTAAGATCCTAAATGACAACAACTCAGACACATTTGTTCTAATTTTGAGACAGTGTCCATATGGTGTCCAAAAATACTTCGTAGCTTCAGGTGTCGCCGTATTGACCTTTGTCCAGTGCTACCTGACATGGCACGTCCGTCTGAAGTAAAGTTTCTAGGAACACAACAAACGAAATTGCACTGAAACACGATCCTCCTTCATGTATTAATTGTGGTCGAAATGGGACCTCACTCACTATACATACTAGAATCGCTTTGTATATTTATATCGAATGGCAACTACAATATAATGACCTCTAGTATCCCAGTGTAAATACAGTTGTTTTGCTTTTGGCACTTGACAAATAACATAAACTCGTGGCGCTAAAATAGTGTGTGTCATGGAAGACAGTGTAACATCTAAATTATCAATACACTACTAGTGTATTAAGGACATCTTCTCTGAGGCGCTGATGTCTATACTCTTGTTTCGTTGTGTGGACAATGGGGCTTTGATCTTTTGATCTTTGATCTTTATATATCAGAGAACACAACAATATCGACATTCCTACCTTTTATGTTACAAAGTTAATTCATTGAATATAATATACGCACACGCACACGCACACGCACACGCACACGCACACGCACACGCACACGCACACGCACACGCACACGCACACGCACACGCACACGCACACGCACACGCACACGCACACGCACACGCACACGCACACGCACACGCACACGCACACGCACACGCACACGCACACGCACACGCACACGCACACGCACACGCACACGCACACGCACACGCACACGCACACGCACACGCACACGCACACGCACACGCACACGCACACGCACACGCACACGCACACGCACACGCACACGCACACGCACACGCACACGCACACGCACACGCACACGCACACGCACACGCACACGCACACGCACACGCACACGCACACGCACACGCACACGCACACGCACACGCACACGCACACGCACACGCACACGCACACGCACACGCACACGCACACGCACACGCACACGCACACGCACACGCACACGCACACGCACACGCACACGCACACGCACACGCACACGCACACGCACACGCACACGCACACGCACACGCACACGCACACGCACACGCACACGCACACGCACACGCACACGCACACGCACACGCACACGCACACGCACACGCACACGCACACGCACACGCACACGCACACGCACACGCACACGCACACGCACACGCACACGCACACGCACACGCACACGCACACGCACACGCACACGCACACGCACACGCACACGCACACGCACACGCACACGCACACGCACACGCACACGCACACGCACACGCACACGCACACGCACACGCACACGCACACGCACACGCACACGCACACGCACACGCACACGCACACGCACACGCACACGCACACGCACACGCACACGCACACGCACACGCACACGCACACGCACACGCACACGCACACGCACACGCACACGCACACGCACACGCACACGCACACGCACACGCACACGCACACGCACACGCACACGCACACACGGTTTGTATATATGTGTGTGTAAGTATGTATATGTGTGTATGTATATTACATGTGTGGGTGTGTAAGTGTGTGTAAGTGCTCATATGTGTGTATGTGTGTATGTGCGTGTATACATAGGTGTGTGTGTGTGAATCAAGCTACTCGTACCTTTGCAGCCACATAACAATAAGCAGTGCCTCAGGCGCGGCAGTTTCGCTCTTTTTACTAACTTAGTCATTGCCCCCAATATATCATCCTCTGTGTGACTGATAGCTAGTTGAAATGAAATGTAAACACACTAATACTGATCACTGTTGATAATGCAATGCAACGTAGCAGTTTGTCTTCTGTACGCATAGTATTAATCACCATATTACGCCAGCTTGTTTGATAATGAATCAAGAACTGGTCTTTGAAAGTAACTTCAATTTCGAACAACACGTCTTTCAAACGTGTCTGCTTTGTCATTATTTTCACGGTTGTCACCGTTTTAGCCAATGTATGACGTTTAATGTTGTTCAGTACTATTGCAAGAACGCATTTTAGCAGCATACTTGACAAATCCCCTATATAATATTGCTAGCAAGGATAGTATAACATGGCAACGAGTCTAAAATTCTCTGACAAGTGTACTAATAAGAACCACTAGTTATTCTCGCGTTGTACCATGTGTGACATCTTTATTCTGTACGATATCGTATAATATGTATGACCAGCACCACTGAGGAACCATATTATTTTCTTTCTCGGCTCACTACTACACAAATACCTGTCCATCTTCGAAGGGTCAGCACAAACTTTAGAACTATGTATTTTCTGTTGGTGCTCTAACTCTTAGTGTTAGATATGTTGAACATTTTACAATACTCCGTCGTTGTCTCGTTGCAACATTTCTTAAGATCCATAGCACCGGAGAGCATTGCCATATTTGTTGAAAACCGGAATAACACACTTTTCTTCGGAATACATATTTATTACAACCGTATAATGCGAAACATTGATAACGCCTAGTACCTTGCAAAGTAAATAAAACATTAGCTTCAGTTGAATGAGTACTATCTTGTAAAAACGCAACGGATATTTGTTTTGTAATTTCCTGTATTTTAGGAATACCATGTTATCAAAAGATGTACATCAGCTAAACCCGTGGTTATTGCTTACACCACAACAATACATCACTCATATATCATGTCTACATGTAAACTATTTTTTTGTAATACGAACGCTCGCTCAAACAGTGCAGTTTATATAATATAGTGTAAGTGTACACTAATCATGCATTTGTTTCTCATTGTACATTAGATAAACGTTTTTAAACCTCATAGTTATCTAGCTTGGCAATCAATGAAATTGACATGTGTTGTACTTCCGCAATAACACTAGTAATAACATATCAATGTTGCGAGAGTTATATATATAATAATAATAAAGCTTTATTGCCATATTCAACGTGTACAAATTACATGATAAATTGGAATGTAGTCTGGCGTTGACTTACATAGTGCCTAAATATACAGTAAAATAGAATACGGCAAACAAATATAAAACATAGATATAAAATATACATTGTACACGATATGTTCTTTAAAATAAAAAATAAATATTTTAATATAGTAAATAACTAAAGACAACATTAAAATAATAGATTATCTATTTAGCAATAATTGTGGTGTAAATTAGTAAATAAAAAAATAAAAAATAAAATGTCCTTTAAAAATAGACATACACTATAAGAGGACTACAATTAAAATTATATTTACAATTACAATTGAATTACAATTGAATGCGTCCAATTTTGTTTAAAAATAGCTACATATACAGAGTAAAGACGTGTCACACGACATGCATCTCCACACTAGGGTGTTTTTGTCCGTCCATTGCAAGCACAGTATCGACTGCGTATCTACGTTACTAATGACTGTGTTGCATGGACATGTCGTGCTGTCATCCTCGGTGATATTTGACCAATTGTTTTTAACATCAGTTTTGTCGTCAATACAGAGATCGTTGACGACTAAGGAATTTTATTCGGCGGAAGACTCTCAGTGTACTGTCGTGACTGCCGTAGATGCTCATCATCGCAGGTGTCGTTCTTACTGTACAACAAACACTAACATATGTTCAACTAATATAATATTTTCAAAAGTGACACGTTCTACAAATATCACGTCACTACTATGGAGTAGTCCGCAGTGCCGCTACTGCTGGCCAACTCACACCTCCACAATCCTCGTGACGTTGTTTATTAATAATTAATACATATAACTATCCCCTGGTTGACTTTGCTGGCAACAACCTACGCTCCTGTATTAAATAAGGCTTTGATATGCGAGTATTACTGACCATAGATTGTATTTAATATAGTGATATGTAAGCTGAAATATGAAAATGTTAAATGATTTCAAATATGAGACACATTATGTTTGCTGTGAACTCCTGATTGTTTACTTATGTGTTTGCAAGTTGTGCATTTATCAAGTTACACAACTGCTATCTTACAACTTAGCAAATGATAATAATTATGTATTAAAAACTATAGCTGTAAGCATAAGTACATATGTCTAAATCAATGTTTTGCAGAAAATGAGCTAGAAATATATATATATATATATATATATATATATATATATATATATATATATATATATAATATATATATATATATATATATATATATATATATATATATATATATATATATATATACGTACATATATACATACACGTACACATACATACAACATACATTTACAACGTCATTTAACTTGAGGAGCTCTACTTGACACTGACTAATATAGCTAAATTAAGTGATGAATTAGTAAACTGAACGTTGGACAGGTGACACTTGTTGACCATAAATAGTTTTTGAAACGAAGTCGCTACGACCTGCCAAAGACACAGGTTAACAACTTGACCTTCGATATTCTGATTAATGTCATGTTGACTTCATACGGATATACGTCCTCCCATAATATATATGCAAAACTGGTAGCGTTCGGCAAGTATATTACGAATCGAACTGATATAGAAACCCAAGTAACAGCTGGGTTATTGAAATGAAAACAGTAAATATCTGGTTTTTCATCATAATATTTATAAACAGTTTATGTAGACACGTTTCATCTTGCAATATTTATATTTCAAGACGTCAGCAAATGTGAACACTATAAAATACTTGTGGTCTCTCTGCTCCTTTATGGGTACAATATCTGGACATTGACGACAGAAACGAGGATCTTCATATTTGAAACGAACTGCCTGCTACGTCTCATACACACAGAGCACAAAACCAATGACTATGTCATGCAACATGTCTTTGCCTACTATCATTAATGAAACACTGCACCGTCCATTCGATTGTACATGTCACGAAACACAAATCTCTGTTCACGACCGTCTTTCAGCAAGCATGATATGGAACAGATGCAGAGAACGACAGCGAACGTCTAGGGGGGAGAACTTATAGGACTTGACCGGCCAAGTCTTATAAGTCACGGGAAAGTCCCGGGAAAAGTGAATGAAATGAAGTTATCTTCTTTCTTTTTCTTCGAATTATGGTTATGAATATAATTGTCATCAGTATTAACCCAAACGACGGACGAGGGATACTGTTTCAAACATCACTGGTGATGTCTTCTCAACATTGTCTTAGGCATTTATAAGGATAATGTATCGCAGTTATAGTATTCTTCTATTATTTATCATTATTTGTATTTAATTTTAGACTTATTTAAGTACTTAGTAATAGTAATATTAGTAGTTGTAGTATTCTAATATTATCATTCATGATACTGATAATGATATTTATTTATTTTTATATATTTAGTTTACTTTTATAATAATGTCCATACAGTTTTATGTTCTTGGTGGTCCTCGATATAAGCCCCCAGGGCTTTCTAGAGGATCTCCACGGTTACATTTTATAATCATGTTTATGCTTATGTTTGTATGATGTTGTTGTTGTGACCGAAATAAAGTTCAATTCAATTCAATTCAATTGTTCGATGACTATTTCTAATGATTACTGAACGTTGGCTTATCCGTAAAACTATGACCTGCCAAAGTAACAGGTTAACAACTTGACCTTCGATATTCTGATTAATGTCATGTTAACTTCATACGGATATACCTCCTCCCACAATATTTCTGCACACTGGTAGCGTTCGGCAAGTACATTACGAATTGAAATGACATAGAAACCCAGATAGCGCCTGAGAGCAATACTATTGATTCGGGCGCTATACAAATACATTTTATTATTATTATTATTATTATTATTATTATAACAGCTAGATTATTCAAACGAAAATGTAAATATGTTTTTTGTATCATAATATATATAAACACTTTTATATAGACATGTTTCGTCTTGCAATATTTACATTATATGATGTCAATTTCAACAATATAAGATACTCGTGGTCTCCGTTCTCCTTCATGTGTGAGAAACCTGGACTTTGACGGCAGAAACGAGGGTCTTCATATTTGAAACGAACTGCCTGTTACGTGCCATACACACAGAGCACTAAACCAATGACCATTTTCAGGCAACAGGTCTTTGCCTGCTATCAGTAATGAAACGCTGCAACGTCCCTTGAATTTTACATGTCACGAAACACAAATATCTATTTACGACCATCCTTAAGGAACAGAAGATGGAAAAGATGCAGATAATGACAGCGAAAGTCTTGTGGAGAGAATATATGGGACTTGACCGGCCACAACTTTATGGGACGATAGATAACACAGACAAGCCACACACGCACATGTGGAAGAGGAGAGAGCGAGACAGAGAGAGAGAGAGAGAGAGAGAGAGAGAGAGAAAGAGAGAGAGAGAGAGAGAAAGAGAAAGAGAGAGAGAGATGACATAAGCTGACTGTGTAAGAGTCTGTTTGAGCAATCCGACATCTATCAGTCACGGGAGTAGTTAATGAAATTAAGTTATCTTCTTGTTTCTTCTTTGTATTGTGGTTATGAATATTGCCATCATTAGTATTAACCAAAATGACGGACGAGGGATACTGTTCCAAATCACCACTGATGGTGTCTTCCCAGGGGTACATGAGTGGGCGATGACTATTTCTGATGATTACTGAATGTTGGTTTACCTGTGCAAATATAGATTACACAGCGTTTTCACATGTTTTTGTTGTGTATCGAACAAATGCCTTGACAGAAATAGAAGATTTTTCGTCGTATAGCTGACATTCAGCTGACGTGCATAGTGCCATTTTACAAATGGATAACACATTTTTTATTATATATGTATCTATGCAGTTTTCTAAAATGTTAGCTTGTTTAATTAAGAATGTTAGTAACGTCTGCCTTTTTGTCTTAGTGACGTATCAGTTATAGGTCTTATAGTTCACAATGTATTAGATATAAAGGGTGTGATGTTGTTTCTTAGAAAATGGCGAATGTGAATATCGGTCAAGGTATCAAAAATGAATACCTTTGAAATAGTTACCACTTAACATTGTCTGTGACGGTCGACATTTTGTAAAATGGTGGGTATGACTAAGTTCAAATATGTGACACATTTGAAATCACTGAATGTTGTACTAGGTTGATAACGTCCTGTTGCTTATTTTTGTCATTTAAGAACAAACGTGTTATCTGCCCTTATTCACCAGGTTGAACATGGCATCGACACATTCGTTGAGCTGATTTATAAAGCGATGCATATACGTTGCAATCAATCATAAACATAAGAGTGCCACACGTTTAACTGTTAGAATTAGTTGCGAGCTATCAAATAATTTACCGACAATGAATAAAAGAAGCTCATAGGTATTTCTTCCAAGGATTGGTAAATTGCAAAGTTTAAAGAGCGAATGTCAGATACATTTCACACACAGTCATTATTTAGTGTTATTCAGTTAGCTATGACGAAATCAGCTGGCACCACATTTACCTAATTAGAACAGCTAGATCATGCCGTAGCACACCTCGTGGCTGATTCTAGGTGTACATCAGATAGGCAGGAGCTAAGTTCACTATTGACCATGCAACCTTGTTCCGCTTAGGCACGTGTCCACTTGCAACATTTCTTCTTCTTCTTAAAATAAACCCTCTTTACTACCATTTAATGTCATTCACTTAAGATCCAAAATGACAACAACTCATACATATTTGCCCTAACTTTGAGGCAGTGTCCATATGGTGTCCAAAAATACTTCGTAGCTTCAGGTGTCGCCGTATTTACCTTTGTCTAGTGCTACTTGACATGACACATCCGTCTGAAGTGACGTTTCTAGGAACACAACAGATGAACGCTGCATTGAAACACGATCCTACTTCATGTCTACATAGTGGTGGACATGGGATCTCATTCACTATACATGCTTTACACATGCAATATGTCGACTTGCTTTGAAATGAAATCAGAAATCCTTCCAATAAATATCGGAGTTCCACAAGGCTCAATCTTAGGACCTTTATTGTTTACTATTTATATTAATGATTTTCCAGAAGTCAGTAATATATTTAACTTCGTTATGTACGCAGATGATACAACACTCTCTAGTACATTAAACCAATTTATTGATAGCACACATCAAAACAAAAGTGTAGAATTTTTAATAAATTACGAACTCTGTAAAGTTATGGAATGGCTAAATATAAATAGATTGTCCTTAAATAAAGACAAATCTAAATATATGATTTTTCATGTACCTAAAAAAGAGATTCAAACTCTTACTCTTAAAATCGATAATATAAACATCGAACAGGTGGATGAATTTAATTTTCTAGGATTAACTCTGGACACAAATCTTACTTGGAAAAAACACGTAAATAAAATAGCAAATAAATGTTCTAGGATTACGGGCGTTTTAAACAAACTAAAGCATGTACTACCACTAGACATTAAAAAACTTTTATATAATTCTCTAATCCTATCACATATTAATTATTGTATTACAGTTTGGGGATACAAAGGTAGCCGAATATTGAAAATCCAAAAAAAGGCAGTTCGAATAATAGCATTGAACAGGTACAATTCACATACTGAACCACTTTTTAAAACTCTCGAAATATTGAAAATAGATGATCTATTAAAAGTGCAAGAACTAAGAAATTTCTATAAATATAGGCACGGTATTTTGCCTGTTTATTTATTAAATTGGAATATTATACCCAATTACAATATACACAGTCATGATACTCGCAAAGCAACAAATATACACACATCTATGACAAGACATGAATTTGCCAAAAAATCCCTTAAACACAACTTGCCTCATACTATAAACGATACTCCAGAATTAGTTTTGGAAAAGATTATTACCCACAGTTTACAAGGGTTTGCGTATTACTTAAAAACATATATTTTGCAAAGATATCACTACGCATGTACAATATCTGATTGTTATGTATGTCAGATAAGTCTACAAAATCACTAGAACTCAAATTTACATATAAATGAATAGATACAAACAAATGTTATATGTTCTTATGTATTTGTCAGTATTGTCATTTCATTGTTTCAATTTGTACACATGTCTTATAGATAGATTTACACATAACATAGAGACAAACATCGTATTGAATGAATACAAATATAATAATGTATAATAATCCGAGTGGCTCCTGTGATAGCGACTTTTTAGTCTTAGCAGAAGTCACTGACCCCAATTTCATATGTATTCTTAATTACTTATGGTGACATTTGTACATGTGCGTATTATTGCTATTATTTAATGCAATTGTTTTGGGGTCAGAAATAAACATCTTGTTCTTGTTCATCTTTGTATATTTAAATCGAGTGGAACCTACAGTAACGACATCTAGTGGCACAGTGTGAATAGAGTTGCTTGACATTAGACACATAACCAATAACATAAACTGATGGTGCTAAAGTAGGATGTGTCATGGGTTTTTGTGTAACATTGACATTATCAGTACACTCATTTTGGAATCAGGGCATCTTCCATGAGGCGCTGTTGTCCATTAACGTGTTTCTTTGTTTGGGTAATGGGACTTTACTCTATCATTTATATCAGAGAAACAACTATATCGAAATACATAACTTTTATGTTAAAAACTGAATTCATTGAAAAGGATATTTCAACCTTCACACACACGCGTTTTGTATGTGTATATCTGGGTGTGAGTGTTTACATGTGTGTCTGTGTATGACATATGTGGGTGTGGGTGTGTAGGTGCGTGTATATGTGTATGAGTGTGTTTGTGCGTTAATACGTAGGTGTGTGTGTGAGTCAAGCCACATAGCAATCATCAGTGTTGGAGGCGCGACAGTTTCGCTCTCTTTACCAACTTAGTCATTGCCCCCAATATATCATCCGCTGTATGACTGATAGCTAGTTGAAATTTAATGCAAACAAACTGAATTTATCACTACTTATAATGCAATGCAGCGTAGCAATTTGCCTTCTGTACGCATATTTTTAATCGACATATCACGCCAGCTTTAACAAGATTTATCTAGATTGTCACCTAGAGAACCAACTGCAGATGTCAGGTGGACAAGGAAACCCTTTGACTTAACGAAAGTCCAACCTGTCTATCTAAATGTACTCCGCCTTTCTTAGGTGTATGTCAATTTTAAACACATTAACACTACTAGCACTACATAATCAGCTTATATTCTGTTCCATTCATTTACTGTTCTTTGTGAAAATAAGAATTGTCTAATATCTAGTATACACTGCTTCTTTGCTAATGTAGCTCTATGTCATCTACTCCTTCTCCTTACCTTAACCGAAAACATAATATATTTGTAAATATTTTCATACCCATTCAATATTTTAAACACATGTATTTGATCTCCTCTCAATCTCCTGGTTTCTAGTATCGTTAAACCACATTCTCTTAGACGCATTTCATAACTAATATTCCTGAGTTTTGGTGTCAAGTTGGTTGCTCTCCTTTGTACTCATTCTAGCATATCAACATCCTTGTTTCTAGATGAAAAATCAAGGATTGGTCTTTGAAAGTAACTTCAATTTCCAACAACTCGTATTTCAAATGTGTTTCTGCTTTGTTATCATATTCATGATTTTCACAATTTAACCAGTGTATGTCGTTTAATGTTGTTCATTACTATTGCAACAACGCATTTTAGGAGCATACTTCAGTATTACAATCCCCCTTTATAATATTGCTGGCAAGGATGCTATAACATGGCAACGAGTCCAAAATTGCCTGGCAAGAGTACTAATAAGAACTACTAGTTAATCTCGCGTTATGCCATGATTGACATCGCTATACTGTACGATATCGTATAGTATGTATGATCAGTACCAGTGAGAAAACATATTATTTGCATTTACGCCTCCATACTACACACATACCTGTCCATCTTCGAAGATCGAAGAACTTTAGAACAATGTATTTTCTGTAGGTAGTCTAATTCTTAGTGTTAGATCTGTTGAACATGTTACAATACTCCGTCGTTGTCTCATTACCACATTTCGTAAGATCATTAGCACCGGAGAGCCTTGCCACATTTTTTGAAAACTGGAATAACAAACCTTTCTTCGAAATACATATTTATTACAACCGTATAGTGCGAAACATTGATAACACTTAATACATTGCAAAGTAAAGAAACATACGTTTCAGGTGAAGTTGTTCTGCTTGTGGATATTTGTTTTGTAGTTTCCTATATTTGTAGGAATGCAATGTTATCAAAAGGTTTACATCAGTTAAATACTTGCTTTATATATATAATATTGCTTACATCGTAACAATACGTCATTCATATAGAATGCATACATCTAAACGATTTGTTGGTAATACGAAAGGACACGTCCTGCTGTCATCCTCGGTGATATTTGACCAATTGTTTTTATCATCAATTTTGTCTTAAATTCAGAGATCGTTGACGACTAAGGGATTGTCTTCGGAAGCTCCTCAGTGTAGGGACTTGTCTTGGGTAGATGGATATCACAGGTGTCGTTCTTCCTGATGACCCAGTAACCATTCGTCCTACAATAAATAAACATGGTCAGTCCAATGAAGAAGTGTTAACCAACGAACGGTGGGGCATACAATAATTTCTTGGTAATTAAGCAGCCTCCCACCGGCAACAGTACTATTCCTTTCCGTAACGGCGGAGTATAATACATTAGTCCTGCGAACACAATCACCTCGCTAAAATGGAGATATTGGTGTTCTACTGTACATCAATGTACGACAACAACAGCAAGGAACGTAAGTACATCGTATTAGAATTCAGAATGTCGAAATAAATAACGGCAACGCGATTACAAATATAAAGTGATAAAATAACCAATTATTCTTAGCACGGATACGTTAGTCATGGCAAGGGCATCATCATTTTATATGTAAAAACGTTACATTATCACTAAGGATTTATTTTCTATTGTCATCAGTTACGTGATTTCACAATTTGCATTGATTTTATTTGCAGATACAATACTTAGCGCGCCCCCCTAATATCATTATAAAAGTGCGTGTCCAAATCACGTCGCAGATTATTGCTTAATTGACTCACTTCTTGCAGCATTTCATTAGGTGGGCGTCATAATGTTTGTATCCGCAGCACTGTGAACCTCTCCGTTTGTTATACACTTGACCGCTGCAGCACATCTGTATGTTGTAGTCGAATGTTTTTTCGTCGCATTCTGTACACATAGCTCAATATGTTGAATTCGTGCAACTTTAATAACGTTTCGATTATACTTTTTCACGTAAACTGTACGGTTAAACGATTACATTTTGATTTGATACGGATACGGTGCGGACACATAAAAAGCACACACAAATTTCTCACAAACAACGAATAAGTTATTAACCGAATGCCAGAACCTCGGAAGATGTACAACAAAGTTCAACTAATGTAATACTTTTAAAAGTGACACAATTTTCAATTATGACGTTGAATGCATTTTTAATTGTCTGGTATAAGATAAACACAACATAATACAAATCATACAATATTATGTTACTAATAATATACACATTCAGTATTGTCCGCACATTTAAACATATTAAAATTAAAATAAATAGTAAGTTGCAAAAAAATAATAACTAAGATAAGAGTATCATATGCTAATTAAAATGTCTGTAGTAATACAGCTACAGTTACATTTATCATTATTAATAATAATAAAACGCTTTAAAAACATAAACGATAACTAATTAAAATCGGTTTTATAAGATAGCAACGTCGTACCCATGATGGGGAAGGTCACGGACCGTGCCTCATTGTACACTGAATACACTAGCAAAATGCTCAGTGCGAGAAAGATGCCGATATACCTACAACCAACATCAAAACATGCCAGTCAGTGGTGAATAGGCACTACAAATGCACGCAAGTTCAAATAAACAGGACAGGACAGAGGAGAAAACAAGAATGGAACACAACATATATTGCCTGTGTAGGACCCAGACGGGGGAATCGGATTATAAAATACGTATATCTCGGAAGACAGATAAACGTAGAAAGTCGATAACCCTTCTTTTCCACTTGTAATATTGAGCAAATTATCTGTGCTGCAATCTTGTTAAATTGTAATGATAACACGATGGTATGCGAATGACTGGAAAACGCAAACGCAAACGGACACGCAAAACAAAGACACACACCAAACATTCACACATATGATTCTGAATTCAAACTTATTTTATTATTTCTGACATTCATTACATTCATACATGCCTGATATTACGCATGCCATGATACAAAGCATTAGTTTGTAGCCAATGGGCGTAAGGGTAACACTTACATGATGGCTACGTCTGTGCTCGACCAAACTGCAAACAGCGATCTTCAGTTTTTTGAAGGTGTCTGTTAGAGGCGATGGACCCCGATTTATAAGACTTCTCAAGGAAAACACCAAATTTTTGCTCGCCCTATGCTAGCCAACCTTTGCTTCAAATCACCAATCAGATGGTTACAATTCAGATAAAACTAGCTTGACCTGTTAGAGGTCACTATTCAAGGATTGACGTCTGAACGTAGCGGTCACGGTGACCTTTTGAAGACGTGTGTGTTCTTCGTTAGAGTTCATGTCAACACCGCATTGAAATAATTTTTGTTAGCGTCTGTTCACGTGGTGTAAGTTGATCTGCACACATAAGTAGTGGTCTTACTCGAAACATTCTTCCAAAATTATTGTTGGTTTGAGTCAATATTTAGTCTTTATAAAATTGTATTCCCGTTTGACTGACAGCTAGCTACCTTTGGCAGTCTTTATCAGAACTAAACTCGGTGGTACACTGGCTAGGTGGCACGACTAACAAACTGTCCACCATATGACGCACCAAGTAGTTTCGATGTTATTGTTCCTGAACTAATGCTGTCAGTTGTCATTTAACATTCGCACAATTCTGATATAGGTTTAATTACCGTAACAATTTATCTGAGCATTGTTTTGATTGTAAAACTTAGTTTATCAGCTTGATTTAATGTAATATAATCTTATATTATTTTTAATTAGTTTTAGTATTATTACTAATTAGTTTATCGACTTCATTTAATGTAATATGGTGTTATATTTATTTTAATTAGTTATATAATATTATTATTACTAATATCATTTATTATTGTGACGTATGATTCACTCAAACACACTAATTCGGATTAGAGCAAACTGACACAATTCAAATGTTTTGAACCAGTGTGACGGTACGATTGGCTGCTAGTGAAGGAAAATTGCGATGACTAATGGTTCAAAACTACACATTTCTTATTCGCTTCATAAACGTAATATTTATTTGTGATTACAATATATATATATATATATATATATATATATATATATATATATATATATATATATATATATATATATATACATATAACAAAAAGGGCCATCACATGACAAGTAAAACCACAAGATGAAACGGGACTTCGTAAAGTTTTCAGTTTGCATTATAAATCTGATAGAAGGACATGTTTCGCAAGGCCCAGTCGCTCGGTTGAGGCCGCCGGAGTAACATGTTCTTAAATAGACACCCGTGCAATGATGTAGGCGTACAACAGGGGGTATAATAGACTAAAATGCAAGGCAGTGAAACTTGGTGGGTCCTCGTGATTCATGATATCCGCCGAGCTGATAAGTAAGTAAGTAAGTAAGTAATTAAGTAATTAAGTAATTAAGTAATTAAGTAATTAAGTAATTAAGTAATTAAGTAATTAAGTAATTAAGTAATTAAGTAATTAAGTAATTAAGTAATTAAGTAATTAAGTAATTAAGTAATTAAGTAAGTAAGTAAGTAAGTAAGTAAGTAAGTAAGTAAGTAAGTAAGTAAGTAAGTAAGTAAGTAAGTAAGTAAGTAAGTAAGCAAGCAAGCAAGCAAGCAAGCAAGCAAGCAAGCAAGCAAGCAAGCAAGCAAGCAAGCAAGCAAGCAAGTAAGTAAGTAAGTAAATAAGTAAGTAAGTAAGTAAGTAATTAAGTACGTAAGTAAGTATGACATGTCTGAAAGTACGACCATTAAATGTCCATCATATCAAGGCGTAGTTCTTTCCTGACAACAACCTGCGCTCCTGCATTATATAATGCTTTACTATGCAACTATTACTGGCCATAGAATGTATTTAATATTGTGTTGTGTAAGCTGAAATATGAATATGTTAAATGATATCAAATATGAGACACATTAGGTTGGCAGTGTTTGTAAATTATGCACTTATCATGTTACACAACGACACAACTTGGCAAATGATAATAGTTATGTGTTTAATACTGTAGCCAATGTAAGTTGTTTATACATTTTCACCTAATATGTCTACGAGGTGCTTAATTTATATCTACATAAACTTATTGTTACTAACATTTTGTTTAAAGAACAAAGATTACTTACACTTAAACAACGTATAGGAGTTTAAATAGGAACCGATGCAGGCAGTGCTAGATATGCACAGGACGACATTAGTACAGAGTGTAGAATATACCATTTGAAATGCTGCATATTTACAATGTAAACAGTTTGGAGGAGCTCTACTTGACAGTTACCACTCTTGATACATTTAAGAAGGAACGAGTAAACTGAACGTTGAACCGGCTGACTATTGTTGATTTAACAAAAGATATTTATAAGGAGGTCACCAAGACCTGCCAACAAAGTATGTTAACAACTTGACCTTCGACAACATGATTAATGTCATGTTGACTCCACAAGGGCACACGAAACATTGATAAAAGTTGGATTATTGGAACAAAAAGGTCAACATATTCATGCTTTACACATTTTACATGAGTGTGTTAGATACTGCAATATTTAAATAAAAATTACCTTCCAATTTGAAATTATTTCCAAGCAGCGATTAGTCTTGCTACGTCTTTCGGCGATGGTTTCGACTGTAACGTCAGTCAGAGCCGAATAATGTTTCTCATCAGGAGGATTTCACTGCTGTTGGGCGTGGCGGCTGAAGACGTGGGACGGGTAAGGTAGCTTTTGTGAAGGTAGCTTTTGTGAAGGTATCGTTTGTGAAGGTAGTGTTTGTGACGGTAGCGTTTTTGAAAGTTGCGTTTGTGAAGGTAGCATTTGTGAATGTAGCGTTATGAAGGTAGCATTTGTGAAGGTAGCGTTTGGGAAGGTAGTGTTTGTTAAGGTAGAGTTTTTGAAGGTTGCGTTTATGAAGTAGAGGTAGCGGCGTTTGTGAAGGTATGTTTTGTGAAGGTAGCGTTTGTGAAGGTAGCGTTATGAAGGTAACAATTGTGAAGGTATCGTTTGATAAGGTAGCGTTTGTGAAGATAGTGTTTTTGAAAGGTTGCGTTTATGAAGGTAACGTTAATGAAGGTAGCGGCGTTTGTGAAGGTAGCGGCGTTTGTGAAGGTAGCGGCGTTTGTGAAGGTAGCGTTTGCGAAGGTAGCGTTTGTTAATGTAGCATTTGTATAGGTAGCGTTTTTGAAGGTAGCGTTTGTGAAGGTAGTGTTTGTGAAGGTAGTGTTTGTGACGGTATTGCCAGTGGAGGCAGTGTTTGTGATATCTTGCGTTTCGATAATGATAAATAATATTGATTTATATTTATCTATACAGTTATCAAAAATTTTACTTTGTTCTTTAATTGTGTCAATCACATCTGCCCCCTTTTCCCGATTAATCAACTGACAGTCATCACTGTGTGGCGCTTATGTACAAGATCAAAGTAGTGCCACATCCGATGGGTTAAACTGTCTCAAATATTATATTTTATTATATAAAGTAAATTAATAAAATATAAATTTAATATTATTATTATTATTATTATTATTATTATTATTATTATTATTATTATTATTATTATTATTATTATTATTATTATTATTATTATTATTATTATTATTATTATTATTATTATTATTATTATTATTATTATTATTATTATTATTATTATTATTATTATTATTATTATTATTATTATTATTATTATTATTATTATTATTATTATTATTATTATTATTATTATTATTATTATTATTATTATTATTATTATTATTATTATTATTATTATTATTATTATTATTATTATTATTATTATTATTATTATTATTATTATTATTATTATTATTATTATTATTATTATTATTATTATTATTATTATTATTATTATTATTATTATTATTATTATTATTATTATTATTATTATTATTATTATTATTATTATTATTATTATTATTATTATTATTATTATTATTATTATTATTATTATTATTATTATTATTATTATTATTATTATTATTATTATTATTATTATTATTATTATTATTATTATTATTATTATTATTATTATTATTATTATTATTATTATTATTATTATTATTATTATTATTATTATTATTATTATTATTATTATTATTATTATTATTATTATTATTATTATTATTATTATTATTATTATTATTATTATTATTATTATTATTATTATTATTATTATTATTATTATTATTATTATTATTATTATTATTATTATTATTATTATTATTATTATTATTATTATTATTATTATTATTATTATTATTATTATTATTATTATTATTATTATTATTATTATTATTATTATTATTATTATTATTATTATTATTATTATTATTATTATTATTATTATTATTATTATTATTATTATTATTATTATTATTATTATTATTATTATTATTATTATTATTATTATTATTATTATTATTATTATTATTATTATTATTATTATTATTATTATTATTATTATTATTATTATTATTATTATTATTATTATTATTATTATTATTATTATTATTATTATTATTATTATTATTATTATTATTATTATTATTATTATTATTATTATTATTATTATTATTATTATTATTATTATTATTATTATTATTATTATTATTATTATTATTATTATTATTATTATTATTATTATTATTATTATTATTATTATTATTATTATTATTATTATTATTATTATTATTATTATTATTATTATTATTATTATTATTATTATTATTATTATTATTATTATTATTATTATTATTAGTATTATTATTAGTATTAGTATTAGTATTAGTATTATTATTATTATTATTATTATTATTATTATTATTATTATTATTATTATTATTATTATTATTATTATTATTATTATTATTATTATTATTATTATTATTATTATTATTATTATTATTATTATTATTATTATTAGTATTATTATTATTATTAGTATTATTATTATTATTATTATTATTATTATTATTATTATTATTATTATTATTATTATTATTATTATTATTATTATTATTATTATTATTATTATTATTATTATTATTATTATTATTATTATTATTATTATTAATGCACTGGACATTGTGCTTTTCATAATCTCTTGTTATTTTTTATTTGTGTGACAGGCTGTTCGTGGAGTTATAACTCTGTGTCTACATATAGTAGTATACAGTAAATCACATCGCGAAATATTCAGAAACCCTGGCTCAGAGCCGCTTCAAAACCAACGGGTGTTTCAATGATAATGTTTCCGTCAACTGCAACGTTTTCAACAAATAGGAGAACATACGCAACATCAGAACAGTGTTTACAAAGATGTCTATGCACCACAGGTCCTTAGATTATTTCGAAATGATACGTGTTTGTATACCTACCCCAAACAGGCAATCAACTTCAAACAGTGTGGCTACCTGAGAATGTGATAGTTCAAATGCATTTGTACATTTTGTGCACAATAATGTAATACTAATATAGCACGATTCTGCTCGATCGTAACAAATGCATTGTATACACCCACTAACTCATGCCGGACATTTTAACTCGGACATTATATAAGTACGTCTGAAACATTTATGCGAAACATGATAATATATAAATAGCAAATGTGTCAACACCAAGATCAAAACATCATTTTGAAAGCAGCACATATGTTTTTGAAATCGATTTAACGGAGTAATTGTTATCGAGTGCAGAGTAGACACATTTCCAACATATTCATTCTTTAGTGTTTAACAGCTAGCTATAAATAATACTAATAATAATTAGTTAACTTCTATTGCGCCTATATCCTTAGAAACCAAACTCAGAGGCGCATCAAAACAAAAAGGATTAATCGATCTCATAGTCGGTAAACAAATCAAGTTGTCATCAGATTGATTGATGCGCCAGGGAGCTATGGTGGATAGGCCAGATTGTACAGATATGTTTTTAAATGACGACGGAATTTAGCAATATTTTCAACTGATTTCACGCTAGAAGGAAGCATATTCCATAGAGTAGGCGCACCCACATCAAAAGCCCTGGTCCCCATATTAGTATTGACCTTTGGTACAAAGAGTAAATCAGAAGTACATGACCGAAGTTGAATAGGTTTTCTTATAGGAGTAAGTAAAGTATGTAAATACGATGGCTGCTTAGAAGAAAGTGCCTGGTAAGTAATGATACACATCTTAAACATTATACGATATTGGACAGGCAGCCAATGCAGAGACTTTAGAAGCGGCTTAGAAGGAGTAAAGCGTGGAGACCTAGTCACCACCCTTGCTAAGCAATTTTGAACTAGTTTTGTGATATCCTTAATAGCAATATTATGAAAAAGTGAATTACAATAGTCTAATCTACTAGTAACTAATGCAGTTGCAATAGTCTTTGCGACAGAAACAGGCAAATATCGACGAATACGCCGCAAATCACGAATGTGGTAAAAACATGTTCGACAAATTTGAGAAGTTTGTTCTCTAAAATTTAATTTATCATCAAAAATTACTCCCAAATTCCTAGTCGAAACTGCAGGCATAACATGCTGATTAAGTAAGGGTATAGGAAAAAGAGTCTTAATTTTGTCACGCTGCCGGTGTGTACCAATAATAAGAAACTCAGTTTTATCAGCATTCAGCTTCAATCTACTCTCAGTCATCCAACAAAAAATGTCATCAATACAAGTTCTAAGCTGCTGTAAAGAACTACTTGCATCTGAAGTGGATAATGATATATAAATTTGAGTATCATCTGCATAAAGATGATGGCTCAAATGATGCCTATTAATCACTAGACTCAATGGAGTAGTATACAGTGTAAAAAGTAATGGTCCCAAAACTGACCCCTGAGGAACACCACACGAAATATTAAGTGGTGACGAAAAACAATCCCCAATCTTAACTCTCTGGTGTCTACCACTCAGATATGATCTAAACCAGCTTAATGCTATACCAGACACACCATACCACACATACAAACGATCCATTAGAATAGAATGATTAATCGTATCAAAAGCAGCTGACAAATCAAGTAAGGTGAGTGCAGTAACTCTACCATTGTCCATATTTAGAGTGATGTCGTTATGCACTTTTAAGAGAGCAGTCTCTGTAGAATGAAGTTTCTTATATGCAGAATGGAATACATTTGACAACTTATTTGAAGTAATGTGAGATCCAAGGCGTTTTGCTACAACCTTTTCAAGAATTTTAGATATGAAACTCAAATTAGAAACAGGTCTATAATTTTCCAAGTTATCTTTCGACAAAGTTGTCTTTTTAAGTAGTGGATTTACATGCGCCTGTTTAAAATCATCAGGAAAAATACCTGTCCTCAGTGACACATTTACAATATTTGTTATAGTACCAAGTAAGGTGTCAATGCATGCTTTCAACAATACAGTTGGCATTGGATCTAGATCACAAAACTTATTTGGAGAAGACATAATAATTTGCCTTACTTCCTCAGCAGTAGCTGGATTAAAAGAAGAAAGTAGAGAACTTATCGGTGGAGGCTGAACTTCTACTTTGTTTAACATATGAACAGGAAAGGAAGACTGTATACGGGTAATTTTATCCTTAAAATAACCTGAAAATAGATCACATAGAGAACATAATGAATTATGTTTTGGCAGAGAAGGGGCAGCCCGTCTGTGTAGGATTTTATTAATGCAACTCCATAACTGGTGAGAATTTTCAGAGTTACTTGAAACCATGTTAGTGAAATATTCAGATTTGGCTTTAGCCATTTGTCTATTGCAAAGATGACGAACCAGGCAGAATGCAATGATGGTTAGATCAGATAGCTCATGTCATAATAATGTTTTTAGTGTAATTGATTGTGGCTTTCGACCACATGCTGCTTAGATGCAGTATACACATTGGCACATCATGCAATCTTCTCCCATTCTTTGTAGCCAAGACATTCACACCAAATTAATTATGGGAAATACCCCAAAGTTTCTTCCGAAAAGAACCGTCTCACATAGCAGAGGACAAGCTAAAGATATTTGCAAGGGTGAAAGTGTTGATTGATTGGCGCTGTTTTCTACGATTATTCACAGTGGACAGTTACCATCAGATTAACTAATGCGATGCTATTTAACTGTGTCTTGGCGTATTTTCATGGATTGAAAGTTGCGCGGTGCCAACCTCTCAAGTGACCGTTTCAACTCAGACGACTGCTGTTTGGCTGCACTGTCAACTGTATTTGGTGTTCCTCGGGGTCTGTTCTTGGACATTTGCTTTTTAGTCCTTATGCAGCGCTACTATTCTCTCTTATATAAAATAATCATCTATACTCTATGGTAATGATGCTCTAACCTGCATTTTGTTGGCTACCCCGGATACAATTGATCCCTTAACCAGCTGAGCGACTGACTCCAATCGATTTTCCACTGGATGAACCCAGCAGGTTGAAATTAAATGCACACAAAACCGATTTGATCATTATGGGAGACTGTTTATACTTATCAAATCATGCCAGCAACCTCGGTGATAAATGTAGGATTTATATCTGACAGTAACTTCAATTTCCAAAGATGTATATCAACTTTTTCAAAATTATCAGACGAGGACAGTTGTTCTAACTTCAAACAGGCAACAGCGTTCTTGTGATTTGGTATTATGTAGACAAATACGTGTTTCCTGTGTTTTCAAGAAGCCTACTTCAGTTAAACACATCAGCACTGCTTACATTAAAATCACGTATTACTCAGATATACTGCCTTCGTAAAGACGACTTGCTTGTAATACCATGACCAGCTCACCCCGTTACATGAACCCTCCCTCCCTCCCTCCCTCCCTCCCTCCCTCCCTCCCTCCCTCCCTCCCTCCCTCCCTCCCTCCCTCCCTCCCTCCCTCCCTCCCTCCCTCCCTCCCTCCCTCCCTCCCTCCCTCCCTCCCTCCCTCCCTCCCTCCCTCCCTCCCTCCCTCCCTCCCTCCCTCCCTCCCTCCCTCCCTCCCTCCCTCCCTCCCTCCCTCCCTCCCTCCCTCCCTCCCTCCCTCCCTCCCTCCCTCCCTCCCTCCCTCCCTCCCTCCCTCCCTCCCTCCCTCCCTCCCTCCCTCCCTCCCTCCCTCCCTCCCTCCCTCCCTCCCTCCCTCCCTCCCTCCCTCCCTCCCTCCCTCCCTCCCTCCCTCCCTCCCTCCCTCCCTCCCTCCCTCCCTCCCTCCCTCCCTTTAGCGAGCAGCTCGCGGGTGAATCGCCTGAGCCAAAACATTTGTTAATGTAAGGGATACTTCAGTATTTTTAATTTTCAAGTTGGCGTAGTTCGCTAGATGGCAGCACAAACTTAGCGAGTGCTGATTATGCCAAGTCGTATTATGCTTGTTGACATTCTATCTCGCATTATGCTAGCTTGCATTACGCTTGACTTCGTATTATGCCTGAATTCGTATTATGCCTGTCTTCATTATGCCTGACGTCGTATTATTGCAGATTATCTGCAATAATATGACATGTTGAATTATGGCCCTAATATCGTTCCATACTAAAGAGACGAGGTTGTGTGAGAAAACAACTGTGTTAAAATTTCGGAGAAATCCATTGGGAGGAAAATACCTATCAACGCTCCCAACATTTATCGCATAGTGATACATCTAAGAAACTGTCCACTTGACAGTTAAATGTGTTAAATAGTGAACCTATAATTTGTGTATCCTATGAATGTTTTGGTCGATTTGGATTCGGCATGTCATAGAACAAATCCAGTTTGACTGCCCAAATGGCAATTAGTAGGAACTCTGGTAATTTTCATAAATCCAAGATGGACTCAAATCTTAAAAAAGACTTTATAATCACTTGTCTTAGAATCATGGGCGTCGATCCGGTTTTAAAAGTGGGGGGACGGGGGACCAATTGATATACATATATATATATATATATATATATATATATATATATATATATATATATATATATATATATATCATATCATATATATTATAATATGTCATATATATTATATATATATACGACATATATAATATATATATATATATATATGACCTGAAATACATATAAGTATTTTTTTTAAATACAACACATAATTCGTTGTTGGTCTGGTGCTAATTCTAAACTAAAAAAGCCTTTATATTCTATTTATAATAGTTATATTGGCAACATATATTTGAAGAGGGGCCATGGCCTACCCCAATCACTGAACCTTTGGGGGTAGACTTTGGACCCAACATTGCTTGCCTGATTCATTCATAGAGTGACAAGTTGCAGAGCTTACAGGGGTGCCTGTGTAGGATTTCCCAATCCCACCGTTTGGCAAAGAAATTTGTCATCACTAAAATGAGATCAAATCACACAAATAAATCCTCTGGTTCCGCCGTAGGCGATATAAATATCCACCAGGGCGACCAGGCTGCAATCCAAGGGGTGACAGGGCAAACAAAAAGTAATAATCTATTATGTGCTTGATGGCTATATATCAATACAAGGTGCAAAATGACAGAGCCCGGCATGATGAATATTTACTGGACTTAGATCAAGTTGCAGGCTGCGGCCAACCAACCAATTTATTTTATTATTAATTTTACTACTAGACCGATGTAGGGTTTTTAAGAGAGGGGAGTGATCAGTCTCGCTATATATGCCTATACATTCAAGATTCAAAGATTCAAAAAACTGTATTGTCCTTTTAAAAACATATTAAAAACGGAAATGTTTCTTCAGTCACACATACAATGACAGTAATAAAAACATTGGTGAATCATATAGGGCCTACAGTTGTCAATACACAATAAAATGAAAGTAAATATAGTCATCAATAAAATAGGTAAAGTATCATAATAAATTACGTATACAAATAGCTACGAAGATAGATAAATAAATAAGCATGTATAAGTTCTTAAAATGGGTATCTGATAGGAGACAATAACATTAGTAATAACATAGTACTAAAATTGATAAATAAATAAGATTAAATAAAGAGTTACCATAAGAATATGCGACACATAACATGTAACAATTAATTAATGACTCGTTGAAAACAGAGCATTATCATTTAGCATTTTTAATTAAAATGGCAGAGGGTACAACCGATTTTTTAAACTGTTTTTGATCGGTGCCAATTAACTTGCTTGCTGTGTTAACTACGCGAGCAAGCTTTGTTTTATGAACTGAAAAAGTATGAGGACATTTACTATGCTGACCCCCTCAGGCCGTGGGGTGGTCAGCGTACCCTTCGTCCCCAACTGATTGACGCCCATGCTGTGCCTGTGTAGAACTTCCTAATCCAACATTTTGGCCAAAAAATGGTCACCACTCAAATGGGAATAGGTTACACAAAGTGCAGGAATCCGCCACTTCTGTCGTAGGCGATACGCATCAAGCAGGCGAGGGGTGAAAGTGCAACACAAATGTTATCATTTAAAATGTGCTTGATGGCTAGAGCCTATTTATAATATAAACACAAGGTTGTTAGAACCTGGCAGCGGCTTACATTCTTCCGGTAGTTATACACTTTCCGATTGGCCTTTCTGCGTATGCGCGACACATTTAAAATCATCAGTGTGCCGCGAAATAACAAAGCATTTTTGGTATAAATGCCACGGGCTGTTCGATAACTCTCCTGTGATGACTACTGTGAAGAGTTGTCTAAAATTTCGTTCAATACATTAAGATATTACGTTTGTTTAAATAACTATCACGGATTATGGCGCACTAACAGCAAATCGTGCCTCAACACTTGTTTGCCTCGTGTTAATTTGCAATAAATAACTTTGCTGAACAATTGCGAGTTTATTGTCTAGCTCGTCCTATGTATCGAGAGAGAGAGAGCGTTAAGTCAGACTATATGCATCGCAATTTTTCTGAACTGAAAAGTGGGGGGGGACAATTCCTATGCTGTCCCCCCACCCTGAAAAGTGGGGGAGGGGGGACGCATCCTCCCCGTCCCCCACCGATCGACGCCCGTGCTTAGAATGGGTATTTCTTATGTTAAAGGTTCAGATCAATGTTAGTGTCAGATGCTGAAAGTCATGCGAAAGTCAAAGTTGACCTATCGGCGGACAAGAAATGGAAACTACTTCTATGAAATTATAGTTTAGTTTATTCATGAATGTGGATGGATAATCTTACAATATTTGACACATGTGTTCATGACAAAGGAATACTCATTCATAATAATTTAAATTAATTGAAAAACGTAGTCACCCATATTACACATAGTACAAGTACCGCTAGTAACATTGGCATTCATATTTATCTTTGAGGACATTTCTTGCAGTAAGAAATTAAAAGTGATGTTGTTATCCGTCGTGATGTTTGACCAATTGTTTTTAACATCAATTGTCTTCAATGCAGAGATCGATTGTAATTATGGAATGGAGTTCGATAGTTGCTCAGTGGAAATATGTGTTTGCCGTTCTTCGGTAGCTGCTCACTGCAGGAGTCGTTCCTACTGATGACCCACGGACCATTCGTCCTACAATATACCAAGCACGTGTCAACCGGAAGAAGACGTGGTAACCAATGAACATGGCAATAATCAGTTACTTCTCGCTTTAAGGTCACCCCTGTTATTCAGCCGTCTCGCACCTGTTACAGTTCAAGGTCATTTCCTTGACAGTATGTTATAAAGTATTAGTCCATCTCACATTTAAACTATCCGAATAGTAACAATAATAGTAACGTTGCACAGTACAGCGCCGTATGTAAACGTTACACATAACCACTTAATGATGTTTACAGGCACAAACAATTGGCTCATATAACTAAGTACTGGGCATCATCATTTTGCGTGACCGTTATCATAGTATCACTTCGGATGTTTTTTCACTATCTGTAATGTACTCCCTTTTACAGTGTTCTTAGATTTTTGTATAGACACCTTGAGCAAAGCGCGAGCACCCCAACAATCATGATAATGGAGCATGGCCTCATCACATCAACTTTTAACCACTATACTGATTAATTGACTCACTTTTTGCAGCACATCATTATAGCAGAGTCGAACACTTTGTAGCCGCAGCATTGTTCGGATCCTTTCTTCTTGTTATACAATAGTTCTTTGCAACACAACTGGACGCGTTGGTCGTATCGTTTTTCGCCGCAAGCTGTATAATGAAATCACCATATCATACGCATCAGTTTGAACACATTCAATTGTAAGCACCTTTCACTAACTCCGACATATTATGTGCGCAATGTGAAACGATAACGCTTCCTTTTAGATATTGATTCACACAAACGGTCGTACGCGCAGACATGTATGCATATATATATATATATATATATATATATATATATATATATATATATATATATATATATATATATATATATATATATATATATATATATATATATATATATATATATGTATATAACAACAACAATTATAAAACACACACAGAGACTACTTATAAGCAAGCTATTCACCGATGCAAGAACTTAGGAAGACGCACACACTCACATTTGGGTAATTGATGTCTCGTTTTAGCTGAATCATGCAACATACATCACATTACAGTGTGTACTTAAATATTTAATATTGTGAGCAATGAGAAATACGCCACGTAACGAGCAGTGTCTTACAGTTGATGGGGTAGTACATGGATCGTGCCTCGATGTACACCGAACACACCAACACCATGCTCAGTGCCAGAAAGATGCCAAGATACCTGTAGATAACACCAAGACACGTCAGTCATTTTGCATCCAAACTCAGACAAACAGGGCAGAGACCAATACATTAATGTAACAGAATATGTATTGTGTGGGTTCCACAAAGTGATACTAATATATCGGAAGACAGATATAAATATGTATGCACGATCGATAAACCTTTCTTGGCAATTTATCTAAAGTTAACTATCAACGTTTCTATTTTGTTGAATTGTGTTAACAACATTTGGGCACGCTGGTGAATCAAAATGTGTCAGCACGAACGAGCGCGCGCACGCGCACGCACACGCACACGCGCGCGCACAAGTACACAATAAAGAGCTTGCACAAACGCACTGAAACATACACACACCTAACCAATGCATGTGTACGTACACCCATGCACCCACATGTACACACGTACACACACATACAAACACGCACGCACGGAAAACGTACATCATTACATAATATATTCCTACAAGGAATGGCAGCATGTGTCCGTACTTAATTTCGTATTTTCTAGAAATTATGACGTAAATACACCACACTGCTTCCCACGGTTAGATACAAAGATTTAATGTATAGCTAAATATCGTTAAACTAACACTTACATGATGGCTGCGACTGTGTTCGATCAGATTGAAACAGCGATCGTTCCTTTTTGAAGGGTATTTATCTGAAACGATGTGATCTCATTTATTGCATTTCCAAGGGAAATTCCAAATACGCTCGCGCCCTATGCTGGCCAACTGTTACTTGAAATCACCAATCAGATGGTCAGAATTCAGGTGAAAGTAGCGTGATCTGTTACAGGTTACGGTTCAAGGAGCGGACACTCTGAACTTCGACGTCTCAATGATCGCTAGAAGAAGACCTTTGTGATTGTCGCAAGAGTTCATGTTAACATCACATTATAGCTACTGTCTGTTCACGTGAAGTACATTTACCTTTAATCACAGCGATATCCTCGTACATCTTCCTAGTCGTGACCTTGTCCAACAAACGTTTGGGTCATTGGTACCTAAGAAAGTTGGTATGATTAATATGTGCATTAACTTTATTATTTCTCTAGATAACATTTCCCCAAATCGTGCATTTCTTGGATATAGCCAAAATGCAAACTAGCTGTAACAAATCTGACGATTGCTGATGAAATGGTAATTATTCAGAAATGGTTTGATAACAAAATATCAAGATGGGGTAGTCATTATTATATGAAAATTAATATAGCCATACAAATGTTGTATCACAATCTCTAGTAATCACATCTCCATCCTCATTTCTAAGAACCACATATTATTACCATCATTCAGGCCTACGAGCCATCGTATGATCAGCTAGTTCACACCATAGAGATAACACAAAGGAATGATTTCCTTATAGTCCAAAGGAATGCCAGAGTTGACCTGGATGCCTATAACTACTGGAACAGTAAGAGAAAACTGTTGCTTCGCTGACGACATCAACCTCATGGCTGGGTGCAATGACGAATTCAAGCAATTACCAATAGATTGGCTCAGAATGCAGAAGCTCCCGGCATGGAAAAGAGAAATCACAGTCAAGAGCATAAACAGTATCAATACTAACATCATCATGCAGCAACATATAATACGTCAGAATATTTAAATATGTTGAAGCGAACTTGACTAAGGATGACAGCTGCACCACAACGATATTTACCAGGATTATCCCAGCAATGGTTGCCACGGCAAGGATTAGTGGTAACATATGTTTTCACATCCACAGGAAGTTTATTCGGATCCTTGAGGAAGCTGCCCCGCATCTTCTGCGACCAACGAGTATGTGAGCGCCAAGATCACATCCAAGGTGGTCTCGCAAGATCCACTGACATCTGTCAAGAGAAGTACATTGTCATGGCACATAATAACACACGTTTGTATATTTGATTTTATCATACATATGCTTATTTATATAAATTGACAAACTGACTTATTGATGTTTACTTTTCAAACCGTATTTTTAACTCTATATCAAATAGTATGTGCCTAGTAAATCCATAATTATTGTAAACACTCGCGAATTATGTGGTATCACACCGAATTTAATGATGTCACATTACGTGTATTGCTATTATCACGTAGAAGTGACACGAACATATGTGTTTAAGACAGAGGATTATTTTTCAACTTCATTTTTTCAAACAACATAATGGTACGCGTGCTAATGTATAAACACACCCTTGTCGTAATAACCGAGTCACACAAAACGTAATTGTTGTGTCAATGTTTAGGTAATGGGGTCATTGTTTTAAAACATTTTATATTTTACCTCTTGTGACGCTCACTTGCGCCTTACATATGTATATGTGTATAAATAGTGGGCAACGATGTCGTTTATAACTAACTCCCTCTGACATTGATATATTCGCCAATTTTAAAAATGGCATCGGTCACAGATTGTCTCTCGTTTCTCAAGAGAAACGACGTACAAATACACATAGAGAACATATAATTGACGTCAAACACGTTTGTAAAGCACGGCGATTTCAAATAAATTACTTGTCAACCTTTACTGACGTTTCGATATCTGCCTTTTTAACGATAGCGCCAGTCAAGGTATCTGTAGCTGAGAATGATATTTGCATTATCCATCAGATTTAATTATCGCCATCATCGTCAACTATATTATCAATGCCATATATTTCATTAGCTAACAGTTCTTCTTTCCTGTAAATGCTGGAGTCTCTACATTGCACATGTTAGCTTACGCCAGTCCAGTGTCAAGGCTCTGCAACAGAACAGTTTGCAGGCACATTCACAAGAACAGTTCCTTACAAAACACCATCCTGCTTACAATGTCAGTGAATTGGAAGAGCTGTTAGTTATTGACCCAACCAAAGTATTTAGGTCGCTCTCACCTACGGATGATGTAGGTTAACAACTTGACCTTCGACAAGCCTATTCAGGTCTTGTAGACGTTTTCAAGTGTTTACTTCCCCCTTGAATCCTTGTAAAGAATTGGTGCCATTCAGCAAATGCACTTCGAACCGAAATGAGAGAGAAGCACGGATAATATTGGGATTACTGCAAGAAAAAGGTAAATATATTTATGTTCATCTTAATTTTTATAAATATGCTACATTTTTGCAGGTAGTCACGTTGATATTGAAATGCTTAAGCTACAAGTCGCTCGCCAATTTGAAATTATTGATTGGTGATCAATGCATTGATAAGTCATTGCCATTTCATACGGCGATGGCATTGAATATATCGTTACTCAAAGACTAATTGTTTTCCTATCCCGGGGCTTAAGCACTGCATTGACGTTGGACGTGAAGGATCAGTAGAAGAGAGCGGGGCGGGTTATCACGGGATACGTTGCCGATCAGGAGCCGTATTCACGGCGCCCGTTTAAGCCTTCCTACCCGGAGGTAGCGCTATCCGCCGGATAACGGCACGTGATTCTGTATTAGTTTACTATTGGCCGTTACGTCATTTACCTCTGCTCGACATGAATACAGGAGGACAGTGTTGGAGATTGGTCGCAGTTCATGGGTTTGATGCAAGATTTGACACACGGATGATGTGGTGGCTCGCGTTTAGATTTTGTTCAGTCGTATGTATTACTTAATTCCAACATCATTAAAAATTACTTCCTTTACTTATCTACCACAGATGCCTAGTGTATTTACCCATTTGCAGACCACATCGGTACTGTATGTCGATTTTAAAAAATCATGTTGTTTCGATGTTGCCCTGAGATTGGTTACTAATTGCTTTCTTGACCATGTATCCAACACACCTTTTCATCGAAATTGAATATATATTCCTGCAGGCGAAGTTCATTTGGAGAATTTTTTTTCTCAATTGGATGACAACTATTTATTTTAGGTTTCTCTAAAATAAAAGGTCGCAAGTTCGTTTCTCATCTTATAACTGCGGTCTACGTTTCGTTCAATGTGATGACTCATGTGACGGCATCAAAACCGAAGTTTGTTTCAATATCGACACTGCTATCCATTGTCGAAATTGACATCAACCAGAAGAAGAAAGGAAACTGTTAAAGACGCAGGGTTGTCCAAGTAATTTTGTTATATTATTGCGAAATGTTATTGCTTTGTTGACTTATCCTAATCATGGAATCAATTCCAGACAATGTTTTACACCAGACCATTCAATAGTTTCAATGCATGTCTACCTACATGTGTGTGAGCAATAATATAATAATAATATCAGAATATTTGTGTTTCATTATAAAATACCCGGAACATTTACGTTAAATATTATAATAAATACATAACAATATTTACCACGCCAGAAACAATACAAGCTCGAAGCTCCACACCAGTAGTAATATATAGTATATCGATATAAAGTAGGCGCGTCATACACATACATACGTCAACTTTTTTGTACAAAATGTGCGTAAGATTACATTATGTGAACGAAAATAGAAAATCCTGTTAACAAAGACACGTTTAAAAAATGTGCTGGATAAATTGAAATCTGTCGTCAAACATGACTAGTGTATTCGTGCTTGCGAGGTATTGTTTTAGGAGAATGAAATACAAGTTAATTAAGGCAATGTTGCTTTTGTGTGTAGTTAAAGAGAAAACATATTAGCAGCATTGCTTTTTAATTTGCTGTTAGTCATTTCGTTTAAAATATCATGGGTGTATTTGACGCGATGTTTTAGAGATAAATGCATAGATGTGGTGCTAGTATTCAGCATAACTGTGCGAGAGTTGTGAACTTTTAAGTTGAATTTGACATAATTGTATAGAGGATGTGACGTCTTATTTGCATATGGGGAAACCATGCAGATTAATGAAAACAGACGACATTTATTTCCAACCTATCCATTTGTTTAGTGTCTGTCAGTTACATGTGGCTAATCTGGCTCGAATTACTCTTAGTTCGATCATATAAATACTTTTGGTTTTGCCTAGCTGAATTTTGTGTGTTGACCACATGCCTTACTGATCCATACTTTACTATAATTGTGTCACTGTTAACGTGACTGTTTATACGTAGCTCTTATCCCCTTGGCTCATGTCCAGTTGCAACATTCCCTCCAATAGACACTTCACTAACGCTTAATATCATTCACATAGGATCCTAAATGACAATACTTGAGATAATTTCGCATTAACTTTGAGGCGGTGCCCACATGGTGTAAGAAAATACTGTTTCACTCTTGGTCTGACAATGTAGAATACAGCTCTAACACTTTCAGAACGGGACAGTTGTCGCATTCGGGAGCTCGATGCAGTCGGAAATAATTTTGAACATGCCCAAAATAATTTCCGACTACACCGAATATACCTACGAACTGCCAGAACATTCATGGAACATCACGAACCCAAATATAACCCAGTTAGAAACCAAAACGAATGTCAAAAATGTCGAGAAACGTTCGGAACCTCATGCTTTTTAGAGTGACAGGGTCATAGTTAACCTACTTTATTGGTATGGTGGAAGCATGATCAATATCCAGCCGTCGGCGGTTGAATCGTTCGGGTTTATTACAAATTTAGAATTTGTATCTAGTTATCAATTATTCTTTGTTTCTATATAAAGTGTCAGCAGTCTAAGTCTGAGTATGTTCCTTACTGCTAGACGATGTACACCTATGTTTGTACTTACTTATTGCTAGCTGTGATTATAGTGTTTTTTGTTGATGATGTATCGAATATATCAAGTCTTCATTTTCATCACTTTCCCTCTCTGTATGTCTTTATTCTAGGGATCTTTTAACTATAACCCCCCTCAATCATACGGTAGGTGGTTGATACCATGGTGCAGTTTAGTGGCTACCATATATATAAATAGAACACGCCACTAGTACAAGATCGCTAGGCCGCTATCAGTTGACACATGATACTTTGAAGTCAACACGCCAGGTGACAGCCAGGCTATAGCACGGCAGAAAGGCCACTGCAGTGCCTGTATATACATAGGACTGCACCAAGTTGTCTACATAATTATCACGTTATTTATTTACTGACATCAGTTAGCCAGTGTTGTTTAATTGTGTAAAATGTGTTCAAACAGTTGACTCTCTAATATGCCAGTACGAAACATATCAACAGGCTTATACTTAGTATACAGTGTCTCGCTGTGTGAGGGGTGAGTACAGCTTAGTACTATTTAATGTGTTGTTCTACCTGATCCACAATTGTTGTGGTGTTTTACAAAAAAGTCATTTAAAAATCAACCAACTGAAGTCCGTCCTCCAAAAACATTGGAGAGAACACACACACCTATATAATTAATTACAATTTTACAGATTAAAAAACAGACCATGCAAAGTGGCTGATAGAATAGGGAAAACAACAACAAAACAGAGCTGCCAACATTACTAACAGTGAGTAGAAGAGATAGAAAAGTAGTAATATTAAGATAGTGTCAATAGTAATAACAATAAATAAATAAAATTAGACAAACTACAACAAAACAGCAGGGATGTCATGGTAACAGGTTTCCTATGACTGTAATGTCTTAAAACTATTCATTTCCTAAATTAATGGCAGTGGAACATAAATATGCTCGCAGACAATAACCTAAGCTATATATTGTATAACTGAGATTCTCACCTGTGGAAAGAGACTCTGGATCCTGTTGTCTGTTGGTTGGTACAGTTGTACGCTACACAGGAAATAACCATACTTGCTAGTTCACAATGACTGTTATAGCCAGCATGTCCCCAAATGGATTAACGTTGTTCACATCAGTGTCAACCACCGAACTGGCCAGAGACACAGTAGCCATCTGGGATATTGACCTCAGGTTAAACTCATTTCTAGCTCACAACCCTTCCCCTAATGACTATATAAGCTGGAGGCTACAACCCATCCCACTGTATCATTATTCAGATAGCCGAGGAACCACAGTTACCAATATTTACATCCCTACCCCAGTTCTATTCTATATCCTGCCAGTGAGTACGGCACTTTCTGCCGTGCTATGTGAATTATCGCCAGTGGTCCACAGCGGCTTCGGTGCAGCGGGCCAGCCTATCACTCCTTTCTATAGGGGAATGATTAATGATCTATCTCTGTGGTGGCAACCCATTGCATCGTACTAACAAAGTCAACGCATTTTGATGATGAAACATCACACCTCTTGCTCTTCCATTTATACTATTTATGTAGAAAAACTACAAGTCAATACATGAAAATCACCGCTGCATGTAGATGAGATAGGATCTTGCTTCCTTGTGTCGTTCCAGCGGATTCAACTGCTTACATGCACCTAATACCACTGTGGTGTATATGCATGTGTGATAATCAATGGTGTCTAGGCAGTCACTGCTCCGTAACCGCATGTTTCCCGTGTTGAGATGGTGTGTGATTAAACTAATTAAAGGCGTGTGACCAGTCCGCTCTGTCGCTTATTATGCTACAGAGCGAACTGGTCACACGCCTTTAATTGCCTTCTATATAGGGCGTGTAAGGCTTGCGCGCGAAAACGAGGCTGGGGGCAGTTGGGGGCAGGAGGTCCATATTCTCCATGTTAACGTATAGGACTTCGTTTTGTTTTTGGTTGTAATAATCGAACGGTTCCCGTCTAATTATTTCAGTTATACTGTCCGAAGGATTATTACAAGCAGAAGCAGTGGAACACTTTGCCGGTGACAATGATCACGGAAATCATGAATTTTAATCGATTATAATGTTGGTTGCCATGGCAATAGCGGCAGGTATTTGCTTTTGGCGATCTTGAAATGAAAAGTGCCATTTTTCGCGTAGTACAACCTGTTTGGGGCAAACGTACACATGCGTTATGATTATGCGAATTTAGACAACTTGTCAGATATAAGTGCTTATCGAAACCACAATGTACAGCAATGTAAAATGCAAATCCCGTAAACTATTTTATTGTGTATTATTCTTGTGACCCGTCCCCAATTGTCTTGCTTAGACCCCAATGAACTCCAATCGCGCGGAGTCACGCCATTTATCGTGACATACTTTCGGGCCCTATTGTAAATACTGCTATGTAATATTTAAACTTACCAATACATATTACAGTAATCGGTACAATAGACAATATCTCGCCTAATAAATATCAAACTCGCCGTTATTGTTCGAATGTGTAATGTAATCGTCTAGATATCTTAACCGATGACTCCTTGACACTATAACAACAGCACACGTACAGTTTCAAGTTTACCTGACCAAATGTAGTTGACATATTAGTTTAGGTCAAGAGGTAACTTGATGTATAGACAGTAGCGTTGACATTCGTGTGGAATGACACGTAAACCTGCTGGTTTCACTGTCAAGTGTAATCTAGCGTATTATGGCTAACTAAAGGTTGTCGTGACATTTCTTATGTATATGTGGATAACATTACATAAGAACAACACGCAGCATGTACACATGCATTCACCTGTTGCGGATGAATCTGGAAATTATACAGCGTTCTAATTTAAATATTAGTTTTCTATGGCGGATTATTGGCATTTTAGCTGTATATTGAGTAGTATACGCTAGCTTCTCTCGGAAAGACAGGGCTCGTTTTAGCTGCTACCATGTTGGTTGACTGATTCTGGCATGACGCCTTGCACCCTTGCATATCTGACTTTCCCAGTACGCAGTGACTGTAGTTGCTGACCCACAAGAACAAGAGGTCCACCAGAGGATCTGTGCCTCTGCTTCAGCTCGCCGGTGTGGTTGATCGGTTTCGTAGTCTTTTATGTCTCTCTTGCTCATATCTTTGAAACGAAAGTTAAGTCTGCCTAAAGGGCGTTTGCCCTCACTAAAATCCCTGTAGAGGGTGGGTTTGGGGAGGCGGCCACTGAACATCCGCTGGTCATCCCTAATGCCTAAGCCATCGGCGGCTGTGTTTAAGGAAATATGTCATCGGTTTTGAACTGTAGCGCTGGGGGATATCGGTATTTGTAATTGTATCCTACCATTTTACAATAAGTACCGTGCGCAAGCAGAGGCGATATAAACTGTTGTTGCGTCCAATATTAGGCCCTTCTTGAGCCACATATGATATGCCTGTCTACCAAATAACACTACTGCTTTGCTTTGACATGTTTATATTATTGTTTTCAAAAGTGATATTCGTAGACATGCTAGAGCGCAAACCAGAAACATTATCCACAGTTTCAATGGCTTCACCACTGATGATAAATTTCCTTGGTTGATTACCATATTCCTCGGTCGAACAAATGTTTCCTGTCAATTCGGACAGAAACTAGACACTCTACTTGTAATACTATTAATTATGATAACGACAGTAATGCAAATATTTAAAATGTATTCACTAACACATACGGCTACAAAGAATACACTATTTTGTTGGCTTTCTGCAAAGAACGCGACAGAGATATATACAACATTCATTTAACAAAGATAGTAAATTAAACTGTTTCTTGTATATTTAATTTCGGGATTGTCTGCTTATTTCACATGATTGTTTACGTATCATACATGTGTGTATCACTGGGACCTCGCCAGGTTCCTGTTCCCTCTCAACACATTCCTTTACTCAGTACACTATCCTGATATCTGATCGAATCGCCGCAATCCCCAAATAAGTGTTCTGTCCTCAATTAACCTAACAATTACACGTTGACCCAGACTGTCTCGTCAACTTCCTCGCTGAATAATCGGTGGCAATGGTTTGAAGCATTTCTCGTGCTTCATGATGATCATCTCGTAGCAGCACTGCTCAATGGCGGTGTCGTAGACTTTGTAGCCACCGCAGCAGTCTTCAGTGCCTGTCTTAGTGTCGTACACTTGGTCGTGACAGCAGATCTGTGTCTTCGGGTCGTATCCTTTGCGACCACAAGGCTCGAGTTTGATCTCTGAAGCAGACAATCAGTGCAGAGTAACTGTGTGTATGTATGTATGTATGTATGTATGTATGTATGTATGTGTGTGTGTGTGTGTGTGTGTGTGTGTGTGTGTGTGTGTGTGTGTGTGTGTGTGTGTTTGTGTGTTTGTGTGTGTGTGTGTGTGTGTGTGTGTGTGTGTGTGTGTGTGTGTGTGTGTGTGTGTGTGTGTGTGTGTGTGTGTCTGTGTTATAGTGGCTAAATTTAACATGGTGGGAAAATAATTTTTCAAATCAACAACGCACACGGGATAAATAAATTAAGTTGGATGTGAAAACAGCTGCGTTAAAATATTATTAGGGGTGATACTTGTCTTTGTGTTACGTCACAGTAATAACTTTAATAACACATATTCATTCCTTCATTTTGTTGTAACATATGTACAATGATTTTCACATATAATTGCTTAATGAAACAAATTCCCTCGAAGAGAAATATCTAAAATATAATTTAACAGACGTTTCCATTTGTTGTCAGCCGAGAGGTCAAATTTGACTTTTATCTGACTTTCAAGTATGTGACATTTACCTTGAACGTAAGGTTTAGCAGTTATACATACACAAATACCCCTAAAAATAGGTATTACTCATAATTCTAAGAGATCAGTTTCAAACTTGTCACTGAACTTGGTCTAGGACCAGATGAGTCCAAAATCAGCCAAAACGTTCATAGAATACAACATGTATAGCTTCTCTATTGAACACATGTGACTGTCAAATGGACGAGTTCTTAACTATATTACTATGCGCTAAATGATTTGTGCGTTGAGAGGTCTATTCCTCTCAATGGATTTCTCTGAAATTTAACACAGTAGTTTTCTCATCCAACCTCATCTTTTTAGCCCGTACGCGTTGCTGATTTCAAATTTTGTTGTTCCCATCCTAGTTTGTGTATATGTAAAATAATGTTTAAACCGTGAACATACGAAAAGTAGTGATATAAACGAATATTATCATTTTAGTTACACACCTGATTTAGCAGTGTATACTGGAATGTATGTGCATGTGTACGCAGATCCACGTGTGCACACACATAAACATACAGACGCACATGCAGGCATGCACACGCATGGATGCATACATACACGCACAAACGTTCACCATATACGCGTATGTACTACGCACACCCATACGTACACAACATTTTAATACACTCACCCGAACGGTATTTATGCAAATTACACAATCACTTGTATATAACGAATGCACATTTGTAGAAAAATACTATGATAATAGGAGTAGATTTCACAGAGTTACGTGCATGCAAACAAATACATACCCTCTTTTTTAGAAAAGAAGCCGTCCACAAGAACAGTACTCAGCACAAGACCGCCTAACGCCAGGTATAAGCTGAATGTCCTGGAACATGTATAACTATAGTCATTATCAGTTATCATTTGTCTGCACCGGACTTACGGAATTGCGAAGCCAACCATACATCTATTAACACGATGATATAAAAGGTTCTAACATGGCATTTGTAATATGTGTTGTTATTGTAAAGAAAAGTGCATATACTATACTTGCATGATGTCTCCTTTGGTGGCCGTTCAGTAGATCAGTGACAGCCGAGGTCAGTAATATGTCCAGTTGATATTTTATAGTCTCAGCATTGGCAGAGCGCCACAATTGACGTCACGTATCATGTGGCACGTGCCGATAAACATCTGCTTGCCATAAGTGCACTTAAACATGAACGCCCTTATTGTGAATAAAGTATAAAGGAAATGTGGTTTGATAACCATTGGATGCAATACAATAAGAGCAGGTTATCAAGAGATCAAATATTAATTAGTAAATGTTGAATATTGATACAGTAATGATACAAGTGTTTATTTCACACTTAAGAAAAAAGAAAACTAGAGAACCAATAGTGTGTGTAAATATTTATTCATTAAATACGAGTGATAACTAAAATTTGAATGCATAGCTCACGAATGTCATCGGTACAGTAAGAAAGGTATACGTGCATTGGTGGCTAGTACACATTAAAGTAATTGGCGTAGCGTCCTGTAGCACGCCGCTCATAAAGCGTACTATGAACATATACATTTTTTTGTGATTTAATGAATATACAATAAGTAAATAAATATCGAGGTGTTAACAAAAAGCGTGATAGTGCGAACAACTTCTTTCGTACGTCATCATAGATCAGTACACGTGTGTGCCGCTATTCAGCTAATACAACGGTCAATCATAGTGTAAGATTTGGCCGGTCTACTAATTTCCCATCTTCGCATCTACCTCGATCTTCTTGTATATTTAATTATAGTCGTAGACGCGGTGTTCTCATCTTGGGCAATATTCCCCCTCCGTACTGACCTCCTAGACAGTTAGCCATGACCTATTCAGTTCAGCCACAGTGTCACTGTCTATTAGAAATCAGATACTCACGGAGAGAGATTCTAATTACTCAATCATTCGCAGAAGACTTGTCCATGTGTTCGTTTCAAGAACTTTAATACAGTCAGCATAATACAGAAGTCAATACAATTGTCTAACTGGCCTTGCTCCGTGGGCGCCAGACGTGTAGTTACATGGTGCGTGCACTCCCTCTCCTCTCTCTGCGCCCCACTCTCTCTAACTGTCTAGGTTATATACTCTCTGCCAAGTGGCAGCCACTAACTAGACATTCATTTCCCTATTTAGTTAGGCTCTCTGGCCAACGCTGGCTAAGCTTCGGACAACGCTCTAGTCGAGTCTCAGAGATAATAATAAGCTGGAATCCCCTATGCCTGGTCTATCCTTAGAGAACTCAGACAACTGAATATAACTGGTTTAACCAAGCTAAGCTTCTTGCTAGACTATACTGTTAATTATGACTTCAAGTATAATAATTATAATATTTCATGAAAAGTAATTACAAGGAATTTATGCAACCATAATTCCTTACAATAGTGGATGGCCGCATATTATGGTCATAATCGAGTAACGTGGCCTGCTCTTTTGAAGAACATGTTGACACATATACCTGACACCCCCAACACTTCACAGACTGCGACCACCAAGGTTAGGTTTAAGGTTAAACACGTGGGTCTATAACTCTGTGTCACGCCCTCTCTCCTCACGAACTTTGAGACCTCTTGAAGCTTTAAGAAGTGTTAGTTTGTTGTTGTTAATGCAACATACATTCGTATACATATCCAGCATGAAGATAACGTTTCCTTCTAAATAATTCCATAACCTCCGTTTACTTTGCATAACGTAATCCACAATGATATGGTTCCCCCAACAGCAAATATCTTTGTTGTACAAACATGTCGGTTACCCCATCCCGCAGAGAGGAGCGGTGGTCGCGCGGTAGAGCGCCGGACTGTCAATCGAGGGGACGGTGGTTCAAACCCACCTACCGCCGTTTTGAAACTTAGGCAATTTCGTTCACCTCACATTGCCTGTGTCTTTCAGAAGAGACACTAAAAGCCGGTGGTCCCTTCTATCTGGTGTCTATGCCAGGGGAAGTAAAAGATCCCACACAGGGGGTAAATGTGTAACCTGTAGTGGACTCACTAATTCTAGAGAAGGACAACCCTGAAAAACCAAGCTCGACAATACTCTAGTCACAAACATGTGGCTAGCATAGAGTGATGAGCTAACCATAAGAAGAAGAAGAGACTGATTTCTCCACAACCGCGTATTGAAAACAAACTGAATTTACCCCCCCACCAATGCCCTAACGCTCCCCATACTAATATAGAGAAGACAATTAGAAGAATAACAGACCACAATAATGAATATTATTACCATGAATCAACACTAAACCTATTGAAATGTGACGCATTATCATAAAGATGAGGAGATCGAAGACTCTCTATCAAAATATGTACATAAGCTAAACCTAAGACTAATAATCCCTTAGAATTGTTGTCGAACATAATATAATACAAATTCCTTCCTACCCGTGCAATTACATCAGATAGTGTAACTATTATCGCAATTTGAATGATATGACACCATAATCAACCTCAAATTTTGATCAGTAAATCCTGTTTTGTTATTTGCAATATATCCAAAGTTCAACACAGTGGATTTTTCTTATAACTTTCCACGTGGCTAATTTATATTTGAACTACCGACACCCTTTTCCTTCAAGAAGACAACGTGCCACCGGTTCGTGAAATCTTTCCATCCCAATCGTCTACAATAGGCCAGTAGAATAACATCAATTGTGTTTTCAGAAGTCAATGTCAAAACGTTCAATGCGTCGGCTGAAATGGCAATGCTAACATTGTAAATGTAAACAGGGAACAAAATTACCTTGGTATATATTACACGATTTCCTTACTTTGGTTTTAGGTTGATAAGCATATTTCAAACTTAATAACTTAAACGCGTCTTCCGTAAACGTGTGTGTCAGATCAGGTCAGCTTGATTAGATCTATTAACAATAATAAAATAGCACACAGTGAATTGTATGAGTACAGATTCGTTGCAAATGAAATGATTCGTTTAATGAAAGTAACTCAACGCTGTGCTTGGAGTCGTTTGTAATACAATTTGTTTGTTAAACTGTGTAGAGATACTAAATCCGCACCTCATCGCACGAATTTAAAAATCTAACCAACAGTCAGTCTACATACTCACATACAAATATTATCCACTATTACATGCAAACTTGCATATATATATATATATATATATATATATATATATATATATATATATATATATATATATATATATATATATATATATATACAAATATATACATATATACATATATATATATATATATATATATATATATATATATATATATATACATATATATATATATATATATATATATATATATATATATATATATATATATATATATATACAAATATATACGTATATACATATATATATATACATATATATATATATATATATATATATATATATATATAAGGAAACAACAAATAATATACAAATAAAAATATTACTGTTTTATGCATACCTATTCAACATAGGTATATTCATAATATTTTGAAGAAGTCCGAATGTATTCTTTATAGCGAAAAATATCATAAATCAGGATTCTTTGAATGACACAGACACATTGCAAAGCAACGTACGTATTAAGGCGCTACGCTTCACACGAAGCCAAAGTATAAGTCTAATTAGGTACAGTGCCTTAAAATTTAAGCTTTAACATAATATATCAAATATTCATGTGACACATATTATTATTTTCTATGAAACATGTTTATTACAGTAACTACGTTGTTTCATCAAACAATGCTCTAAGCAAACGTTGAGTTAGTATTTTATCCGTACTGTGGCGCCACCATGGGTTATTGACGTCTTCTATGTTGACCGTTCAAGTCAAATGTTGAACTTGCTCTTCAATATAAGACTTTGCCTAATTACTGTGATCACTATAAGTATTTGAGGGAACACCCTACAAAATGCTGGACTGTACTTGTCATGGACTTGTAGATAGTACGCACAGTTATTAAATGTCCTAATCATTTTTATATGATTACAACAAAGTATATATACCCAGTCTATTGCGGACAACGCAGCTGTTATTCACATGTGTCCTGTTAGTGTCGGTGACATTGAAAACGTGTGCGTGTGCGGGTACGTTTGCTTATGCGTTTGCGCATGTGTCCGTTCGCGTGTGCGAGTGTGTGCGTGTGCGTATGTATGTGTGCGAAGGTGCGTGGAGGGACTCGTGCGCGTGTGTGCCCGCGTGTGAACGATATGCTTGCGAGTGTGCATGTGTGCCTGTGTTCGTGTGTGTGTGTGTGTGTGTGTGTGTGTGTGTGTGTGTGTGTGTGTGCGTGTGGGCTTGTGTGTGTGTATGTGCGTGTGTGTGTGTGTGTGTGTTTGTGTGTGTGTGTGTGTGTGTGTGTGTGTGTGTGTGTGTGTGTGTGTGTGTAAGTGTGTATGCTTGTATGCGTATGCATATGCTATTCATGCGTGTGTTTTTGTGCGTTTGATAAAACGTACACTTTTCGTCGCTAGTTAACGTCAATAAAACAGGTACAACACTATGCTGAAACCGCAAGTGATGCTAAGACCGCAGCCTCGTTGTGGGATGCGTTTTCGTTGATACATGCATTTCCCCGGGAACCCGCAAATGTATTCACAGTACAATTGTTTTTTTCTTGTGTCACCATATACGGTGACAACTAAAGAAATGTAGAAATGTGTTCCATAACTCATTAAGTCGTTCTTTAAAAAATGAATTGATCGAAGCCATCTGCATCATCCGTAAATGTAATAGATCACCATACCGACATATTGAGGCATGAAGTGACAGTAATACCCTGGACCAAAGCACACAATTTGGCACAGTTGCACCTGAGGTCCATACAAAACCTTTTCACAGGGGCTGCACGATTTTAAAGGTCAAGGTCATATCCAGTTCAAATAAGAATAATGCTACAACCGCAATGCTCATAATATTGACATTTAGATAATATTTGTAAAACGTATTCAAAGCCTGCTTTATGCCCACACGCACAAACACGAACACAGGCACACATGCACAATCGCAAACATATCGTTCACACGCGGGCACACACGCGCACGAGTCCCTCCACGCACCTTCGCACACATACATACGCACACGCACACACTCGCACACGCGCACGGACACATGCGCAAACGCATAAGCAAACGTACCCGCACACGCACACGTTTTTAATGTCATCGACACTAACATGACACATGTGAATAACAGCTGCGTTGTCCGCAATAGACTGGGTATATATACTTTGTTGTTGATTTTCTTTATAATGATGTCGACATATAAAAATGATTAGGACATTTAATAAATGTGCGTACTATCTACAAGTCCTTGACAAGTACAGTCCAGCATTTTGTAGGGTGTTCCCTCAAATACTTATAGTGATCACAGTAATTAGGCAAAGTCTTATATTGAAGAGCAAGTTCAACATTTGACTTGAAAGGTCAACATAGAAGACGTCAATAACCCTTGGTGGCGCCACAGTACGGATAAAATACTAACTAAACGTTTGCTTAGAGCATTGTTTGATGAAACAACGTAGTTACTGTAATAAACATGTTTCATAGAAAATAATAATATATATATATATATATATTTGTATATATATTTGTATATATATATATATATATATATATATATATATATATATATATATATATATATATATATATATATATATATATATGCAAGTTTGCGTGTAAGAGTGGATAATATTTGTATGTAAGTATGTAGACTGACTGTTGGTTAGATTTTTAAATTCGTGCGATGAGGTGCGGATTTAGTATATCTACACAGTTTAACAAACAAATTGTATTACAAGCGACTCCAAGCACAGCGTTGAGTTACTTTCATTAAACGAATAATTTCATTTGCAACGAATCTGTACTCATACAATTCACTATGTGCTATTTTATTATTGTTAATAGATCTAATCAAGCTGACCTGATCTGACACACACGTTTACGGAAGACGCGTTTAAGTTATTAAGTTTGAAATATGCTTATCAACCTAAAACCAAAGTAAAGAAATCGTGTAATATATACCAAGGTAATTTTGTTCCCTGTTTACATTTACAATGTTCGCATTGCCATTTCAGCCGACGCATTGAACGTTTTGACATTGACTTCTGAAAACACAATTGATGTTATTCTACTGGCCTATTGTAGACGATTGGGATGGAAAGAGTTCACGAACCGGTGGCACGTTGTCTTCTTGAAGGAAAAGGGTGTCGGTAGTTCAAATATAAATTAGCCACGTGGAAAGTTATAAGAAAAATCCACTGTGTTGAACTTTGGATATATATTTGCAAATAACAAAACTGGATTTACTGATAATAATTTGAGGTTGATTATGGTGTCATATCATTCAAATTGCGATCATAGTTACATACTCTGATGAAATTGCACGGGTAGGAAGGAATTTGTATTATAATATGTTAAATGGGTTTAACATATTATAATACAATACATAGCTTATGCTATGTACTGTTTCTGGGAGAATGTTTCACAGTTCAACAACAATTCTAAGGGATTATTAGTCTTAGGTTTAGCTTATGTACATATTTTGACAGAGAATCTTCGAACTCCTCATATTTATGATAATGCGTCACATTTCAATAGGTTTATAGTGTTGATTCATGGTAATAATATTCATTATTGTGGTCTGTTATTCTTCTAATTGTCTTCTCTATATTAGTATGGGTAGCTTTAGGGCATTGAGGTAAATTCAGCTTGTTTTCAATACGCGGTTGTGGAGAAATCAGTTTCTGCGGGATGGAGTAACCGACATGTGTGTACAACAAAGATATTTGCTGTTGGGGGAACCATATCATTGTGGATTACGTTATGCAAAGTAAACGGAGGTTATGGAATTAGTTAGAAGGAAACGTTATCTTCATGCTGGATATGTATACGAATGTATGTTGCATTAACAACAACAAACTAACACTTCTTAAAGCTTCAAGAGGTCTCAAAGGTCGTGAGGAGAGAGGGCGTGACACAGATTTATGGACCCACGTGTTTGACCTGAAACCTAACCTTGGTGGTGGCAGTCTGTGAAGTGTTGGGGGTGTCAGGTATATGTGTCAACATGTTCTTCAAAAGAGCAGGCCACTTTACTCGATTATGACCATAATATGCGGCCATCCACTATGATTGACCTTTGTATTAGCGGAATAGCGGCACACGTGTACTGATCTATGATGACGTACGAAAGAAGTTGTTCGCACTATCACGCTTTTTGTTAACACCTCGATATTTATTTACTTATTGTATATTCATTAGGTAAATCACAAGAACATGTATATGTTCATAGTACGTTTTATGAGCGGCGTACTACAGGACGCTACGCCAGTTACATTAATTTGTACTAGCCATCAATGCACGTATACCTTTCTTACTGTACCGAAGACATTCGTGAGCTATGCATTCAAATTTAAGTTTTTTCAAATACTTTTTTTCACTCGTATTTAGTGAATAAATATTTACACACACTATTGGTTCTCTAGTTTTCTTTTTTCTTAAGTGTGAAGTAAACACTTGTATCATTACTGTATCAATATTCAACATTTACTAATTAATATTTGATCTCTTGATAATCTGCTCTCATTGTATTGCATCCAATGGTTATCAAACCACATTCCTTTATACTTTATTCACAATAAGGGCGTTCATGTTTAAGTGCCCTTAAGGCAAGCCCATGTTTATCGGCACGTGTCACATGATCCGTGACGTCAATTGTGGCGCTCTGCCAACGCTGAGACTATAATATATCAACTGGACATATTGCTGACATCGGCTGTCACTGATCTACTGAACGGCCACCAAGAATACATCATGCAAGTATAGTATATGCACTTTTCTTTACAATAACAACACATATTACAAATGCCATGTCAGAACCTTTTATATCATCGTGTTAATAGATGTATGATTGGCTTCGCAATTCCGTAAGTCCGGTGCAGACAAATGATAACTGATAATGACTATAGTTATACATGTTCCAGGACATTCAGCTTATACCTGGCGTTAGGCGGTCTTGTGCTGAGTACGGTCCTTGTGGACGGCTTCTTTTTAAAAAAGGGTATGTATTTGTTTGCATGCATACGTAACTCTGTGAAACCTACTATTATAATAGTATATTTCTACAATGTGTATTTCTTATATATAAATGAATGTGTAATTTGCATAAATACCGTTCGGGTGAGTGTATTTGTGTAGTAGATACGCGTGTATGTTGAACGTTTGTGCGTGTATGTGTGCATGCATGCGTATGCGTATGTGTGTTTATGTGTGTGCACATACGGGTCTGCGTACATATATACTAAAATCCACACGCACAAGCGCACACGTACGGACACACACACACCCACACACACACACACACACACACACACACACACACACACACACACACACACACAAACACACACACACACACACACACACACACACACACACACACAATCCAAGTCCGTTCATAGGATCGAACATTATATATGTTCAATATTGTGACTGTCAAATGGACACATTCTAAACTTTATCACTATGCGATTAACTTTGGGTACGTGGAATTTGAACACACTTGTTTTCTCACCCAATATCATCTTGTTTATCCAGTATGCGTTGTTGATTTCAAAAATGCCACAATGCAATTCGGCCACTCTAACGCGCGCGCAATCACACACACTCACACACACACACACACACACACACACACACACATAAATACATACATACATACATATACACAGTTACTCTGCACTCATCATTGTCTGCGTCAGAGATCAAACTCGAGCCTTGTGGCCGCAAAGGATACGACCCGACGACACAGATCTGCTGTCACGACCAAGTGTACGACACTAAGACAGGCACTGAAGACTGCTGCGGTGGCTACAAAGTCTACGACACCGCCATTGAGCAGTGCTGCTACGAGATGATCATCATGAAGTACGAGAAATGCTTCAAACCACTGCTACCGATTACTCAGCAAGGAAGTTGACGAGATAGTCTGGATCAACGTGTAATTGTTAGGTTAATTGAGAACAGAACCCTTATTTGGGGATTGCGGCGATTCGACCAGATATCAGGATAGTGTACTGAGAAAAGGAATGTGTTGAGAGGGAACAGGAACCTGGCGAGGTCCCAGTGATACACACATGTATGATACGTAAACATTCATGTGAAATAAGCAGACAATCCCGAAATTAAATATACAAGAAACAATTTAATTTAGTATCTTTGTTAAATGAATGTTGTATATATATATCTGTCGCGCTCTTTGCAGAAAGCCAACAAAATAGTGTATTCTTTGTAGCCGTATGTGTTAGTGAATAAATGTTAAATATTTGCATTACTGTCGTTATCATAATTAATAGTATTACAAGTAGAGTGTCTAGTTTCTGTTCGAATTTATAGGAAACATTTGTTCGACCGAGGAATATGGTAATCAACCAAGGAAACTTATCATCAGTGGTGAAACCATTGAAACTGTGGATAATGTTACTGGTTTGCGCTCTAGCATGTCTACGAATATCACTTTTGAAACCAATAATATAAACATGTCAAGGCAAAGCAGTAGTGTTATTTGGTAGACTGGCATATGATCTGTGGCTCAAGAAGGGCCTAATATTGGACGCAACAACAGTTTATGTCGCCTCTGCTTGCGCACGGTACTTATTGTAAAATGGTAGGATACAATTACAAATATCGATATCCCCCAGCGCTACAGTTCAACACCAATGACATATTTCCTTAAACACAGCCGCCGATGGCTTAGTCATTTGGGATGACCAGCGGATGCTCAGTGGCCGCCTCCCCAAACCCACCCTCTTCAGGGATTTTAGTGAGGGCAAACGCCCTTTAGGCAGACTTAACTTGCGTTTCAAAGATATGAGCAAGAGAGACATAAAAGACTATAACAATTTCAAAGAACAGTTGCAAATAGGATCCATAATCTGGACAAACAACACCTTGTTTTGAGCATCGTATTTCAAGGATATGACTATATATATAACTACAAAAATTATTTCATTAATATGGGCCAACATCACGTAATACAAAAAGTTGTCCATGCTAATGTCGCATCTCAGTTAAGCTTAACCATACATTTATAGGCACTAATAAACTAATTTCATTTTTGCTAGTCTGGTGGATATGTGTTCTGCCTTAAAATACGCTGCAGCCTCACTTGTTGTTTAATATATTAATTTCCGAGTTTACGCTTGACTCTGAATTGTAGCTATGGGTGTTTGTTTTTTGGCGGGGATACCCCCAACAGGTTCGAGTGAATAACACCACTTCTAGTGTGAAGTTTGTATCCACTGGCTCACCCCAAGAATGTGTCTTATCCCCTCTTTTATTCATTTTATACACAAATAACTGCAGGAGCATCCGTACGAATAGGTATTTTATTAAATTTTTATGATACAGGTTTAGTCAGTCTGTTGTCTAACGATGATGTTGGCCGTGGTCCTGTGTTAAACGACTTTGTTGCATGGTGTGATGGATCGTGTTTGTGCCTGAACGCAACAAAAACCAAAGACAAGTGCATTGGTTTAGGATATACCTTCCATCCCAGTCTGATACACTCATCGGCGATAACAAGGTAGAGGTAGTTGACGAGTATAAATACCTATGCACAACAATTGACAGATGGTTGAAATGGGACCGACACAGCACTGTCACATATACGAAATGTCAGCAGCGTCATTACTGACTCAGAAAACCTTCTAATGTTGATAGCACCATTTTGTCCACGTTTTACAAATCTTTCATCCAGAGTGTTTTGACATTTTCTTTTATGTGTTGGTTCGGGAAGGGCAGTCAGAAAGACAAGAATAACTTGCAGCGCATTGTAAACATTAGTAGTAAAATACCCGGTCCCAAACAATCCAATCTCACTGCTTTGTGCATCCGTACGTAGGTACTGCGTAAAGCCAATAACTAATTAATGACAATACACATATTCTACATAACGAGTGCGTCCTTTTGCCCTCGTCCAGAAGGTTCCGAACTATCATATATAAAAGAAAGAGGAAGCGGGAAACTGTTCTACTCTTGTATTTTATATTTGTTTGACGAACGCTGCAAAACAAAAGAATGTCCCGGTCCGGCACAATAACTTTTCATTGTATTATATTGTATTGTATTGTGAGATTACTTTAAATGTCACCAATACTTATCCCGTGTATTTACTTTATTGTGTACACTCAACACTAAGCCCTGTTGCGCACGATATGTCTTTTGATATTTGTAATAATTATATTAGATCCGAAAACGTAGCGAGCAATATTGAAGATTTTGTGATTTTTCGGTAATTATTTAGCAACCTTTATCACGCTGCGTGATTTTGGAATATGTATAAACATATTAGGAGTATTTGTCTAAAACTTCATGTTTCCTGCCTTTATTTAAGGTCAATCTACCTCACCTAATTGTTTTTATCACATAGACAAAACAAAATATGTAACAAACTAATTTGTTTTATCAAAGTCATTATCTCTATACATTGATAAAACAATATAGGCCAACTCGTAATTATGCAACGACTGACTTTGCTAAATTGTAACCAAAACACTTGTTGAATATTGTTTTTAAATACCACAGTATGTGATCGTCGTGACAGCTTAACACGTACACAAGCTTATTTTGGCACAGATTCACGTGCACGTCGAAGAGAAATAGCATTGTATTTTATTGCTGACTAATGCTGACGTGCGCGTCATATGTGCATGCAACGTGCACGTCCAGCGGCAGGGGAGTTCTACGAATACATTGTCAACTGTATGGCACTCCGACGTCTGCACGTGCAACACGTCGACCTTGAGCGATAGGTCAATGACACCGCGATGTCGCACGAGACACATTTCTCGTATTAATTACTTACCTTATATAAGACACGCGCTTTTCACAGTGTCAAAATAAGACTCGAGTGACAGCCTGTCTGAAGAAGTACGTAGTGGCAACAGCAGCATCTCAAAGAAGACGTCATGTAAGCATTTATCGCTATCGTTTCACACAAGTGGTATCAAAATACTACCAATATAATTCACCTACGAGCGCACACATACACACTCGCACGTACGCCCCACCCACGCATGCAAACGCACGAATGCACGCACACACATGCACTTTCCAGAAGCTGCACATACTACAAAATAAATCACATAACAGTAATTTGTTTTTATTCATAAAACAAACATAAGTGCATTCTTTGTCAAATACATATGTCTTTACTTTGCTATATGTAAATATTTACATTATAACAATATACCTACACTCGAGCTGATATGCTACAGTTGCTATCATTTGAGGTATCGCTTAATACCTGTGTATATTTCGGACTGTATCGGGGCAGTAACAGGTCAATGGCCGGGATATTAAAACAACATGTGCCGATGATGTGATATTTAGACGTCAACACAGCGAACATCATCAACATGACTTCCTTTCTAAATTAATCATGTTGATTTTGCTTTTCTCCGTCATTTAGCAACAATAGAAAACATAATAAGTATCATCGTCCCTAAGAAACTCAGTGAATGTTAGTTTTAACCCAAAATAACACACGTCTTATCCAGCTACGTTACTTTCCTGTTAGGGTCCCCGTTTGGGTTATGGATAACAATTAGTATTTTTGCATTTAGAATACGGAGTGAACACTGTTCTTAGCGAACTCATATTATTTATATATACATAACGTTCAAGTAATACTCAAAATGTCAACGCGCTGAACCATGTATCGTGTTGTTTTGTTACCCAGGCACGTGAGCGTAATTCTGGTGCTAGGTACGTTGGTTGCGAGCTCCACATTCGTCGACGGTTTCTCTCTGTGGGGAGGTATGTCAGTAAGATAGATGCATACGTATCGCAATCATTCTTACCTGAATTTGCTTACTGTTTTTAAGTGATACGTATGCATTCATGCACTCACGTATAATAGCTACTGGACAACGCATCATATTCACTAGCATAATATCTAGCATTTCTTCCTTATTATTACTGCTTTGGTATATTCTATTCAATGCATTTTTGTTGTCTGAATACATCAGTGTAAATAATAAAATTTCAATAGTTTATTTATATAGTTTTGATGCACTTTGTCTGTATCATTCGTTCTAAATGTGCTTGCTTTGTACACAGACGCACGTGACATCACGCCCATCGGCCATTGCAACGGCAAGAAGTTCAACTTCCGGGAACATATCTGCTGCGGCGACCAGCTGTACCCACGCGTGACGGGAACAGAGTGCTGCTGTAGCTGGAAAATATTGGACACCGCCAAGGAGAGATGTTGTCACGGCTTTGTTATTCCACTCAAGGAAAAATGTCTTCCCGATCCCGTCAAACACGGCCGATAGTATAAGCCATGCAAACAATTGCACAAGTGCCTCTGCGTGTCGCCTTTGAAGTCTATCAATTCGCAGACAGAGAAAAACATTATTCGACATAATAGTGACTGCGTAAGCTAGCAAATGCTTCATGGGATAACAATTCTGTGAATATGTCACCTTCCCCAGATCGATAAATAGTATAACTTCCACTACTGTTGACGACTGAGCCTGTATATTGAACATTGTTGAGTATTTATAGATGTTTATTGACATCGCACAATTCGTGTTGTAAATAAGGAATTATATGTGTTCGCATTAAATCTGATTGTATCAGCACATGTGTTAGCAAGGACAGAGATATTGTCGTTAAGAGAACCAAATGCATAATAATGATATATTGATTTTTTGGGTATCAAAATGAACACCCGATCAGTATTATACGTTGAGTAAATAAATCGACGAAGTATCATTTTGTTCAGTGTCTTTTGTGGCTGTTTCATCGTTGTACGCGTCGAGCATTTCACGAAATTGGAAGCTATATACTAGCCACATGTTACATTTGTGTATCCTGTCCATCATTCATATGGAATCACCAACAATTTCCTGCAGCACATACATGTACACCATGGATAATAACAGTGCTGTCATTGCATAGAACTGTTTGCATAAATGTAATCATAAATATATAACATACCTATAACGTCCACGCACACTCCGGCATATTGTTGTTTAGCATAGCATTTTAGACATCACTTTAAGTATTTATATAGCGCAATCGTTAGAGCGCCAAGAACTAGCATTTACATTTATTTTTTAAATGCATTAATGCATTAAAAAACTAAATCGAGGAACTAGGCAAATACAACAAAATAGACATATAAATAAAATAGACATATACTTTAAAACAGACTAATAGTGCATTGGTAAGGGTCGAATACAGCAACGGCCTGGCGACATCAGCAGGGATATTTGAGTGCAAAACACAGAACCGGAAGAGATGAAGTTGTATTCTGTTTGAGAGTAAACCCCATTCCAAACCATGGTTGTCCACGATCCTTGACTTCAACACGTGTGTTGTGTAATCCATGGCGAATATATGCGAATGTGTCTTTATTATTCTGGTATTCTAATCAATATTATACAAAATAAACAAAGCTTGTAAAAGATAGGCTTGCTAAATACTGCTGCAGCACTGTGAATCAGAGCTGTTAGACAGAGTTCTGTAACGAGGTACGCAGCACGACAAGCCAGTATCGTATATCGTAGTGATGTTGTATTCCTAAGCCATGCCACAATATGCTTGGCAATCTTTGAGTCAAATCAGACTTCAAACTGATAGGCAAGTGTTACGAAAGCACATTGTTTGGGTATAATCTTGGCAATATGTTCGAAAATCATCTAAATAGTATATAGAACTTAAAAACCCTTGCTGCCATTTTTCTATTTGGTCCCATAGCGAAATAGCGGCCATTAACAAAATTGCCGCCAAATTTAATTTCGCCGTACGTTAATAACTGTTTCGTCTAGAGAAATAATTGTGGTACGTGTATATATGTTCTATGGGACAAGAATTTCAAATAAACCATTTTCGTAATTTTCTGGCTTTCGCGTCCGCCATTTGTAAATTTGGCGGTCATCCTTACAAATGTCACAATATCTCAGAAACTACATCATATTTAGCAGTAATGTTGATGACATTGACAGCTTGGTGGTTGGCAATATACACCAATGTACATTTTACCTTCATTAACACTCATATATATGCGCCAGTTTTAAAGATGGCGTCCGGCTCAGCCATTTACTTATATCTTAAGAACTACGTAATCTAGAGCCAAAATATTAATGGCAAGATGGAAGGTTTTTATATATGATTAGTTAAATTGTGATACTAAGCGTTATTGACTTTCAAATCTCCGCCATTTTGTAATATCTGCCATTTTTTTAGATGACACCCGACAAAATCTCTATTATTATTATATTCATTGCTTAAGAACCACGTCGTTTAGAGACCAAACGTTGATGTCAAAATACAACATTATTTGAAATAATTATGTGTTGTACTACGTTTCTCTTATCCATCATTCTAATAGATGACCCCCACCAAACAGTATTTTGTATGCATCTTAACAGAGCCTGTTATCCCTATGTTACCCCTATGTCTTATGATCTACGTATCAAGAGAAGTAAAGTGTAGTGCATGATAGAAAATGTATTTCTTTTTATGAGGAATACACTGACGATAGCTGAGGTTGTTGGCAAATATAACGCATATCCTACGGACAGCATATGGTGAGGATACATAACAACAATGCAATGTAACTGACAGCCTTTCATAACCTTGATATGTTGAAGTATTTTGCAAATTTAGTACAACAAATAAAGTATGGCTTAACTGAACAAAACGTAAGATCCTTTTCACAACAATATATCAAACAATCTGTTCAAACAGTTGGGTTGGGCAGTATTTGTGCAAATGTCTGGACAATCCTTGACTATGACAAAGCATGCACAACGCTTTTTTATTGTTACACAAAATATCCGCTTAACGCTGTCAGTATTCAAGAGAAACACCATGTACTGACTAAATTAACAGCAACTCTGTACTCTCGCAGCAACAGCTCAATGTCAGTGGCTGACACGCCTGGGTGGATAATGCCGCAAAGTATTTAAACGAATGTAACTATACAAATCCCAAGGGACATTAGTGGATTGCAGGACTGAAAGCTATGATCGAGATAATTGCAGGTTGCAAACTAATAGAAAATATATTTTGAAAGAATCAATAAGTCGTAATCGATAACCGAGGCGGCGCGAAGAAAGACCACGTTTTGATTTATATCATTTATATTATGCCTTCAGTAGAAGTGAACATACTAGCATCTAATCTACATACCGTAATATCACATACATATAGAATTCAACACCGTTTGCTGGGGTGCGTATATACTTTATTTTAGTAACACAAACTAAATATTATGCATATTCACAAAGCTTCTTCTTATTCTACAAATACATGTTACTATACAATGTTACTGGAAATGGGTTAATGATATGTACAATATATTACTTATTGTATTAAAATATCATATCTGCATTAATACATCACATTATACAACATCACCAAATTATACAACATCATCAAATAAATGCAATCTTAGCAACTGCTATGTACAATAATGTATTCGTACAGGCATTATGATATATCAATACATCATCATGAACCAGAATGAGTTCCAGATAGCTGCTGTAGCCAGAGGCGCTGTGGCCACCACAAATATAATACATCAATGTCCCTTTTACGCAGGTGGAATCTTATACAATGTCCAAAATATACCATGTTGCCTTCGCGAACACAGAAGCTGATCGCA
>OZ024855.1:13102168-13104668 GCA_964017155.1 Oasisia sp. SBJ-2009
ATAAAGAAGAATATATGAAACGTATTTGATTTACCCCGATATTCATAATTACGCGGTGTTAATGTGGACACACTTAATATGCAATACACATACTTTTATTAAACATATTATTATAATATAATATTTATATATAATAAGTAAGTAATGATAAGGTAAATAAGCCGTCGTCTTTATTAGTTGTTTAATTACAATTGTAGCTCACACGTAGCGCTTATTCTGTACACGTGCGTCATCTTTGAAATTGTTTATGCCACAGACTATTTTTTATTTGTACAATAACTAAGCAGACCCCTACGTAACTAACCATGCATTACACTTAGACAATACACGCTCGCATATTCCCACCATGTGTACCCTCTGACTGTGATTCACATGTTTAACATTCACATACTTGGAAAGCTTCAGTCGATATTTACACACTGTTATTGTTTGGTAACGTGAATACATTTCCTGCTGACTAATAATGACACACAGTAACACAATACGTACTTACATATTTCTTCCACGTGGTCGTTGCACCTACTGTGGTGACACATGTTTAATCAATCTGTCGACGTTCAAAGAACATTCGATGTCGACCAATGCTGTACATACGTGATATACACATATATTGGAATTTGTATATAGATAACTATCCAGGAAATGTAATCACCGTAAAATAAGAAACAACATTGAAAAGCAACCAATCTATGTGAACATGTTGTACTTGTAATATTAGTGAGTAACAATACAAAAGCTTCTTACTATATTACTGCTAAAGATATATTTGTTTTGTTTATGGAAGATAGTAAATACGTAAAACAATTTCTTCAAAAACATTAATTCAAAATAGTCTTTTTAAATTATAAGTGTTCTCTTTGTTGCAATACCGGATGAATTTCGATATATGTATATGTATGGGCACACACACATACGTGGATGCACAAACAAACAAACAAACAAACAAACACACACACACACTCACACACATATATATATATATATATATATATATATATATATATATATATATATATATATATATATGGGACGATGCTACTTACGAAGTAGAACAGGAATCGTGGCTAGTTTGCTGAAAATCACAAGGCAAGTATATGTTTGTATAAGAGCTTTATGTATAAAGCCGATGTCAATTATCTATGCATACAATATGCAGAAAAACATTACAATAATCATATACTGATCCTAAATACTAACAATATTAACTAAGAACAGCAACTTTCAACGGTTTCAAAAGTAAACATTCTTATATAGCGTAGAAACAAATCATCATGGTTGCACAGAACACCAGTACAAAGTAGGTAATGTGATGCTTGCACATTATCAAGTAAGATATTTTGCATATAATTTCATTAAGGCGGTTCCGTCCCTTCTCCTGAACTGGTGTAATCAGCGGCGTTGCAAAGGCTGAACGTTTACAGTGCTGATTTGTATATATCACCTACAGTCAATTAATAATAATAATAATACACTTTATTTAGACACTAAAATCCAAAGTACAAACTCTGTTCGGTAGTGTATACAACATTAAAACATCCTAAGAAATAAGTAAAATAAAAGTACAAGTAAAACATATGAGAACGTTTGCCTAAATCAGTGTTGTAGAGAACTACAAGATAAACTAAAATTAAACAGAGATGGCATTGTTGTAGTCTATATCATATGTCAATGTAGTCAAGAAAATATGCTTACATATATATGTGTGTATAAAGTAGCAGAATAAATAAATATATAATAATATACATAGTACTTAATTTTTAACAAATGACTACAGCAATGTAATAGTTGTGTCAATTGTAATTATTAAAAACTCAAATATATGTTAATTTGTAAACTATTAATTAATAAATAATTAAAATGACATGCTGGTTGAGCTAATTAAGAGCAAATAAGTAATACATAAAGTAGCAGAATAAATAAATACATAATAATATACATAGTACTTAATTATTAACAAATGACTACAGCAATATAATAGTTGTGTCAATTGTAATTATAAAAAAACAAAAACTCAAATATATGTTAATTTGTAAACTATTAATTAATAAATAATTAAAATGACATGCTGGTTGAGCTAATTAAGAGTAAATAAGTAAATAAATAAAAATATAAAAGGATGAAAGGTGTAGAAAAACTAGACATTAAAAGCAATCTTGAAATAATAAGTCTTAAGGTGTGTTTTAAACTTGTTCCTGCACACTGTAGAACGCAAGTCCTCAGGTAGTGCGTTCCAAAGAGTTGGTCCTGCACGAGAGAATGAGCGGCGTCCATAACGTTCGAGGTTAACATATGACGTTTGACATTTTCCATTGGATATGGATACATTTCCAGTGGCTATCACTAATGTTTTATGTTTCCTTAGATTCGTTTTTTCATCAGTGTTTATCTACATCACCAATTATTTTGGTTGGGTCCATTATTTTTCATCATCAAACAGCAAAACGTTGTTTCTACCACATTTCTCAATTGAATATAGAAAACGATCAGTTCATATCGCCGT
>OZ024855.1:13117168-13134668 GCA_964017155.1 Oasisia sp. SBJ-2009
ATAACCATGTGTGGTTAGTAAACTCCTGTCCCTTCGTTGATGTCATCTTCCCACTTCTTGTTATGTATATCTCCCCCCCCCCACTCACGGTACCTCGCAAGAAACTATTTGCATAATTTGCTAAATCGAATTGATGCACAAACATCTTTATGAACACTGGTTGATTAAAATATGTACACCTCATTTACATACACAAAACAACATCTATATAACAATTATTTATTTCTATAGAACGGCCCATGCAAATATTCGTTCTGGCTCGCATTGCAGTAGTAAATTGGCGTTATCATACATAAAGGCATTAACAACATATACTGCTAAAACAAGTAATCATTACTAATAAATAAAGCCTATCATATCGTCTTGAAGATTAATAATAATCATAGAAATATAACTTATAAACAGTTCCTAATGCTACTAGAGTAGCATTATATTAATTAAAAAAAATACGTATTTAAATTAAATTATAATTATAATTATGATCGTTCAGTTTTAAAATAACTGTTACAATTATGTGTCTTTGTATTGGCTGACAGGCGCACATTGACACATATTAAGGGGCAATCGATTCCACGCTCTTGGAGTTGTACAAGAGAAAGCTAGGTCGCCGATTGTACACACACCCACACACACCCACACACCCACACACATAAACACACACATACACACACATACACATACACACAAACACACACACACACACACACACACACACACACACACAGACACACACACACACATATATATATATATATATATATATATATATATATATATATATATATATATGTATATATGTATACGCGTGTGTATGCGTGCATGCATGCGTGCGCTCGTGTGTGTGTGTGTGTGTATGTGGATGTGTGATTATATATGTGGATGAGTGTGTATATATGTGGATGTGTGTGTGTGTGTGTGTGTGTGTGTGTGTGTGTGTGTGTGTGTGTGTGTGTGTGTGTGTGTGTGTGTGGATGTGTGAGTATATATGTGGATGAGTGTGTATATATGTGGATGTGTGTGTGTGCGTGTGTGTGTGTGTGTGTGTGTGTGTGTGTGTGTGTGTGTAAGTGTGTGGTGTGTGATATTCGATTATGCCTAGTAGCTTGAGAGCAGATATCTTGTTATTTATACAGATAGTTTCAAAATGTAATTAGTTCTCAAAGCTGTCAATTGTCAAAACCACACAAGAGTTGAAACGAGAGCCATCACATGTAAGGACTTGTTAAAGTTGTCAATTATCAAGCCCACACGAGCTTTGACACGAGCAAGATCACACGTGATACTAAGTAGTTCGGTCAGCACAGTGGCCAGTCGATTGTCTGTCTTAGTTTTGTTACAAACAACAATGTGGATGACTGTGACAACTTGGGGGAAAGACGAGTGTTATAATAAGGTCCTCCATGATATTGCCATGTCTTCGTTGCAACTTAATTAAGCAATGTTTCAATCTTTACATAATTGTCGTTGTATATGCCATTGTCTGCTGCATCATACGGCTTAAGCCTGAAGTTATTATGAATAATATGCGTGTTCTTTGTTCATCATTGTTTCTACGGCTCGGTATTAATTGCGCTGTTGGCGTCAGATTCGTCGTTTTTTCTGCAGTTAACTATGCCACTCTGAAAGTTATTTTCAGAATTACAAAACCATGTATTTGTCTTTTCATTTTACAAAGTCACAAAGACATGCAAGCGCTCTGGTCGCACGTCCATGTTATTGTCACGTGGTATTGTTAAACGGTTGAAGACCTCAGCTGGACTGTTGCCAAAGTTGCAGCGAGCGGCTTAATGATGGAATATTTGTCTAGATGTGGGCCTCACGTGACCACAATTTGCTGAGTAACTACGCCGTGGAAGCAGTTAGCCCGTTCATACTTATCATTGTCACGTAATAGTGTTAATTATTGTCGTAGTTGTAAAATTAGCAAATTTGAAGTGACTACTTGATACCGCGCCTGCTATGTCAACGCAATAGCACGTGTCAATGTTCCACTCAGTTGTCTTGTCTGCTGTGGCAATCAAAATATGCAACACTTCTTAGTATACAACACAACTGTGATACGCCAAACACTACTTCATGGAAATACAAAAATTATATAGCAAAAGGCACAACATTGAATCACCCAGCCTGTATCTCGCAACACAGTTACGCCAAACTTTATCAACTATAAGAGCAAAATTAACATATCACGCCAGATTGATAATAATCCTAATCGTCACATTTCCATAGCGCTGCTCCAACGTTCGTTGCTCACAGCGCTGTACAGAATGTTCTTGTAAATAAATAAGTCTTTAGTTTTACTTTAAATGCACCAGTGGTCATAGATGACAATTTCAGATGCTGCTGATAGTAAGGAATAATCCTATCGCGTCCTTATGTAGGGTGATGTGCTTGGTGCGTAAACACCCCTCTGCTGATGCAAGATATTCGCTCTTTGGGAATTAGTTACGTTTAGAGGTTCGAACGTGTACGGGATTAAATGTGTGCGGTAATAATTGTAACAACGTAACACGACACGTTTCGTTCGGAATCAAATGCATCACTAACATGTTCGATCGGGTAAATTGCTTACACCACAAACATATACACCGGAAGAACGGGGTTTGGTAAAAGCTAATGCAGCCCCTTACGTTTTTGGTAGAATGAGATACGTGACTATCCGATGTATTGGTATTTAAAGAAACATCTATCATGAGCAAGACCAGCAGTTTTAATATCTCTTCAGATACGCATAGGAAACTATTGTGCCTACTAGTACGTGACGTGTACAGGCACTATGACATATGTTTCGATATAGCTTATGCTCAATTGCTTCTTAGCATACCCAGTCAATACATATCGACTGCCTCATTGTATGCATCTCTTGAAAGTGTCTAACCCTTTGATCGTGATGAACCATTGAGCAAAGGATTCCGAATATGTTGGATCCATGCAATTCGTTGGTATTACGTTATGTTGTAACTGAAAAACAATGGTTTTACCGGAATAATTATTATGTCTAACAATAACGTAACTATTTTGAAATGCTACTATAGCCATGTATCTAGCAAACAACAAATAACTCAGACAAATAGATACTTTGGAAGAACGTTGGCAAACGTACACATTACACTAGTAATTTTGGATGTTGTTGAAGGCAATACCGACATGTATGCTCTACGAATATTGCTTTGTCATAAAGAAGAAAAGCATTCTAAGAGCGAATGCCACATACCACTCAATATTCTGCACGCCACGCACGTTTATGGCGAGCGATAATTAAAACAAACATCAGATCAAGGTCGAACCCTGCACGTAGCTAGGTAGAATGTAGTGCTATATATACGGTACATGGCGGACACAATAAGCAAACATTAGCTGGTCGCAGTAGATAGACGCATAACACCACTGACACAGACATTGACATACCAAAGAAAGCAGCATGTAAGTATTCACTATGCGATAAACCATATCAACGTGGTATCAAATTGTCTGTAATATTACTGTGTACGTAATATGCTGGCGCGTGTTCATGGTAAGTTATTATTTACTTGTGATCGGCAACATTAATATGCATATTTATCCAGTTCCACACGTTTACTTTATTAAGTGACTGGATTTATTGTTAACGCAATCACTGTATATTGTAATGCCGTATACCTGCGGTCAGTGTGCGAACCGAAAATATGTGTTGCTGTTTTGCAGGCACGTCAACGTTCTTCTCGTCCTAGGCACGTTAGTGGCCTGTTTTGCCCTCATCGACAGCTTCTTCCTGAACAAAGGTACGTTATTAACATAGTAGTTAAGTGAGCTAACATTTAAATAAGTATCTATGATAAGAGTTGGTGAAAAGTGGTAAACTGAAGTGCAATACTTTAACATGGTTCGCTCACCAACCAGTTCACTTACATGTTGTATAAAAATCAAATAGAATATGTAATAAAATAGGTCAATTTCAGTAAACGAAATACAATATGCACAGGCTAAGCAAAGCAATATTCTGTCTTTTTTTCAGATTTTGTAAATACACAGGCAATAGCAATTGTTGCCATATGTGCAATTTAGCAAGTGTTCCATTTAACACGTCATGCAGTTCTATTTGATCATTACCAGAAAAAAAAGAAATATATGCGCATCGTCAGCAAAATGTATGATTTTGCCAACGTTGATATGTTGCCGAGATTATTAACTTAAAGGACAAACAAGTGTATACATAATGGCTTTTACTTGCACTACTAATGATGCGTCCAAGCATTGTGTTCCACACTATTAATCCACAAATAGAAATACATCATGATTTTGTTTAAGTTTATTTTTGTTCACTACTATGTGTTGAGGCATGCCGGTTAAACACTGTTTTCAAACTATCTGGTCATGTATTGTGAATGTTCTGTTTAACTGATGCTTCTAGTTTAGCTGGTGAACAACGACTATTCACAGAAATCACATTACAAATAATTTACGAACAGAGTGATGTCAATATTTGGTGTACATTTCCAGAATAACATATAACCGGTTTTTTACAAGTTGGGTGATGACTTGTCTACAGCAAACTATTTGTGCAATTTAGGAAATGTTCTATATAATATGCCATGTAGTTATATTTGATCATTACCAGTACGACATAATTATTTGCATTGTCAGCAAAATGTATGACTTTTGCTAAGTTTGATATATTGGTGAGGGTCATTAACATAAAGTTAAAATAAACGTAGACCTAACTTATACCCCAATGGAAATCCATATATTATTGACATATAGTAACTCTAAAACATACCAGTCAAAATTTACTAATGGCATCCTGATCGAGAAGTAGCTTCATAACTGTTTGGAAGATGGTTACATATAGCAAAGGCCTGATCAAGATCAACAAATATACCAAATGCATATTTAATTTGACCTACTGTCATTAGTATATGACATTTGTACAACAACTCCAATGAAACATATGATGTGGACATATTGGTACGGTAGCACTGAACTAGCATCGATTCTTCTTTTCAGGATTATTGACAATTGGGACTAGAGATTAATTTTCTTATCGTATGTACGATGGTATAAGTGCTATATGAAAATTGTATTACAATTACGCTGTGTATAGATTTGTCATAATGATATTATTGTAGAACTGAGTAATGCAATATGCATAACATTACAACCATTTAGAGTAATAGCAGTATCATTAATTGCATGTAGAATGTACTAACAACATGTCCCCCAAAATGGGCTCACGTGAGCTAATATGACCGTTGTGGGTGGGGGACATTTTGGATGAAATCTTGTAATGAAACTTGTACATGTGAGAGCGGAAGCAATAATGAACATATTCAACAACATGTGTATAAGGAATATGAATGGCACTTGGAAGAACACAAATAACATACACGTCTACATACATTCGCACGCACGCACGCGCATACACACCCACATACAAACACAATCACAAGCACACACACACCAGCACAAACACAAATACAAACAAACAAATACACACACATACACATGTCAGTTCAATTCTATCGTTTCGCACAGCTTACATTAGTTTTGCGAAAACGAAGACCTTCACTTCACTACGACATGTAAGCTCGTTTTCACAAATTCTAATTTACAATTTTGGTAAATTTATTGGTATTTTGAAAATGCTTTCGATGCTCTCTGGATATAATGCTAACTGTATGCACGGCAATTAGTTTTTGCAAGTTGCCAGATGTAATGATAAAAACAAATGTGTTAGATAAGTTAAGTAGGCAAATCAAACCATTTTCATATTACATCGATTCCGGAGGTTAGCTATTTTATTCAAACAGTTTATCAAACATACACCAAATGATGTGATTCGTAGCAGGCCAAATCATCTGGGATTCGGTTTCGTGCAAAAACGCAACCACCTCCCATCGCAATTCTAATACGTTTGTTATATCTTCTCAAATCTGTTTTAATGTTTATCTTCGCCTTTACTAAATAAATTAAAACGTTATATATATATATATATATATATATATATATATATATATATATATATATATATATATATATAAAACGTTTTAATTTATTTAGTAAAGGCGATGATAAACATTAAAACAGATTTGAGAAGATATAATAAACATATTATAATTTATATATATATATATATATATATATATATATATATATAAGCCTAAAGGCAGCTTATGTCGACCAGTGCCTACAGGCCCGGCTTATGTAGACCAGGCGTATTTTTTTATTTAATACATTTTCCAAAGATGTAAAACTGGAACATTGTTTCTAATACTAATGTTTAACACATAATGAACGTTCATCAAAATATTTCAATAAATAAGGTATATGCCAAAAAATCGGTCTACACAAAAACCGCGTATGCATAGATCCCGATTTATGTAGACCGGAGCAACGCCGGAAGCTGCATATGTTTATTTAGCCTTCCTTGTGGTAGACCGCCGAGTCTAGTATTTGATGGTACATGTTTGTACATTGTATTTAACAATTTAGTGGATGCTGTAAAATGAGTTGCCGAGTACCAACGGCAAAGCCAATATTCGAGGGATCTATCGGTTCGCAACAAAGACAAAATGAAAGGTTTGCTAATTTATACATAATAATATAGCCTTTTGCATCAGTATGAAGCATATAATACACTGATCACGAAACTCCAACCCTTCGTTCAATATATACCATAAAAATAGATGTATAAGGACTTTGACTCGGTACACATAACCCGGCACACAATATACTCAAAAATATGCACGGCGCTGGAGAAAACATGCTCCAAATCATTTAAGATGTTGTTCATTTAAAAATTAATTACGCACAGTACTTCACTGTCATGTGAACTGTGTGCACAAGCAATGGTACTGACCAATTCTATTGTGTTAGTTGTGAACTAACACGTCGAATCTTTATGTAGACCATTTTTGTGAACTATCACGTCGAATCTTTATGTAGACCAGTTTTGGTCTACATAAAACATGATTACTAAGTATATGCATATCCTTTGATTGACATCACATGTTTACAGATACTTACAAGAAGTGGAAATGCGCTGGCAAGGCGTTCGACATCGGCACACACATCTGTTGCGTCGACCAGCTGTATGAGCGCAAGACGGGCACGGAATGTTGCTGTAGCTGGAAGGTGCTCGACACGACGAAGGAGAAATGTTGCAACGACTTCGTCATAAACCTGGAGGACAAGTGTCGGGCAGACCCCGTGAAACACGACCAGCCAGCACCGGTGGGAGAGGAACAACAAGAGGCAGTAGAACAGGAACAACAAGAGGCAGTAGAACAGGAACAACAAGCACCGGTGGAACAGGAAGAACAAGAGGCAGTAGAACAGGATGAACAAGAGGCAGTAGAACAGGAACAACAAGCGCTAGTAGAATTGGAACAACAAGAGGAAGTAGAACAGGAGCAACAAGAGGCAGTAGAACAGGAACAACAAGAGGCAGTAGAACAGGAGCAACATATGGCAGAAGAACACGAAGAACAAGCACCGGTGGAACATGAAGAACAAGCACCAGTGGAACATGAAGAAGAAACACCAGTGGAACACGACGAACAAGAGCCGATAGACACTGACGTATGATAACGTTCACAATTTGACCATGCACACGACACCGTAAGGTTGTCCCACATACTATGGCTATTTATAGAACATTCAGAGGAATATTTACTGTTAAATATGGATTTGCATCAAATGTAGATTTCGTACTTATTTTCATATATTTGCACACACATAGTAACACTCACAGTGGGCGTTAAACAACACTAGCTTATGGCAGATTTATTACAAATCGCAAAGGATTTTGATTGATGTTGAAAATATGTTTACAACCCCCGGTAGATGGCGACATGCAATCACAACAGGAAAGCCTGAGAGTGCTAACCGATGCAAGGTGCTAATGGAACTTTAACAGTTTTATCTTGAAAATATATTTTATAACCAAAATGATTGTTTTTAAATATGTGGAGGTAGGTATTGAACATTGCAAATCACTTTCTGCATACGGAGGTTTGTGAAACTGTGTAAGTGTTCTGTGCTTGGGAGAGGCACGTTGTTTTCTAGAAGCATCTGTCATATTGCACAATGGAGTTAGTTCATCATGCACACTTATATAGGTTTATCATTTGTACACAGGAGCGCCTACACAAGAAATGTGTACTTAGGTGAATGTTTAGCATAATCTCACACGTTCATTAGAAATTACATCATCGCCTATAGCTCAATTTCAAATGTATATAATCATGAACTGATGTTGTTACTCGTCATAAAATGACACATGTTAATGTTGCAGCATGAAGATAAAATACAATAAACAAATGCACAGTACTGAATGCGTTTTACCTTTATTACGTGTCGAGTGAAACATTATAACGATTACATAGTTAAAAAATCATATCACTAAGCAGTATTTAATATATTATTATAACAATGATTTCAATTTGAACATGTACGTTCATGAGTAATAGCACTACTTGTATCCTCATGTCAATATACTGCTACTGCTACTGCTACTGCTACTGCTACTGCTACTGCTACTGCTACTGCTACTGCTACTGCTACTGCTACTGCTACTGCTACTGCTACTGCTACTGCTACTGCTACTGCTACTGCTACTGCTACTGCTACTGCTACTGCTACTGCTACTGCTACTGCTACTGCTACTGCTACTGCTACTGCTACTGCTACTGCTACTGCTACTGCTACTGCTACTGCTACTGCTACTGCTACTGCTACTGCTACTGCTACTGCTACTGCTACTGCTACTGCTACTGCTACTGCTACTGCTACTGCTACTGCTACTGCTACTGCTACTGCTACTGCTACTGCTACTGCTACTGCTACTGCTACTGCTACTGCTACTGCTACTGCTACTGCTACTGCTACTGCTACTGCTACTGCTACTGCTACTGCTACTGCTACTGCTACTGCTACTGCTACTGCTACTGCTACTGCTACTGCTACTGCTACTGCTACTGCTACTGCTACTGCTACTGCTACTGCTACTGCTACTGCTACTGCTACTGCTACTGCTACTGCTACTGCTACTGCTACTGCTACTGCTACTGCTACTGCTACTGCTACTGCTACTGCTACTGCTACTGCTACTGCTACTGCTACTGCTACTGCTACTGCTACTGCTACTGCTACTGCTACTGCTACTGCTACTGCTACTGCTACTGCTACTGCTACTGCTACTGCTACTGCTACTGCTACTGCTACTGCTACTGCTACTGCTACTGCTACTGCTACTGCTACTGCTACTGCTACTGCTACTGCTACTGCTACTGCTACTGCTACTGCTACTGCTACTGCTACTGCTACTGCTACTGCTACTGCTACTGCTACTGCTACTGCTACTGCTACTGCTACTGCTACTGCTACTGCTACTGCTACTGCTACTGCTACTGCTACTGCTACTGCTACTGCTACTGCTACTGCTACTGCTACTGCTACTGCTACTGCTACTGCTACTGCTACTGCTACTGCTACTGCTACTGCTACTGCTACTGCTACTGCTACTGCTACTGCTACTGCTACTGCTACTGCTACTGCTACTGCTACTGCTACTGCTACTGCTACTGCTACTGCTACTGCTACTGCTACTGCTACTGCTACTGCTACTGCTACTGCTACTGCTACTGCTACTGCTACTGCTACTGCTACTGCTACTGCTACTGCTACTGCTACTGCTACTGCTACTGCTACTGCTACTGCTACTGCTACTGCTACTGCTACTGCTACTGCTACTGCTACTGCTACTGCTACTGCTACTGCTACTGCTACTGCTACTGCTACTGCTACTGCTACTGCTACTGCTACTGCTACTGCTACTGCTACTGCTACTGCTACTGCTACTGCTACTGCTACTGCTACTGCTACTGCTACTGCTACTGCTACTGCTACTGCTGCTGCTGCTGCTGCTGCTGCTGCTGCTGCTGCTGCTGCTGCTGCTGCTGCTGCTGCTGCTGCTGCTGCTGCTGCTGCTGCTGCTGCTGCTGCTGCTGCTGCTGCTGCTGCTGCTACTGCTACTGCTACTGCTACTGCTACTGCTACTGCTACTGCTACTGCTACTGCTACTGCTACTGCTACTGCTACTGCTACTGCTACTGCTACTGCTACTGCTACTGCTACTGCTACTGCTACTGCTACTGCTACTGCTACTGCTACTGCTACTGCTACTGCTACTGCTACTGCTACTGCTACTGCTACTGCTACTGCTACTGCTACTGCTACTGCTACTGCTACTGCTACTGCTACTGCTACTGCTACTGCTACTGCTACTGCTACTGCTACTGCTACTGCTACTGCTACTGCTACTGCTACTGCTACTGCTACTGCTACTGCTACTGCTACTGCTACTGCTACTGCTACTGCTACTGCTACTGCTACTGCTACTGCTACTGCTACTGCTACTGCTACTGCTACTGCTACTGCTACTGCTACTGCTACTAACTTGTAATAATTATATTAGATCCTAAAACGTAGCGAGCAATACGAGCAATATTGAAGATTTTGTGATTTTTCGGTAATTATTTAGCAACCTCTATCACGCTGCGTGATTTTGGAATATGTATAAACATATTAGGAGTATTTGTCTAAAACTTCATGTTTCCTGCCTTTATTTAAGGTCAATCTACCTCACCTAATTGTTTTTATCACATAGACAAAAGAAAATATGTAACAAACTAATTTGTTTTATCAAAGTCATTATCTCTATACATTGATAAAACAATATAGGCCGAATCGTAATTATGCAACGACTGACTTTGCTAAATTGTCACCGAAACACTTGTTGAATATTGTTTTTAAATACCACAGTATGTGATCGTCGTGACAGATTAACACGTACACAAGCTTATTTTGGCACAGCTTCACGTGCACTTCGTAGAGAAATAGCATTGTATTTTATTGCTGACTAATACTGACGTGCGCGTCAAATGTGCATGCAACGTGCACGTCTAGCGGCAGGGGAGTTCTACGAATACATTGTCAACTGTATGGCACTCCGACGTCTGCACGTGCAACACGTCGACCTTGAGTAAAATATTGGACACCGCCAAGGAGAGATGTTGTCACGGCTTTGTTATTCCACTCAAGGAAAAATGTCTTCCCGATCCCGTCAAACACGGCCGATAGTATAAGCCATGCAAACAATTGCACAAGTGCCTCTGCGTGTCGCCTTTGAAGTCTATCAATTCGCAGACAGAGAACAACATTATTCGACATAATAGTGACTGCGTAAACTAGTAAATGCTTCATGGGATAACAATTCTGTGAATGTGTCACCTTCCCCAGATCGATAAATAGTACAATTACCACTACTGTTGACGGCTGAGCCTGTATATTGAACATTGTTGAGTATTTATAGATGTTTATTGACATCGCACAATTCGTTTTTTAGATTGTAAATAAGGAATTATATGTGTTCGCATTAAATCTGATTGTATCTGCACATGTGTTAGCAAGGACAGAGATATTGTTGTAAAGAGAACCACATGCATAATAATGATATATTGATTTTTTTGTATCAAAATGAACACCCGATCAGTGTTATACGTTGAGTACATAAATCGACGAAGTATCATTTTGTTCAGTGTCTTTTGTGGCTGTTTCATCGTTGTACGCGTCGAGCATTTCACGAAATTGTAAGCTATATACTAGCCACATGTTACATTTGTGTCTCCTATCCATCATTCATATGGAATCACCAACAATTTCCTGCAGCACATACATGTACACCATGGATAATAACAGTGCTGTCATTGGATAGAACTGTTTGCATAAATGTAATCATAAATATATAACATACATATAACGTCCATGCACACTCCGGCATATTGTTGTTTAGCTTAGCATTTTAGACATCACTTTAAGTATTTATATAGCGCAATCGTTAGAGCGCTAAGAACTAGCATTTACATTTATTTTTTTAATGCATTAATGCATTAAAAAACTAAATCGAGGAACTAGGCAAATACAAAAAATAGACATATAAATAACATAGACATATACTTTAAAACAGACTAATAGTGCATTGGTCAGGGTCGAATACAGCAACGGCCTGGCGACATCACCAGGGATATTTGAGTGCAGAACACAGAACCGGAAGAGATGAAGTTGTATTCTGTTTGAGAGTAAACCCCATTCCAGACCATGGTTGTCCACGATCCTTGCCTTCAACACATGTATGGTGTAATCCATGGCGAATATATGCGAATGTGTCTTTAGTATTCTGGTATTCTAATCAATATTATACAAAATAAACAAAGCTTGTAAAAGATAAGTTTGCTAAATACTGCTGCAGCACTGTGAATCAGAGCTGTTAGACAGTGTTCTGTAACGAGGTACGCAACACGACAAGCCAGTATCGCATATCGTAGTGTATTCCTAAGCCATGCCACAATATGCTTGGCAATCTTTGAGTCAAATCAGACTTCAAACTGATAGGCAAGTGTTACGAAAGCACATTGTTTGGGTATAATCTTGGCAATATGTTCCAAAATCATCTAAATAGTATATAGAACTTAAAAACCCTTGCTGCCATTTTTCTATTTGGTCCCATAGCGAAATAGCGGCCATTTAAAAAAATGCCGCCAAATTTAATTTCGCCGTACGTTAATAACTGTTTCGTCTAGAGAAATAATTGTGGTACGTGTATATATGTTCTATGGGACAAGAATTTCAAATAAACCATTTTCGTAATTTTCTGGCTTTCGCGTCCGCCATTTGTAAATATGGCGGTCATCCTTACAAATGTCACAATATCTCAGAAACTACATCATATTTAACAGTAATGTTGATGACATTGACAGCTTGGTGGATGACAATATACACCAATATACATTTTACATATATATGCGCCAGTTTTAAAGATGGCGTCCGGCTCAGCCATTTACTCAGTTTTTATATATGATTAGTTAAATTGTGATACTAAGCGTTATTGACTTTCAAATCTCCGTCATTTTGTAATATCAGCCATTTTATAAGATGGCACCCGACAAAATCTCTATTATAATTATATACATTGCTTCAGAACCACGTGGTTTAGAGACCAAACGTTGATGTCAAAATGCAAAATCATTAGAAGTAATTATATGTTGTACTACGTTTCTCTTATCCGTCATTCTAATAGATGGCCCCCACCAAACAGTATTATGTATGCATTTTAACAGAGCCTGTTATCCCTATGTTTTATGATCTACGTATCGTCGAACCTTGACGCTGATGTGGAAATATAGATGTTTGGAGGCAACGATTTAAAGATGGCTCTTAGATATTATGTAAAACGGACGGAGTTGGCAAATTCAAACATTGGTTTATTGATAAAAAAAAATTATGCCATAGCATATTGCAAACTCCCATCCATTTACTTTACAAGAGGTTGTATAACAAAGAGTAGTAATGATCAAAAGGTAAACGACATGTGTGTACACTATATGCCAGATAATTTCGTTGGCGTTCAACCAATTATTTTAGGCAACTCTGTGTTCTAATGACTATATATAAATAAAGTAGTAGTTATTTAAGCGGATACAATTATTGATTTGACAAAAATAGGTTACCTTGAGTCCGAGAGAAGTAATGTGTATTGTATGATAGAAAATGAATAAATTGTTATGAGGAATACACTGACGACATCTGAGGTTGTTGGCAAAGATAACGCATATGCTACGGACAGCATAAGGTGAGGATACATAACAACTATGCAATGTAACTGACAGCCTTTCATAACCTTGATATGTTAATGTATTTTGCAAAATTTAGTACAACAAATAAAGTATGGCTTAACTGAACAAAACTTAAGATCCTTTTTACAACAATATATCAAACAATGTGTTTAAACAGGTGGATTGGGCAGTATTTATGCAAATGTCTGGACAATCGTTGACTATGACAAAGCATGCACAACGCCTTTTTTGTTACACAAAATATACGCTTAACGCTGTCAGTATTCAACAGAAACACCATGTACTGACTAATGTATTAACAGCAACTCTGTACTCTCGCAGCAACAGCTCAATGTCAGTGGCTGACACGCCTGGGTGGATAATGCCGCAAAGTATTTAAACGAATGAAACTATACAAATCCCAAGGGACATTAGTGGATTGCAGGACTGAAAGCTATCATCGAGATAACTGAAGGTTGCAAAATAATAGAAAATATATTTTGAAAGAATCAATAAGTCGTAATCGATAACCGAGGCGGCGCGAAGAAAGACCACGTGTTGATTTATATCATTTATATTATGCCTTCAGTAGAAGTGAACATACCAGCATCTAATCTACATACCGTAATATCACATACATAAAGAATTCAACACCGTTTGCTGGGGTGCGTATATAATTTATTGTAGTAACAAAAACTAAATATTATGCATATTCACAAAGCTTCTTCTTATTCTACAAATACATGTTACTATACAGTGTTACTGGAAATGGGTTTATGATATGTACAATAGATTACTTATTGTATTAAAATATCATATCTGCATTAATACATCACATTATACAACATCACCAAATTATACAACATCATCAAATAAATGCAATCTTAGCAACTGCTATGTACAATAATGTATATGTACAGGCATAATGATATATTAATACATCATCATGAACCAGAATGAGTTCCAGATACCTGCTGTAGCTAGAGGCGCTGTGGCCACCACAAATATAATACATCAATGTCCCTTTTACGCAGGTGGAATCTTATGCAATGTCCAAAATATACCATGTTGCCTTCGCGAACACAGAAGCTGATCGCAATTCTATGATTTGGTTGGTTTCAACGGATTGGCGTGACACTTTTCATGAAACGGAATGATGAATCCGTGGCAACATTTCTCGGTGGCGGTGTCCAGCAGCTTATAGCCGCAGCAGCACTCTGTGCCGGTCACTCTTGGGTACAGCTGGTCAATACAGCACAGCTGGGTTCTAAAGTTGAACTCCTTGCCATTGCATTTCTTAAAGATGGGTTTTGGGCCCAGGTTCACTGTAGAGAAAAGATAAGGAGATTTATATTTTACAATGTTAAAATGCAAAGATATAAAATGTTGAGATTAGCATACATACTTAAGTACGGACGTAACTACAAACATATAATAATAATAATATTATATGCTACAAACTACACACATACACAGGCATACCTATATAAATACGTATCGGTATTGATAAGCACATATATACAATATACACAAATATACAAGCACGCACGCATGTTCATCATCCATACACTTACCACATACATATAATAATAATAATAATAATAGTAACTTCTTTTGCGCCAATATCCTCGAAAATCAAGCTCAGTGGCGCGACAAAACCAGGGGATTAATCAATCTCATAATCGAAAGCAATGCGTGAGTCGTCAACGGATGGATGAAGAAGCTAGGAGGCTAAGGAGGATAGGCAGCATTAAAGAGATAGGTTTTTAGATGTCGGCGGAATGAAACTATATTACCTTGTGATTTAACACTGGCAGGAAGCGAATTCCACACCGTTGGTGCGGCAACCGAGAAAGCTCGGGTCCCGGCTTTCGTTTTCACCCGAGGGATGTAAAGAGGGTTACTACTGGTTGAGCGTAGCTGTCTGGAATTTCTTGTTGGAGTTAGCATTGAATTTAGATATGCTGGTTGTGTAGATGAGAGTGCTTGATAGGCTATTGTACAAATTTTAAAAATGATGCGATAGTGCACAGGTAGCCAATGCAGTGATTTTAGAAGCGGCACTGAGCGAGAAAAACGAGGAGAACGCGTGACTACCCTTGCTAAACAATTTTGGACACGCTGAAGTTTTGCTATGTCCTTGTTAGCGGTATTGTAAAGGAGGGAATTGCAGTAGTCGAGTCTGCTACTTACTAGAGCTGTGGCGATGGTTTTAGCTACGGAAAGTGATAAAAACCGGCGGATACGGCGAAGATCACGGATATGGTAAAAACAGCAACGGCATGTTTTCGAGATATGTTGTTTGAAATTGAAGTTTTCATCAAACGTTACTCCGAGATTTAAAACTGAGGTGGCTGGTGTGATACTCTGACTCAGAATATGTGTCGGGAAAAAGCCATTGAGTTTTGCCCGCTACGTTGAGGTACCAATGATGAGAAATTCAGTCTTATCTGCATTTAGTTTTAATTTACTATTTTTCATCCAGAGGGAGACATCTTGGAGACAATCCCTGAGCTGGTTTAGGGAGCGACAAGTATTTGGTGTGGTCAGAGAAACATAGATTTGTGTGTCATCTGCATAAAGGTGATGATCCAGGTTGTGACTCTGGATAACTGAGCTTAATGGTGTTGTGTACAGAGTGAAAAGCAACGGACCCAAAACAGAACCCTGGGGGACACCACAAGAGGTGGGCAGCATGTCTGAGAAGCAGTTACCTATTTTAATGGCTTGCCGTCTGTCAGTAAGGTATGAAGTAAACCAGCTCAAGGCTGTGCCAGATATCCCGTACCACGTTGATAAGCGTGTAATGAGAATGTCGTGGTCAATGGTGTCGAAAGCGGCGGATAGGTCAAGCAGGGTCAGTGCAGTAACTTTGCCATTATCAATGTTAAGGTTTATGTCATTGTGTACTTTTAAAAGAGCAGTTTCTGTTGAGTGAAATTGTTTGTACGCAGACTGTGATGCATTGGCTAAACCATTTATGTTGATGTGAGAAGTAAGTCGATTTGCAACAACCTTTTCGAGTATTTTGGAAATGAAGCTAAGGTTAGAAATAGGCCTGTAGCTGTTTAGATCTTCTTTTGACAGAGTTGTCTTCTTAAGAATTGGATTTACATGTGCACATTTAAAGTCTTCAGGGAATAAGCCGGAGCAGAGTGATGCATTTATTATATCTGTTATTGGTTTAATTAAAACGTCAAGGCATGCTTTCAGTAGTATGGTCGGAAGTGGGTCAAGATCACAGGATTTATTTGGGGATGACATGATTATATTTTCAACTTCAGTAGTTGTGGCTGGTTCAAACGATGTGAGTTTAGAATTTAGTTGTGGAGAGTCGGCATTTATAGTGTCTGAGGTGTGATCTGTGAAGGCTGAATGTATCAGGCTGATTTTGTCTTTAAAATGACTTGAGAAAGAGTTACACAGTGACTTGGTTGATGCATGGGTTGGTAGGGAAGGAGCAGGCCGCCTGTGTAAAATCTGATTGATGCATTTCCATAGTTGTTTTGGTGTAGCAGAGTTATTTGCGACCATGTTTTCGTAATAATACGACTTTGCTTTGGACATTTGTTGGTTACATAGATGACATTGCCGTGTGTAGCGTGACCTGTCTAAGGATGAACGAGATTTACGCCAAACACGTTCCAGATAGCGACGGCGCCGTTTAGATTGGATTATTTCCGGGGTCATCCAAGGAGCTGGCGGCTTTTGTGACACAGATTTGGATTTAGCGGGTGCATGTTTGTCAAGCAATGTATTCAGTATTTGACGGAACTGTTTGTATAGGTCTGACACATGTTCTTTAGGATGTGTGACAAGGTCGGATGTAATGATATCAGTCATAAATGATG
>OZ024855.1:13142168-13162168 GCA_964017155.1 Oasisia sp. SBJ-2009
CGTTCGTTGCTCACAACGCTGTACAGAATGTCCTTGTAAATAAATAAGTATTTAGTTTTACTTTAAATGCAGCAGTGGTCATTGATGACAATGTCAGATGCTGCTGATACTAAGGAATAATCCTATCGCGTCCTTATGTAGGGTGATGTGCTTGGTGCGTAAACACCCCTCTGCTGATGCAAGAGATTCGCTGTTTGGGAATTAGTTACGTCTAGAGGTTCGAATGTGTACGGGATTAAATGTGTGCGGTATTAATTTCAACGACGTAACACGACACATTTCGTTCGGAAACAAATGCATCACTAACATGTTCGATCGGGTAAATTGCTTACACCACAAACATATACACCGGAAGAACGGGGTTTGGTAAAAGCTAATGCAGCCCCTTACGTTTTTGCAAGACCAGCAGTTTTAATATATCGTCAGAGACACATAGGAAACTACAGTGCCTACTAGTACGTCGCGTGTACAGGCACAATGATCTATGTTTGGATATAGCTTATGCTCAATAACTTCTTAGCATACCCAGTCAATACATATCGACTGCCTCATTGTACACATATCTTGAAAGTGTCTAACCCTTTGATCGTAATTAACCATTGAGCAAAGGATTCCGAATATGTTGGATCCATGCAATTCGTTAGTATTACGTTATGTTGTAACTGAAAAACAATGGTTTTACCGGAATAATTATTATGTCTAACAATAACGTAACTATTTTGAAATGCTACTGTAGCCATGTATCTAGCAAACAACAAATAACTCAGACAAACAGATACTTTGGAAGAACGTTGGCAAACGTACACATTTCACTAGTAATTTTGGATGTTGTTGAAGGCAATACCGACATGTATGGTCTACGAATATTGCTTTGTCATAAAGAAGAAAAACATTCTAAGAGCGAATGCCACATACCACTCAACATTCTGCACGCCAGGCACGTTTATGGCGAGCGATAATTAAAACAAACATCAGATCAAGGTCGAACCCTGCACGTAGCTAGGTAGAATGTAGTGCTATATATACGGTACATGGCGGACACAATAAGCACACATTAGCTGGTCGCAGTAGATAGACGCATAACACCACTGACACAGACATTGACATACCAAAGAAAGCAGCATGTAAGTATTCACTATGCGATAAACCATATCAACGTGGTATCAAATTGTCTGTACTATTACTGTGTACGTAATATGCTGGCGCGTGTTCATGGTAAGTTATTATTTACTTGTGATCGGCAACATTAATATGCATATTTATCCAGTTCCGCACGTTTACTTTATTAAGTGACTGGATTTATTGTTAACGCAATCACTGTATATTTTAATGCCGTATACCTGCGGTCAGTGTGCAAACGGAAAATATGTGTTGCTGTTTTGCAGGCACGTCAGCGTTCTTCTCGTTCTAGGCACGTTAGTGGCCTGTTTTGCCCTCGTCGACAGCTTCTTCCTGAACAAAGGTACGTTATTAACATAGTAGTTAAGTGAGCTAACATCTAAATAAGTATCTATGATAAGTGATGGTGAAAAATGTTAAACTGAAGTGCAATACTTTAACATGGTTCAGTTCAGTTACATGTTGTATAAAAATCAAATAGAATATGTAATAAAATAGGTCAATTTCAGTAAACGAAATACAATATGCACAGGCTAAGCAAAAACAATATTCTGTCTTTTTTTCAGATTTTGTAAATACACAGGCAATAGTAATTGTTGCCATATGTGCAATTTAGCAAGTGTTCCATTTAACACGTCATGCAGTTCTATTTGATCATTACCAGAAAAACACAAAATATATGAGCATCGTCAGCCAAATGTATGATTTTGCCAACGTTGATATGTTGCCGAGATTATTAACATAAAGGACAAACAAGTGTAGACCTAACGACTTTTACTTGCACTACTAATGATGCGTCCATGCATACATAATTATTTGCATTGTCAGCAAAATGTAAAATGTTTGCTAAATTTGATATATTGGTGAGGGTCATTAATATAAAGTTAAAATAAACGTAGACCTAACTTAGACCCCAACGGAAATCCATATATTATATGACATATAGTAACTCTAAAACATACCAGTCAAAATTTACTAATGGCATCCTGATCGAGAAGTAGCTTCATAACTGTTTGGAAGATGGTTACATATAGCAAAGGCCTGATCAAGATCAACAAATATACCAAATGCATATATAATTTGACCTACTGTCATTAGTATATGACATTTGTACAACAACTCCAATAAAACATATGATGTGGACATATTGGTACGGTAGCACTGAACTAGCATCGATTCTTCTTTTCAGGATTATTGACAATTGGGGATAGAGATAAATTGTCTGATCGTATGTACGATAGTATAAGTGCTAGATGAAATTATATTACAATTACGCTGTGTATAGATTTGTCATAATGATATTATTGTATAACTGATTAATGCAATATGCATAACATTACAACCATTTAGAGTAATAGCAGTATCATTAATTGCATGTAGAATGTACTAACGACATGTCCCCCAAAATGGGCTCACGTGAGCTAATATGACCGTTGTGGGTGGGGGACATTTTGGATGAAATCTTGTAATGAAACTTGTACATGTGAGAGCGGAAGCAATAATGAACATATTAATAATAATAATAATAATAATAATAGTAACTTCTTTTGCGCCAATATCCTCGAAAATCAAGCTCAGTGGCGCGACAAAACCAGGGGATTAATCAATCTCATAATCGAAAGCAATGCGTGAGTCGTCAACGGATGGATGGAAAAGCTAGGAGGCTAAGGAGGATAGGCAGCATTAAAGAGATAGGTTTTTAGATGTCGGCGGAATGAAACTATATTACCTTGTGATTTAACACTGGCAGGAAGCGAATTCCACACCGTTGGTGCGGCAACCGAGAAAGCTCGGGTCCCGGCTTTCGTTTTCACCCGAGGGATGTGAAGAGGGTTACTACTGGTTGAGCGTAGCTGTCTGGAATTTCTTGTTGGAGTTAGCATTGAATTTAGATATGCTGGTTGTGTAGATGAGAGTGCTCGATAGGCTATTGTACACATTTTGAAAATGATGCGATAGTGCACAGGTAGCCAATGCAGTGATTTTAGAAGCGGCACTGAGCGAGAAAAACGTGGAGAACGCGTGACTACCCTTGCTAAACAATTTTGGACACGCTGAAGTTTGGCTATGTCCTTGTTTGCGGTATTGTAAAGGAGGGAATTGCAGTAGTCGAGTCTGCTGCTTACTAGAGCTGTGGCGATGGTTTTAGCAACGGAAAGTGATAACAACCGGCGGATACGGCAAAGATCACGGATATGGTAAACACAGCAACGGCATGTTTTCGAGATATGTTTTTTGAAATTGAAGTTTTCATCAAACGTTACTCCGAGATTTAAAACTGAGGTGGCTGGTGTGATACTCTGACTCAGAATATGTGTCGGGAAAAAGCCATTGAGTTTTGCCCGCTGCGTTGAGGTACCAATGATGAGAAATTCAGTCTTATCTGCATTTAGTTTTAATTTACTATTTTTCATCCAGAGGGAGACATCTTGGAGACAATCCCTGAGCTGGTTTAGGGAGCGACAAGTATTTGGTGTGGTCAGAGAAACATAGATTTGTGTGTCATCTGCATAAAGGTGATGATCCAGGTTATGACTCTGGATAACTGAGCTTAATGGTGTTGTGTACAGAGTGAAAAGCAACGGACCCAAAACAGAACCCTGGGGGACACCACAAGAGGTGGGCAGCATGTCTGAGAAGCAGTTACCTATTTTAATGGCTTGCCGTCTGTCAGTAAGGTATGAAGTAAACCAGCTCAAGGCTGTGCCAGATATCCCGTACCACGTTGATAAGCGTGTAATGAGAATGTCGTGGTCAATGGTGTCGAAAGCGGCGGATAGGTCAAGCAGGGTCAGTGCAGTAACTTTGCCATTATCAATGTTAAGGTTTATGTCATTGTGTACTTTTAAAAGAGTAGTTTCTGTTGAGTGAAATTGTTTGTACGCAGACTGTGATGCATTGGTTAAACCATTTATGTTGATGTGAGAAGTAAGTCGATTTGCAACAACCTTTTCGAGTATTTTGGAAATGAAGCTAAGGTTAGAAATAGGCCTGTAGCTGTTTAGATCTTCTTTTGACAGAGTTGTCTTCTTAAGAATTGGATTTACATGTGCACATTTAAAGTCGTCAGGGAATAAGCCGGAGCAGAGTGATGCATTTATTACATCTGTTATTGGTTTAATTAAAACGTCAAGGCATGCTTTCAGTAGTATGGTCGGAAGTGGGTCAAGATCACAGGATTTATTTGGGGATGACATGATTATTATTTATTCAACAACATATGTGTAAGGAATATGAATGGCACTTGGAAGAACACAACAAACATACACATCTACACACATTCGCACGCACGCACGCACGCACGCACGCACGCGCATACACACCCAAATACAAACACAAGCACACACACACACACACACACACACACACACACACACACACACAAGCACAAACACAAATACAAAGAAACAAATACACTCACATACACATGTCAGTTCAATTATATCGTTTCGCACAGCTTACATTAGTTTTGCGAAAACGAAGACCTTCACGACATGGAAGTTCGCTTTCACAAATTCTAATTTACAATTTTGGTAAATTTATTGGTATTTTGAAAATGCTTTCGATGCTCTCTGGGTATAAGGCTAACTGTATGCACGGCATTTAGTTTTTGCAAGTTGCCAGATGTAATGATAAACACAAATGTGTTAGATAATTTAAGTAGGCAAATCAAACCATTTTCATATTACATCGATTCCGGAGGTTAGCTATTTTATTCAAACAGTTTATCAAACAGACACCAAATGATGTGATTCGTGGCATGCCAAATCAGCTGGGATCCGGTTTGGTGCAAAAACGCAACCACCTCCCATCGCAAATCTAATATGTTTATTATATCTTCTCAGATCTGTTTTAATGTTTATCTTCGCCTTTACTAAATAAATTAAAACATTTATATATATATATATATATATATATATATATATATATATATATATATATATATATATATATAAGCCTAAAGGCAGCTTATGTCGACCAGTGCCTAGAGGCCACGCTTATGTAGACCAGGCGATGTAAAGATGTAAAACTGGAACATTGTTTCTAATACTAATGTTTAACACATAATGAACGTTCATCAAAATATTTCAATAAATAAGGTATATGCAAAAAATCGGTCTACACAAAAACCGCGTATGCATAGATCCCGATTTATGTAGACCGGAGCAACGCCGGAAGCTGCATACGTTTATTTAGCCTTCCTTGCGGTAGACCGCCGAGTCTAGTATTTGATGGTACATGTTTGTACATTGTATTTAACAATTTAGTGGATGCTGTAAAATGAGTTGCCGAGTACCAACGGCAAAGCCACTATTCGAGGGATCTATCGGTTCGCAACAAAGCCAAAATGAAAGTTTTACTAATTTATACATAATAATATAGCCTTTTGCATCAGTATGAAGCATATAATACACTGATCACGAAACTCCAACCTTTCGTTCAGTATATACCATAAATATAGATTTATAAGGACTTTGACCCGGTACACATAACCCGGCACACAATATACTCAAATATATGCACGGCGCTGGAGAAAACATGCTCCAAATCATTTAAGATGTTGTTCATTTAAAAATTAATTACGCACAGTACTTCACTGTCATGTGAACTGTGTGCACAAGCAATGGTACTGATCAATTCAAATGTGTTAGTTGTGAACTAACACGTCGAATCTTTATGTAGACCATTTTTGTGAACTAACACGTCGAATCTTTATGTAGACCAGTTTTGGTCTACATGAAACAGCGGTCTACATAAGCCGGTCCTATATGCATAATCGGTCGACATAAGCTGCCTTTAGGAGTATATATATATATATATATATATATATATATATATATATATATATATATATATATATATATATATATATATATATATGTATATATATATATATGTATATATATATATATATATATATATATATATATATATATATAATATATGATTACTAAGTATATGCATATCCTTTAATTGACGTCACATGTTTACAGATACTTACAAGAAGTGGAAATGCGCTGGCAAGGCGTTCGACATCGGCACACACATCTGTTGCGTCGACCAGCTGTATGAGCGCAAGACGGGGATGGAATGTTGCTGTGGCTGGAAGGTGCTCGACACGACGAAGGAGAAATGTTGCAACGACTTCGTCATAAACCTGGAGGACAAGTGTCGGGCAGACCCCGTGAAACACGACCAGCCAGCACCGGTGGGACAGGAACAACAAGAGGCAGTAGAACAGGAACAACAAGAGGCAGTAGAACAGGAACAACAAGAGGCAGTAGAACAGGAACAACAAGAGGCGGTAGAACAGGAACAACAAGAGGCAGTAGAACAGGAACAACAAGAGGTAATAGAACAGGAACAACAACCGGCAGTAGAACAGGAGCAACAAGAGGCAGTAGAACAGGAACAACAAGAGGCAGTAGAACAGGAACAACAAGAGGCAGTAGAACAGGAACAACAAGAGGCGGTAGAACAGGAACAACAAGAGGTAGTAGAACAGGAATAACAAGCGGCAGTAGAACAGGAACAACAAGAGGCAGTAGAACAGGAACAACAGATGGCAGAAGACCACGAAGAACAAGCACCGGTGGAACATGAAGAACAGGCACCAGTGGAACATGAAGAAGAAACACCAGTGGAACACGACGAAGAAGAGCCGATAGACATTGACGTATGATGACGTTCAGAATTTGACCATGCACACGACACCGTAAGGTTGTCCCACATACTATGGCTATTTATAGAACGTTCAGAGGAATATTTACTGTTAAATATGGATTTGCATCAAATGTAGATTTCGTACTTATTGTCATGTATTTGCACACACATAGTAACACTCACAGTGGGCGTTAAACAACACTAGCTTATGGCAGATTTATGACAAATCGCAACGGATTTTGATTGATGTTGAAAATATGTTTACAACCCCCGGTAGATGGCGACATGCAATCACAACAGGAAAGCCTGAGAGTGCTAACCGATGCAAGGTGCTAGTGGAACTTTAACAGTTTCATCTTGAAAATATATTTTATAACCAACATTTTTTTTTTATATATGTGGAGGTTGGTATTGAACATTGCAAATCACTTGCTGCATACGGAGGTTTGTGAAACTGTGTCAGTGTTCTGTGCTTGGGAGAGGCACGTTGTTTTCTAAAAGCATCTGTCACATTGCACAATGGAGTTAGTTCATTATCTGTAAAATAAAGTACATTACAGCCAAAACGCATGTGCTTGATATTTTCGAATCGAATTCGTCATATGTTGATCAATATGTAATTATGGTGATCGTCTGGAATTGTTAAACACATGCACACTTATATAGGTTTATCATTTGTACATAGGAGCGCCTACACAAGAAATGTGTACTTAGGTGAATGTCTAGCATAATCTCACACGCTCATTAGAAATTACATCATCGCCTATAGCTCAATTTCAAATGTATATAATCATGAACTGATGTTGTTACTCGACATAAAATGACACATGTTAATGTTGCAGCATGAAGATAAAATACAATAAACAAATGCACAGTACTGAATGCGTTTTACCTTTATTACGTGTCGATTGTAACATCATAACGAATACATAGTTAAACAATCATATTACTAAGCAGTATTTAATATATTATTATAACAATACGTTCATGAATAATAGCACGACTTGTATACTCATATCAATATACTACTGCTACTGCTACTGCTACTGCTACTGCTACTGCTACTGCTACTGCTACTGCTACTGCTACTGCTACTGCTACTGCTACTGCTACTGCTACTGCTACTGCTACTGCTACTGCTACTGCTACTGCTACTGCTACTGCTACTGCTACTGCTACTGCTACTGCTACTGCTACTGCTACTGCTACTGCTACTGCTACTGCTACTGCTACTGCTACTGCTACTGCTACTGCTACTGCTACTGCTACTGCTACTGCTACTGCTACTGCTACTGCTACTGCTACTGCTACTGCTACTGCTACTGCTACTGCTACTGCTACTGCTACTGCTACTGCTACTGCTACTGCTACTGCTACTGCTACTGCTACTGCTACTGCTACTGCTACTGCTACTGCTACTGCTACTGCTACTGCTACTGCTACTGCTACTGCTACTGCTACTGCTACTGCTACTGCTACTGCTACTGCTACTGCTACTGCTACTGCTACTGCTACTGCTACTGCTACTGCTACTGCTACTGCTACTGCTACTGCTACTGCTACTGCTACTGCTACTGCTACTGCTACTGCTACTGCTACTGCTACTGCTACTGCTACTGCTACTGCTACTGCTACTGCTACTGCTACTGCTACTGCTACTGCTACTGCTACTGCTACTGCTACTGCTACTGCTACTGCTACTGCTACTGCTACTGCTACTGCTACTGCTACTGCTACTGCTACTGCTACTGCTACTGCTACTGCTACTGCTACTGCTACTGCTACTGCTACTGCTACTGCTACTGCTACTGCTACTGCTACTGCTACTGCTACTGCTACTGCTACTGCTACTGCTACTGCTACTGCTACTGCTACTGCTACTGCTACTGCTACTGCTACTGCTACTGCTACTGCTACTGCTACTGCTACTGCTACTGCTACTGCTGCTGCTGCTGCTGCTGCTGCTGCTGCTGCTGCTGCTGCTGCTGCTGCTGCTGCTGCTGCTGCTGCTGCTGCTGCTGCTGCTGCTGCTGCTGCTGCTGCTGCTGCTGCTACTGCTACTGCTACTGCTACTGCTACTGCTACTGCTACTGCTACTGCTACTGCTACTGCTACTGCTACTGCTACTGCTACTGCTACTGCTACTGCTACTGCTACTGCTACTGCTACTGCTAATGCTAATGCTAATGCTAATGCTAATGCTAATGCTAATGCTAATGCTAATGCTAATGCTAATGCTAATGCTAATGCTAATGCTAATGCTAATGCTAATGCTAACGCTAATGCTAATGCTAACGCTAACGCTAATGCTAATGCTACTGCTACTGCTACTGCTACTGCTACTGCTACTGCTACGACTACTGCTACTGCTACGACTACTGCTACTGCTACTACTACTGCTACTGCTTCTACTACTACTACTACTACTACTACTACTACTACTACTACTACTACTACTACTACTACTACTACTACTACTACTACTACTACTACTACTACTACTACTACTACTACTACTACTACTACTACTACTACTACTACTACTACTACTACTACTACTACTACTACTACTACTACTACTACTACTACTACTACTACTACTACTACTACTACTACTACTACTACTACTACTACTACTACTACTACTACTACTACTACTACTGCTTATTGGTTCCATTTGAAGTTAGTCGCACTACTTTCCTTTCATGTATGTCATGTACATTTGTTTTCAAATCAAGTGAAACATGTCCCGAAATAGGAAACATAATCATATATATGCTCCGTTTGGTCTAACATGTCTTATCTACCTATTTTGAATGGCAAGACGTTTTAATCAGACCAACAGTGCAGTTCCAGACAACTCCAGCGTGTCGTGACTCTACAGTTTACCAAGCACTTATGTATATTCAGTGTTAGCACGTGTATACACTTGACATACAATGAGGTCGTGTTTGTACCCCACCCGAATATTGCAGTCAAATATTCGGCTAAGAACAACCTGGCTTGCAAACAACTGTGTGAGATGTCAACATAAGGTGATAATCCTCTTCATTAGTCTTTCGAGCATGTCCACGTTATTCCGTCCTGCATCGTCATTACTGGAGAGGTGAATCTCCCATCTCCATTCGTATATTTTGATATCCTAAATACTTGAATTCATTAATCCAGTTTTGCATTTGCACTATTCTACGATATTCCGTCTATTAGAATATTAGAAAAGGTAAGCGCCTCAACATCGTTGTGTTCTCCCGTATATAATAATAAGAGGTATGTACAATTACATTGGCGTAGTAAAGGACCAAATATGGTGTAGCTGGGCCAAATCGTTGCACATTGATGTGAATGAAACTGTTTGATTAAAAAAAAACATTATGTCATATCTCAGCTTTCACATGAACATAAGCTCAAATCAAGCAGGAACGGATAACGTAACGTGAGATACTTCATACTAACCAAAACGTCCACAGGATGATAGAAAGAAGCACAGCATACTATAAACCATCATTATCACTATTAAAACATGACATACATTATTGCTGCTATACTAATACGGCATAACGACGGCATGCTATACTAATATGGCATAACGACCGACTAATTTATATCATGACTATAATAGTAGAGAGGGCATTATTATGTTTTATTAATCCACCTTCGCGTAGTATAGAGCGCAGTAGTACAGGATAATGTCATCAAATAATTATTCTATGTCACACTGAAGCAGAAGATTTACATTTGCATAACACGGAATCTCCCAAATAGCATGCATGATAATTACACTACATATCAGCCCAAGGCCGACCATGACACGAGGATTACCATATAATTATAAACACATAATATATAATCAAAACGGGTTCAGACAGACCTATTCTACTGACAATTTCACAGGAGAGCCGACGTTTCTGTTGTCGTCAGTATTGTGAAGAAGACATCATGTAAGTGGTACCTTCTCGTCCATAATGAACTAACTGTATTACACTGTATTCATGTTCTATATGGAAACCAGCGGTTTGTTGCCATGCAAATCCACAGGTGCACATCCACATTTGCTTAACTGGATTAAATTGTTACCAAAACGATTTGCTATTTTGTGAAAGAGTGGGTGATTTGTAGCATTATCTGGTAGCAAAGTAATACTCCTTGTTAAGCTTAGAATACTTCGTTATGTATATGGTCCTAAATGGCGATACACAGCTATGAACAGTGTTCCATATTACTCTACATGTAGCTCTGACAGGCGTGAGTTAAACATGAGAGTTCTGACATTGTGTACGATACAGTAGACATTGTTCACTGCTGACTGGTCTGGAGCGAGTGCCTGGTGGTGATCATGCTGTTGCAACAACAATAGGTACAACGACTTAAAATAACTGGCGTCGCAAAGCTACAGCAAACAGAGGACGGATGAAAAGTGGACCAGAGTGGAGGGATGTCCTGCATGTCATAACGACCATCTATTGCATCGTCTTGAGATAGTACATTACTCGGCGGTAGAGTCGTTCTGTGAGTTAGGCTGGGAGATCAGTAAACCATGACGGCCCCAATGAAACAACTCCTCTGGTTGCCGGTGGAGCGTCGCTTTGAATAGAAACTACTCGGTCTTGTATTACACACCTCTCTTGTATTTCACACCACTCTTGTATTTCACACCTCGCCAACACCGACCGTGCCCCTCCATGCCGTGCCAAGCACTAAGCTTACCGCGAAACAACTTCACGCGATACAGTCGCCGTTCAATCTCAGGCAGAACCGAATGTTACAATATGAACTGTAATAATCGACCAGTACCGCAATAACGACCTGTAATGAAGTAAGCGGCAAGAAATGCACTAAGGTCAGGTAATGTAAAAAAAAACTATGTTTATATTACTGGTCGAATGCTACATTATTGGGCAATTATGTTACTGGTTGTACATTATTTGTCAATTATATTACTAGTTTTAATATCCGACTTTTCGCAACCCACTTCATGAAGACTTATGCGTGTGACTGCGTGGAACATGTTTCTAATGTATAATTATATCTTTAATTCACTTCCCGGATCAGAGCAGTTAATATCATTTGTTCCATCTATACTAGTTTAAGATTTGTAATTTATGATTCAGTAATGCTATTATTTTGTTTCCTGTTTTAGGCTACCTATCGACAATAATATGTAGATAGTTTTAGCTGAGTTTAGAATACTTTGTATAGTATATTTATTTTTCATTTAATGTTAGATTTTTGTGTGTATCATCATTTATTTCGAATATAGCAGAGGCTGAGAAACAATGACGTCATACTTCGTACATAACGTGTTTATTTGTATTAATTACAATTGCTTGCATATAGGCGGTTGTTGAAGTTGAGAGAAATCAACAATGTGTTTATATACACAGATTTGTTTTTATCGAATAGTTTAATTTATTTGTTGCATCTGTTGTTGCATTTTCAGTCAAACAAGTTCCTAAAATATATTTCGGATCGAAAGATAAACATTACTTACATGCATATTTTCTTCTATTTATACAACTATATATATAAAAACATTTGTTGCAATATATCATACTTTGTTTCACAGGCACTCCGTTGAATTCATGATTCTTGGCTTGTTGGTGTCGGGCTCGGTGATCGTCGATGCCATCCATCTTTGGGGTAGGAGGCTCTAGACTCTGTGATGTCCTTATAATTACTGCATACATAAGTAGTTGAGCTGTCAGTGTATACATGTTGACTTGTTCATTAGTATGCATATATGCACATATGCGTGTATCAGACAATGTATTAATGTATTCAAGTATGCATGTATGTATGTATGTATGTATGTATGTGTGTGTGTATGTATGTATGTATGTATGTATGTATGTATGTATGTATGTATGTATGTATGTATGTATGTATGTATGTATGTATGTATGTATGTATGTATGTATGTATGCATGTATGCATGTATGCATGTATGCATGTATGCATGTATGCATGTATGCATGTATGCATGTATGCATGTATGCATGTATGCATGTATGCATGTATGCATGTATGCATGTATGCATGTATGCATGTATGCATGTATGCATGTATGCATGTATGCATGTATGCATGTATGCATGTATGCATGTATGCATGTATGCATGTATGCATGTATGCATGTATGCATGTATGCATGTATGCATGTATGCATGTATGCATGTATGCATGTATGCATGTATGCATGTATGCATGTATGCATGTATGCATGTATGCATGTATGCATGTATGCATGTATGCATGTATGCATGTATGCATGTATGCATGTATGCATGTATGCATGTATGCATGTATGCATGTATGCATGTATGCATGTATGCATGTATGCATGTATGCATGTATGCATGTATGCATGTATGCATGTATGCATGTATGCATGTATGCATGAATGTATGAATGTTGATATCATCGCACATTTTAGTCATTTTGTCATTAAATCACATTTTTTTTCACCTACATGATTCACTAGACATTCAAACCACAGTGTAATTCCAGGAACATTCTAAGATATATTACAAATTGTGCATGCCGACATGTCTTTCTTTCTCTCATGTTATCTTTCTCTCTTTGTATATTTTTTGCTTTTTGTCTTCCTTTCTCTCTTTCTCGCTCAGCGATGCTATATTATTCACACATATTGCATTTTTACAAATTGATCAATCTGTCGAAAAGTAGTCTCATTTATACCTGTTTTAATATTGCGACATATTGATGTGCATTATGTTTTATAATCGACCACGGAAAAACAACCACAACTATTTTCGTTACATCCTACTGCTGTACAATAATGACTTTTATTGAGTGATTGCATTGATATTGTTTGTATACTCTTTCAATTATTCCCTTGCCCTGTGTTTAGTGTAATCCTTGCAGTCTATACATATATTCTATGTGAGACGTACACCAATGGCAGATATACTACACTAATTCAATTGTTTATATATATTTTATCAATAACATTACAATACCAGTTCCCATCTGCTATTTATGGAAGCCCGTTAATGCCATTGTGAATTTTTGTTTGTTTTTCTGACAGTCGCCACTTAATTATCTGGCGGCCGCCACTTAATCCGCTGAAAGATAATTAAGTGGCGGCCGCCAGATAATTAAGTGGCGGCCGCCAGATAATTAAGTGGCGGCTGCCAGATAATTAAGTACCGGCGGTCAGAAAAATATATATTCACCGTGGCACCAACGGGCTTCCGTAGCTATTCATATTCGTTGTTCACTCTTTATCATAACTGTCATCATTTGGTCGTTGTCTGACTCGTGGTTTCGTTGTGCAGACAAGAGTGTCATGCCGGCGCAGAGACTGGGACGCTGCGACGGGGTTGAGTACGACATATCAGCCAAGGTGTGTTGCGTGGACCAGTTGTATGTCCGCAGCACGGGGAACGAGGGCTGCTGTAGCTACAAGCTGTTCGACTACACCAAAGAAAAATGTTGCCACAACTTCGTTATAGACAAGGATGATAGATGTATCGTGGATCCGGCACGGCGCTCCAGATTTTAGCCACATCAGTTGTGAATGAGATTGCAAACATCTGTTACTTCGTAGTTCGTATCAAATTCAAGGCACATATATATTACAAACGTGTTACAGCTAATGAATGAACTTAATTAGGTTATGTGGAATTGCTCTATATTAATATGAAACTATAACGTTGATTATATTATAGATTGACTGGTGTACATAATCCACATGCCAAGGCAGAACGCTCTATATTCTTGGTAAGATCGGCATATAATAAGTATGATTAAACATGTATTAGTTTGCAAGCATAGGTTTATAAATAGTTTACTATGTTATGGTTACATGAATTTAAAAAACAGTAACTATTAGGCAGGTTCATTAGAATGCAACAAGTTAGAAGAAGAACATCGTAAAACAAAATGTGTTTTATATTTAGCAACGAACTGCATAAAACCATATAGTTGAAACAAATAAAACAATACTATATAGCATGTTATTGTCTGTTGTGGCACATATTCAGGGAATAGTGGAAGAAAGTCGCTAATGGATGAAGTGAACAATAAATCACATCAGCTTTGATCCTTAATTTGATAAAGAAAGTTAAGGTACAAGAAATGGATAAATTTCAGTTTGTTGAACGTAAACTTGTCCCGATAGCAATGTAATTGGAACCAAGCGAACAAACAGGGTTACATAACTACCGCTGCGTGTTAATGCATCGCCATTTGATACATCAGAAACACAGACCCAGCTAAATCCCCTCTCTTTGATTGTGTATTAGGGACATAAACCCCTAACATCCAGCGTTGACAGCCGTCAGAGCGACGGGCGTCAAACAAGAACACACAATGCCGTCAACACGTCGGAAGGAGCCTGCGAAAGATCGCAAGGAATGGTGGAAATTTCGGGGAACTTACTGCAACGCTATGGCACCCTCAATATATATATATATGTTGCGGAAACAGTGTTTCATCTTCATCATCATCGTCGTCGTCGACATCATCATCATCATCATCGTCATTCTGAGTATATGTTTTCATTCTGCTTCTTGTCTTCAAGGTGAGTTTTCTATATGAAAATACGCCTTCTGGAACAGATTCATTTGATCTCACACGTGTAATATATATATATATATATATATATATATATATATATATATATATATATATATATATATATATATATATATATATATATATATATAACGTAATGTTATTCTTTCCGGGTTGTAGTTAACCAAATGTATTCACATTTTTTTAATCGTTCCTCCAAAGGCTATCTGTACCACCTTCAATGTGATACTCGATGTCTCGGTGTTCTATTAGGACGTCTACGTCTGTCTTCTTCCACGTGAGCTCAGTTTATATCCCTGTCCGCCACACCTGTTGTATGTTACCTTGCCTCAGACAAACACGCAATCACCAACCTCTCCGTCCCGTCTAATTCAACTTCCTTTGTGCAATCCATACTCTTGGCACTTAAACACGATAGTTACAACAGCTAATGGTGATAGTATTAATTTGCCTACGTGATATTTGACAATAATCTCGGATGACTCTGTTGGTAGCAAATTTTACTACATCAGTATAGTCATGTGCCGTTTGTTTGATTTTAAGTCGAACCAGCTCACTGCATTACTGTGTCAATATATATGTGTGTTTGTTTGCGTGCGTGTGCGTGTATGTAAATGTGTGTGTGTGAGTGCATGTGCATCCGTGCAAGTGTGTGCCGTGCGTATGTATAGGGGTGTGCGCGCATACGTGCATGTATATGGCTGCGTGTGGCTGATTGTGTGACTGTGTGCGTGTGCGTGTGCGTGTGCGTGTGCGTGTGCGTGTGCGTGTGCGTGTGCGTGTGCGTGTGCGTGTGCGTGTGCGTGTGCGTGTGCGTGTGCGTGTGCGTGTGCGTGTGCGTGTGCGTGTGCGTGTGCGTGTGCGTGTGCGTGTGCGTGTGCGTGTGCGTGTGCGTGTGCGTGTGCGTGTGCGTGTGCGTGTGCGTGTGCGTGTGCGTGTGCGTGTGCGTGTGCGTGTGCGTGTGCGTGTGCGTGTGCGTGTGCGTGTGCGTGTGCGTGTGCGTGTGCGTGTGCGTGTGCGTGTGCGTGTGCGTGTGCGTGTGCGTGTGCGTGTGCGTGTGCGTGTGCGTGTGCGTGTGCGTGTGCGTGTGCGTGTGCGTGTGCGTGTGCGTGTGCGTGTGCGTGTGCGTGTGCGTGTGCGTGTGCGTGTGCGTGTGCGTGTGCGTGTGCGTGTGCGTGTGCGTGTGCGTGTGCGTGTGCGTGTGCGTGTGCGTGTGCGTGTGCGTGTGCGTGTGCGTGTGCGTGTGCGTGTGCGTGTGCGTGTGCGTGTGCGTGTGCGTGTGCGTGTGCGTGTGCGTGTGCGTGTGCGTGTGCGTGTGCGTGTGCGTGTGCGTGTGCGTGTGCGTGTGCGTGTGCGTGTGCGTGTGCGTGTGCGTGTGCGTGTGCGTGTGCGTGTGCGTGTGCGTGTGCGTGTGCGTGTGCGTGTGCGTGTGCGTGTGCGTGTGCGTGTGCGTGTGCGTGTGCGTGTGCGTGTGCGTGTGCGTGTGCGTGTGCGTGTGCGTGTGCGTGTGCGTGTGCGTGTGCGTGTGCGTGTGCGTGTGCGTGTGCGTGTGCGTGTGCGTGTGCGTGTGCGTGTGCGTGTGCGTGTGCGTGTGCGTGTGCGTGTGCGTGTGCGTGTGGGTGCACGGAATCTAAGAATTAACTCTAAAATAGATTGCTATTGAAAATTAACAATGCCCACTTAAAGTTATTTCCTAGGTAAATCTCATCCAAACTTTGGAACATGCAAGAGTGTTACTGGTAGCGTATGGTTATGCGAAATAAGTTCAGTTCAACAGTAACTTCCGTAAATCATGTCTACCCAATACATTGGCCGGGGGAAATGAATGCACGTCCTCACATTTGATAAACATGTCACTTGTCGCCGACTTGTACCTCAGTTAGGTAAGACAAGAGTAAATATAATAAAATCAGCACCCTGTGACATCCATACGATAAAAAACCCGCGGATATCGTCGTGAAATAAGGTTTTTTTTCTTATCACGTTTTTGAACCATTTGCACTGTTATCACGTTTTGACACTCCATTGCCGTGGGCGACGTGGTTCAAGCAGATTCATGGCATTGGCAATGTATTATCGTTGTGCCCAGAGGTCGAACTCACCACGTTTCTGGCGTATCTGTATAGTCATATGTAAGCCAGCAGGTATGTTCTCAAGCGAAGTTAATAACAAGACCGTTCTCACACAGCATCGTTGGAGAAGGATCACTGCGGCAGAAACACGGATACATGATGTATGTTTTTGTTTATTATCTTGGTAACTCATGAATACGAACCTGCTTCGTGTGGGGGTATAGGAAGATGGGTATATATAGGAATTATATTTTGGGAAATTATATAATTGTCATTTGTACTACACTTTGTTTGGTGAACGTTGTTTAGAATGGTCAAAGCTTTACAAATACATTGGATACGGTAACATCAAATAGTTTGCCTCGCCACGGTGTAACGTTTCCGTACATTTCGTTTCTTATTATCATCTTATTTATGTATAAACTGCTCTCTACTAGAATATACTACAATACATTTTAAAACATTAGAAATTGCGTTCATATTTCAGAACAACAACACATGTCGACCCTATGCTTTATTTAAAGTTTGTATAGTTACATCAACTATCGGCCTGTTTTGTGTTATATTTTGGAAACAGTGATTACTAATGGTACCTACAAATACTACAATAATAATTAATATTTTTTCCTTCTCAATGTTAGTGAAATTAATGGTGGGTATATGTATGTTTGACATTTGAATGGAAAGATGCGAATAATGTACAATTATGTCTAAATGAACCGAAGTCATGTTATTTGAACGTTGATATTGAATTGGAGAAAACTATTTGGATAGACTTTACTTTGGGTTCACCAGCTTTGAAACAAGCAGAACAAAAAAGCATATGGAAAATTTGCGATATCTGTTTGGCAATTCTGAGCAGTCACATTCTGACTAATGTTTCAAGCCAGATCTTATTATTCAACGAGATACGACAATGAAGGTTTTATAAAAGTGTATCGGTGCATCTGATAAACACACCCACACACACACACACACACACACACACACACACACACACACACACACACACACACACACACACACACACCACCTCTCTCGCTCGCTGTCGCGCATATTCTCTCGCTCGCACCCTATCTTTTTCGCTCGGTCTCTCACGCACACACATCGACACACTCACACGTATATATATATATATATATATATATATATATATATATGTGTATGTATATATATATATATATATATCTATATAAAACATATATATATATATATATATACATATATATATATATATATATATATATATATATATATATATATATATATATATATATGTATGTATATATATATATATATATATATATATATATATATATGTATATATATATATATATATATATATATATATATATATATATATATATATATGTTTTATATAGATATATATATATGTGTAATGTGTGTATATATATATATATATATATATATATATATATATATATATAAGTATATATATATATATATATATATATATATATATATATATATATATATTGCGGATACGACATAGTGATTGTAAATTAGTAAATGAAACAAGTAATGTTTCGCATGACAACATACAGTTTAGATCATAACTAATCATGTTATGAAGATGATAGTCATATAAATAACATGCCTTTCTACGTACAAAACATGCCTCAAATATGTTTAGTGCGGTTTCGTCTCTCTATAAGTGAGTTATATATTTCTTTTATCTCTAGGGATATGATGCGATAAGTTCTAAAAATACTGTTATACAATTTGCTGAAATGTATTATAATGAGTATACTATTGCATATTTCAGGAATGTTTGCATCGTCTTAGCAGCTAGCGTATTGCTCGTGAGCTTCACTGTCGTGGACGGGTTCTTCTTCCGTACACGTAAGTCATTGCTATGCATTGACCAAAGTTCATACAATATAATAAATAGGGTGTTCCAGAGTGAATGTGTATATCCCTTACGACACTACACTTGAGGTTAAGTGTCTCATATCAACGCATATACACAATAAGCACTTAATCAGCGTGCGAGTATGTGATGATGTGATGCATACATGCGAGAGTGTGCTGTGAACATATGGTCAAAGTGATACGATGTAGGATCTTTACTCTTATAAGTAGAATACTAATTATAAAAACGATAATTCTAGTTATGTTACTTTGTATGTTTATAATACTACTTGTTGTGTGATATGAGTATCCATTTATTCTACGAAATCGGTATAAGGGGCATTTCTTTGTTATTATTTTGTCTACTCTGAACAGTTCGTACGTAAATATATACAAACGTACACACAAACATACATACATACATACAAACGTTACATACTCACATATATATACAGATACATATAAATATACATGCACACATACATACATGCATACATACATACATACATACATACATACATACATACATACATACTTACATACATACACACATACATACATATATAAATACATACATACATACATACATACATACATACATACATACATACATACATACATACATACATACATACATACATACATACATACATACATACATACATACACAAACACATACATACATACATATATACATATATATATATATACATACAT
>OZ024855.1:13167168-13174668 GCA_964017155.1 Oasisia sp. SBJ-2009
ATAGCTTCTTGTCCACAATTAAATAACTGTATTACACTATGTTCCTATTTTATATGGAAACCAGGGATTTGTTGCCAGACATGCAGACAGGCAGACAAAATCCACTAGTGCACATCCACATTTGTTTAACTGGATGGCATACCGGTCGGAAGTATAAATTGTTACCGAAAGCATTTGCAATGTTATGAAAGAGTGGGCGATTTGTAGCATTCTCTGCTAACAAAGCAATACTCCTTGTTAAGCTTAGAATACTTCGTTATGTATATGGTCCTAAATGGCGATACGCAGCTATAAACAGTGTTCGATATTACTGTACATGTACCTATGACAGGCGTGAGTTAAACATGAGAGTTCTGACATTGTGTACGATACAGTAGACATTGTTCACTGCTGACCGGTCTGAAGTGAGTGACTGGTGATCATGCTGTTGCAACAACAACGACTTAGAATAATTGGCTTCGGAAAATTACAGCAAAAAAGCGGACGGATGAAAAGTGGATAAATGACCAGAGGGGATGGACGACATAAAGACCATCTACTGCATCGTCTGGAGACGGTACAGTACTCGGCGGTAGAGTCGTTCTGTCAGTTAGGCTGGGAGACCGATGAACCATGACAGTCCCAATGAAACAACACCTTTGGAAGCCAGTGGAGCGTCGCTTTGAATAGCAACTACTCGGCCTTGTATCTCACACCTTTCTTAACCGGATTTGGCGTAGCTCACCAACACAGCACTACATTTTCCGCGACACAACTTCGCGCGATACGGCCGCCTTTCATTCTTGGGCAGAACCGAATGTTACAATATGAAATATAATAATCGACCAGTACGGCAATAACGACCTATAATGAAGTAAGCGGCAAGTAATGCACTAAGGACAGGTAGTGTAAAAAAACTATGTTTATATTACTGGTCGAAAGCTACATTATTGGGCAATTATGTTACTGGTTGTACATTATTTGTCAATTATATTACTAGTTTTAATATCCGACTTTTCGGAACACACTTCATGAAGACTTATGCGTGTGACTGCGTGGAACATGTTTCTAATGTATAATTATATCTTTACTTCACTTCCCGGATCAGAGCAGTTAATATCATTTGTTCCTTCCATCTATACTAGTTTAAGATGTTTAATTACTTATTCAGTAATGCTATTATTTTGTTTCCTGTTTTAGTCTACCTATCGACAATAATATGTAGATAGTCTTAGTATACTTTGTGTAGTATATTATTTTTCATTTAATGTTAGCCTTTTTTGTGTATCATCATTTATTACGAATATAGCAGAGGCTGAGAAACAATGACGTCATACTACATACATAACGTGATTATTTGTATTAATTACAATTGCTTGCATAGGCAAATGTTGAAGTTGAGAGATATCAACAATGTGTTTACATACACAAATTTGTTTTGATCAAATAGTTTAATTTATTTGTTGCATCTGTTGTTGCATTTTCAATCAAACATTTTCCTAAAATATATTTCGGATCGTAAAATAAACATTATTTACACGCATGTTTTCTTCTAGTTATACAACTATATATAACAAGATTTGTTGCAATATATCATTCTTTGTTTCACAGGCACTCCGTTGAATTCATGATTCTTGGCTTGTTGGTTTCGGGCTCGGTGATCGTCGATGCCTTCCATCTGTGGGGGAACTCAGGTAGGAAACTTAGGAGACTCCAGACTCTCTGATGTCCTTATAATTACTGCATACATAAGTAGTTGAGCTGTCAGTGTATACGTGTTGACTTGTTCATTAGTATGCATATATGCACATGTGCGTGTATCAGAAAATGTATTAATGTATTCAAGTATGCATGTATGTATGGATGTATGTATGTATGTATGTATGTATGTATGTATGTATGTATGTATGTATGTATGTATGTATGTATGTATGTATGTATGTATGTATGTATGTATGTATGTATGTATGTATGTATGTATGTATGTATGTATGTATGTATGTATGTATGTATGTATGTATGTATGTATGTATGTATGTATGTATGTATGTATGTATGTATGTATGTATGTATGTATGTATGTATGTATGTATGTATGTATGTATGTATGTATGTATGAATGTATGAATGTTGATATCATTGCACATTTTAGTCATTTGGTCAGTTGTTGCTTTAAATCACATTTTTTCTCACCTACATGATTCACTAGACATTCAAACCACAGTGTAATTCCAGGTACATTCTAAGATATATTACAAATTGTGCATGCCAACATGTCTTTCTTTCTCTCTTGTTATCTTTCTCTCTTTGTATATTGTTTTGCTTTCTGTCTCTCTTTCTCTCTTTCTCGCTCAGCGCTGCTATATTATTAACACAAATTGCATTTTTACAAATTGATCAATCTGTCGAAAGGTAGTCTCATTTATACCTGTTTTAATATTGCGACATATTGATGTGCATTATGTTTTATAATCGACAACGGAAAAACAACCACAACTATTTTCGTTACATCCTACTGCTGTACAATAATGACTTGTTATTGAGTGATTGCATTGCTATTGTTTGTATACTCTTTCAAGTATTCCCTTGCCCTGTGTTTAGTGTAATCCTTTCAGTCTATACATATAGTCTATGTGGGACGTACACCAATGGCAGATATACTACACTAATTCAATTGTTTATATATATTTTATCAATAACATTACAATACCATCTGCTATTTATGGAAGCCCGTTAATGCCATGGTGAATTTGTGTTTGTTTTTCCGACAGCCGCCACTTAATTATCTGGCGGCGGCCACTTAATCTGCTGCAAGATAATTAAGTGGCGGCTGCCAGATAATTAAGTGGCGGCCGCCAGATAATTAAGTGGCGGCCGCCAGATAATTAAGTACCGGCGGTCAGAAAAATATATATTCACCGTGGCACCAACGGGCTTCCGTAGCTATTCATATTCGTTGTTCACTCTTTATAATAACTGTCATCATTTGGTCGTTGTCTGACTCGTGGTTTCGTTGTGCAGACAAGAGTGTCATACCGACGCGGAGACTGGTACACTGCAACGGGGTTGAGTACGACATATCAGCCAAGGTGTGTTGTGTGGACCAGCTGTATGTCCGCAGCACGGGGAACGAGGGCTGCTGTAGCTACAAGGTGTTCGACTACACCAAAGAAAAATGTTGCTACAACTTCGTTATAGACAAGGATGATAGATGTATCGTGGATCCGGCACGGCGCTCCAGATTTTAGCCATATCAGTTGTGAATGAGATTGCAAACATCTGTTACTTGGTAGTTCGTATCAAATTCAAGGCATATATGAATTGCAAAAGTGCTACAGCTAATGAATGAACTTAATTAGGTTATGTGGCATTGCTCTATGTTAATATGAAACTATAGCGTTGATTATATTATAGATTGACAAGTGTACATAATATACATGCCGAGGCAGAACGGTCTATATTCTTGGTAAGATCGGCATATAATAAGTATGATTAAACATGTATTAGTTTGCGAGCATAGGTATATAAATAGTTTACTGTGTTATGGTTACATGAATTTTGAAAGCAGTAACTATTATGCAGGTTCACCATAATGCAACAACTTAGAAGAAGAACATTGTAAAACAAAATGTGTTTTGTATTTAGCGACGAACTGCATAACGCCATATAGTTGAAACAAATAAAACAATACTATATAGCATGTCTGTTGTGACACATATTCAGGGAATAGTGGAAGAAAGTCGCTAATGGATGAAGTGAACAATAAATCACATCAGCTTTGATCCTTAATATGATAAAGAAAGCTAAGGTTCAAGAAATGGATACATTTCAGTTTGTTGAACGTAAGCTTGTCCCGATAGCAATGTAATTGGAACCAAGCGAACAAACAGGGTTACATAACTACCGCTGCGTGTTAATGCATCGCCATTTGATACATCAGAAACACAGACCCAGCTAAATCCCCTCTCTTTGATTGTGTATTAGGGACATAAACCCTAAACATTCAGGGCTGGCAGCCGTCAGAGCGACGGACGTCAAACAAGAACACACAATGCGGAAGCAGCTGGCGGAAGATCGCAAGGAATTGTGGGAATTTCGGGGAACTGACTGCAACGCTATGGCACCCTCAATATATTAATGTTGGGGAAATAGTGTTTCATCATTATCATCATCGTTGTCGTCGTCGTCGTGATCATCATCATCATCGTCATTTTGAGTATATGTTTTCATTGAGCGCTACGACTCTGCCTATTGTCTTCAATGTGAAAATACGTCTTCTGGAGCACATTCATTTGATCTCACACTTGTAATATATTGAATGTAATGTTTTTTCTTGCAACTCTACTAAAAGCTTCATTGTGCTTTAAAATACACATACCTTTGTGTATGATTGTTGTTGAAGATGAAATCGCGTTTTTTTATTTTCCAATTTGTATATATTTTGAAAGAATTTAGATTATTTACAATATAACTACAAACACTGTCACGCTAAACGTAAACGACATTTCAATAAAACAGAGTAATTTAGACGACCTCTGGTTTAAGTAGGGAATTGCGTAGAAATCGAATAGTTATTAGGGAAAAAAAATCGTTGATTCGTTTTCTTCAAAAACCATCTGACGGTTTATACATTCACATTTTAAGAAAGACGCAACTTATGGATAAGCGAGCAACATGTTTATTTTCATTACGGTAAAATAATTGCAACGTATTTTGCTACAACAATAATGATATTGAATATATAATCGTTCCACCAAAGGCTATCTACAGCACCTTCAATTTGATACTTGATGTCTCGGTGTTCTATTACGACGTCTACGTATGTCTTCGTACACGGTGAGCTCAATTTATATCCCTGTCCGCCAAACCTGTTGTATGTTTCCTTGCCTCAGACAAACACGCTATCACCAACCTCTCCGTCCAGTCTAATTCAACTACCTTTGTGCAATCCATACTCTTGGCACTTAAACGCGATAGGTACAACAGCTAATAATGATAGCATTAATTTGCCTACGTGATACTTGACAATAATCTCGGGTGACTCTATCCAGTTGGTAACAAATGTTACTACATCAGCATAGTCATGTGCCGTTAGTTGGATTATAAGTTGAATCAGTCGCTTCATCACTGTCTCAATATATGTGTTTTTGTTTGCGTGCGTGTGCTTGTATGGAACTGTTTGAATGCATGTGCGTGCGTGCAAGTGTGTACCGTGCGTATGTATACGCGTGTACGTATGTATATGGCTGCGTGTGGGTGACTGTGTGCGTGTGCGTGTGCGTGTGCGTGAGCGTGTGCGTGTGCGTGTGCGTGTGCGTGTGCGTGTGCGTGTGCGTGTGCGTGTGCGTGTGCGTGTGCGAGTGCGTGTGCGTGTGCGTGTGCGTGTGCGTGTGCGTGTGCGTGTGCGTGTGCGTGTGCGTGTGCGTGTGCGTGTGCGTGTGCGTGTGCGTGTGCGTGTGCGTGTGCGTGTGCGTGTGCGTGTGCGTGTGCGTGTGCGTGTGCGTGTGCGTGTGCGTGTGCGTGTGCGTGTGCGTGTGCGTGTGCGTGTGCGTGTGCGTGTGCGTGTGCGTGTGCGTGTGCGTGTGCGTGTGCGTGTGCGTGTGCGTGTGCGTGTGCGTGTGCGTGTGCGTGTGCGTGTGCGTGTGCGTGTGCGTGTGCGTGTGCGTGTGCGTGTGCGTGTGCGTGTGCGTGTGCGTGTGCGTGTGCGTGTGCGTGTGCGTGTGCGTGTGCGTGTGCGTGTGCGTGTGCGTGTGCGTGTGCGTGTGCGTGTGCGTGTGCGTGTGCGTGTGCGTGTGCGTGTGCGTGTGCGTGTGCGTGTGCGTGTGCGTGTGCGTGTGCGTGTGCGTGTGCGTGTGCGTGTGCGTGTGCGTGTGCGTGTGCGTGTGCGTGTGCGTGTGCGTGTGCGTGTGCGTGTGCGTGTGCGTGTGCGTGTGCGTGTGCGTGTGCGTGTGCGTGTGCGTGTGCGTGTGCGTGTGCGTGTGCGTGTGCGTGTGCGTGTGCGTGTGCGTGTGCGTGTGCGTGTGCGTGTGCGTGTGCGTGTGCGTGTGCGTGTGCGTGTGCGTGTGCGTGTGCGTGTGCGTGTGCGTGTGCGTGTGCGTGTGCGTGTGCGTGTGCGTGTGCGTGTGCGTGTGCGTGTGCGTGTGCGTGTGCGTGTGCGTGTGCGTGTGCGTGTGCGTGTGCGTGTGCGTGTGCGTGTGCGTGTGCGTGTGCGTGTGCGTGTGCGTGTGCGTGTGCGTGTGCGTGTGCGTGTGCGTGTGCGTGTGCGTGTGCGTGTGCGTGTGCGTGTGCGTGTGCGTGTGCGTGTGCGTGTGCGTGTGCGTGTGCGTGTGCGTGTGCGTGTGCGTGTGCGTGTGCGTGTGCGTGTGCGTGTGCGTGTGCGTGTGCGTGTGCGTGTGCGTGTGCGTGTGCGTGTGCGTGTGCGTGTGCGTGTGCGTGTGCGTGTGCGTGTGCGTGTGCGTGTGCGTGTGCGTGTGCGTGTGCGTGTGCGTGTGCGTGTGCGTGTGCGTGTGCGTGTGCGTGTGCGTGTGCGTGTGCGTGTGCGTGTGCGGAATCTAAGAATTAACTCTAAAATAGATTGCAGTTGAAAATTAACAATGCCCTCCACGTGCCTAGGTAAATCTAATCCAAACTTTGGAACATGCAAGAGCGTTACTGGTAGCGTATGGTTATGTGAAATAAGTTCAGTTCAACAATAACTTCCGTAAATCATGTTTACCCCGTAAATCATGTTTACCCAGTGCATTGGCCGGGGGAAATGAATGCACATCCTCACATTTGATAAACACGTCACATGTCGCCGACTTGTACCTCAGTTAGGTAAGACAAGAGTAAATATAATATAATCAGCACCCTGTGACATCCATACGATGAAAACCCCGCGGATATCGTCGTGAAATAAAGTTTTTGTCTTACCACGTGTTTGCTCCATTTGCACTGTTATCACGTTTTGACACTCCATTGCCGTGGGCGACGTGGTTCAAGCAGATTCACGGCATTGGCAATGTATTATCGTTGTACCTAGAGGTCGAACTCACCACGTGTCTGGCGTATGTGTACAGTCATATATAAGCCAGCAGGTCTGTTCTCAAGTGACGTTGATAACAAGACCGTTCTCACACAACATCGTTGGAGAAGGATCACTGCGGCAGAAACACGGACACATGATGTATGTTTTTGTTTATTATCTCGGTAACTCATGAATACGAACCTGCTTCCTGTGGGGTTATAGGAAGATGGGTATAGATATGAAATATATTTTGGGAAATTGTATAATTGTCATTTGTACTACGCTTTGCTTGGTGAACGTTGTTTAGAATGGTCAAAGCTTAACAAATACATTCGATACGTTAACATCAAATAGTTTGCCTCACCACGGTGTAACGTGTTCTTACATTTCTTTTGTGAATCAGTTTTCCAAACAGACATATGTTATTTATGTATACACTACTCTCTACTAGAACATATTACAATACATTTTAAAACATTAGAAATTGCGTTCATATCTCATAACAACAACACATG
>OZ024855.1:13177168-13182168 GCA_964017155.1 Oasisia sp. SBJ-2009
ATACATACATACATACATACATACATACATACATACATACATACATACATACATACATACATACATACATACATACATACATACATACATACATACATACATACATACATACATACATAAATGTGTGCTTTGGCGTTTCTACACAGCTGAGGTGAAGAAGAAAGGGCTGCAACTGCGATGTTACGGGACTGAGTACGACGGTTGTAAACAGATTTGCTGCGGTAACCAGATCTACGATCGAACGTCTGGAGACGAGGGCTGCTGCGGTGGGAAAGTGTTCTTCACCGACAGCGAGAAATGCTGTCCCGAAAACAAAGTTATTATGCTGGAGGAAAAATGTGAATGAAACACCAATCACTCCCTAGGCGCGTGTATTTATTGATATGTAATTTTTTGTTTATCAATTAAGTTTAAGCGCTGAGTTGACGTATAGGTTTATTTTTTAATATTGCCTATTATACTGTTATTATTATTATTTATGTGATGCCAAACCAGCCGTGGATGTGAATTACGTTTATTTTTGGGCAATAGTATTCATTCTGAAATTCTTGTGATGTTATTACAATAAATGGAACATCAACAAATCTTTTAAAAACCTAATGTTTTTCATTGAAGCATTACACATATTAACATATTAGAAGTGTGATTTGAAATGTAGTAATTCAACTTCAATAGCTTGAGAATGAGTTGTCGAAAAGGTTGCTTCCTCAATATATAAATGCCAAAATACCATTGAAGTTTAATAGATTTCACAAACCATTTGAAACTGTTAGTCACACCATACTGCTAAGTAATTTGTAATATTATGGAACGCAAAGGGGACAGGATAGCACAACACATATTTTTTTCTCAACCATAGACACTGTACTTGCTATAACAACAGTAGCTCAGAACTAATGCAAATCAAGCGTGAATTCCCGCAAAGCAAACTACTTTAAGTTAAGATATAGATGCCGTCTTATGAAGATTGTTGTCACTCTCTCTCTCTCTCTCTCTCTCTCTCTCTCTCTCTCTCTCTCTCTCTCTCTCTCTCTCATTCAAGTTTACCACATTTTTAAAACATTTACGGTAGCACGTATTGACATGAATTGTTTACATGATCTTTTAATTTTATTTGTAATTCGGTACATCATGTTTTTAATTTGTGAATGAAGGGCATGGCAACATATTACTTTATGATTTTGGCTATGTCCCTTCAACAGTAGCAGCACAACAAAGTGTGCGTGTGTTGTGCATGCATTACGTTGTTGTTGTTGTTGTTGTTGTTAAATAAAGTTCCATCATTCATATATATATATATATATATATATATATATATATATATATATATATATATATATATATATATATGTATATACTGTTTATGGCAAGGACGTGTTCATATTTAACAGTGCACATATGAGTTGTGAAAGTAGAGTTTGTTTATAGTACTGTACAGAAACACAAACCTAGATTGCGCAAGGGAGATTTAATTATACTGGATGTAGAGGTTGCTGGATGCGCGTGTTTGTCTGAGGTAAGATAAGGTAACGTCAAACAGGTGTGGCGGACAGGGATATAAACTGAGCTCACGTGGAAGTAGACAGACGTAGAAGTCTTAATAGAATACCGAGACATCAAGTCTCACTATGAAGGTGCTATAGATAGCGTTTGGTGGAACGATTGCAAATATAGGAATCATTTTGTTTAACTACAATCCAGATTCGAATGGCGGACTAGTGCCTAGGGTCATAGTTTGTTAACAGAGCACAGGTAAACGAAATTGTGATGCTTATTGTAGCAGGTGGTAGCTATAACCCGTGCAGCTACTGGTTGAGATAGTATACATAACAAAAAAGAAAGAAAGAAGTTTGTACAGTCGAATATAAAATGACGTGTAATTTAATTGTAGAACGTAAATTGTGCATATATAATAATGCATGTTCGTTTACTACAGGTCTTAATTAAATGCTCACTAGGCATATGAACGAACATCTACGATTTGCACTATTTCGTGTTGAGTAGATTAAACCACTTCAGAACCATTACACTTTGCAATATAATACATTATGTAAATACGCTAGGTAATTAACTTGTCCACTTCTTTAGTATGTAATGAGTCCTAGTGTAATATACATGAATAACTAGCTTAGTTACTAAAAGCTTCATTGTGCTTTAAAATACACATACCTTTGTATATGATTGTTGTTGAAGATGAAATCGCGTTTTTTTATTTTCCAATTCGTATATATTTTGAAAGAATTTAGATTATTTACAGTATAACTACAAACACTGTCACGCTAAACGTAAACGACATTTCAATAAAACAGAGTAATTTAGACGACCTCTGGTTTAAGTAGGGAATTGCGTAGAAATCGAATAGTTATTAGGGAAACAAAATCGTTGATTCGTTTTCTGCAAAGACCATCTGACGGTTTATACATTCACATTTTAAGAAAGACGCAACTTATGGATAAGCGAGCAACATGTTTTTTTTCATTACGGTAAAATAATTGCAACGTATTTTGCTACAACAATAATGATATTGACTATGTGCGCATATTATATGTTCTTTTATGTTTGTTGCAATGCATTTCGCGATAATAATAATATTGATTACTTGTGTTTGTTTTGTTTTCGTTGACGTTTACTCCACGGTTTAAATGGTTGGAAGTAAAGTCATTGTACCACTCAATATAATCATTCACTCCAACATATCCTATCATTATATTCCCAATGGTCATTCATCCTTCTTCTGTCCAGCAACGTTTTGTGATTCTCTCAGCGCCAGTGTCGGGTGTACAGCCCTCTCCACCTACTTACTTCAGACTTTTTCCCATATATTGTTTCTAATATCCTGAATTATGTTTCTGGTACTCGCGTTTATTTCACTATAACTATGACCACCGCTCAGAGGTCTGTGCCGTGGTGCTCTTCTTATCCACATATCATTATGCCATGCTCCATTCTGGTTTAAACACTTTCTTCACCAAATGTTGTAATCCTCCCCTCGGCACTAGTCCGCCATTCGGATCCGGGTTGTAGTTAACAACATTTATTAATTTTTTTATCGTTCCACCAAAGGCTATCTATAGCACCTTCAATGTGATACTTGATGTATCGGTGTTCTATTAGGATGTCTACGTCTGTCTTCGTGAGCTCAATTTATATCCCTGTCCGCCACACCTGTTGTATGTTACCTTGCCTCAGACAAACACGCAAACACCAACCTCTCCGTCCCGTCTAATTCAACTTCCTTTGTGAAATCCATACTCTTGGCACTTAAACACGATAGTTACAACAGCTAATAGTGATAGTATTAATTTGCCTACGTGATATTTGACAATAATCTCGGATGACTCTGTTGGTAACAAATTTTACTACATCAGTATAGTCATGTGCCTTTGTTTGATTTTAAGTCGAACCAGCTCACTGCATTACTGTCTCAAAATATGTGTGTTTGTTTGCGTGCGTGTGCGTGTATATAAATGTGTATGTGAGTGCATGTGCATCCGTGCAAGTGTGTGCCGTGCGTATGTATAGGCGTGTGCGCGCATACGTGCATGTATATGGCTGCGTGTGGCTGACTATATGACTGTGTGCGTGTGCGTTTGCGTGTGCGTTTGCGTGTGCGTGTGCGTTTCCGTGTGCGTGTGCGTGTGCGTGTGCGTGTGCGTGCACGAAATCTAAGAACTAACTCTAAAATAGATTGCTATTGAAAATTAACAATGCCCACTTAAAGTTATTTCCTAGGTAAATCTCATCCAAAATTTTTAACATGCAAGAGCGTTACTGGTAGCGTATGGTTATGTGAAATCAGTTCAGTTCAACAGTAACTTCCGTAAATCATGTTTCCCCAGTGCATTGGCCGGGGGAAATGAATGCACATCCTCACATTTGATAAACATGTCACTTGTCGCCGACTTGTACCTCAGTTACGTAAGACAAGAGTAAATATAATATAATCAGCACCCTGTGATATCCATACGATAAAAAACCCGCGGATATCGTCGTGAAATAACGTTTTTGTCTTATCACGTGTTTGATCCATTTGCACTGTTATCACGTGTTGACACTCCATTGCCGTGGGCGACGTGGTTCAAGCAGATTCATGGCATTGGCAATGTATTATCGTTGTGCCCAGAGGTCGAAGTCACCACGTTTCTGGCGTATGTGAACAGTCATATATAAGCCAGCAGGTATGTTGTCAAGTGACGATACTAACACACCTTCTTCACTTGCTTTCACACAACATCGTTGGAGAAGGATCACTGCGGCAGAAACACGGATACATGATGTATGTTTTTGTTTATTATCTCGGTAACTTGTGAATACGAACCTGCTTTGTGTGGGGTCATAGGAAGATGGGTAGAGATATGAAATATATTTTGGGAAATTATATAATTGACATTTGTACTACGCTTTGTTTGGTGAACGTTGTTTAGAATGGTCAAAGCTTTACAAATACATTCGATATGTTAACATCAAATAGTTTGCCTCACCACGGTGTAACGTTTCCGTACATTTCTTTTGTGAATCAGTTTTCCAAACAAACATATGTTATTTATGTATACACTACTCTCTACTAGAACATATTACAATACATTTTAAAACATTAGAAATTGCGTTCATATCTCATAACAACAACACATGTACACCCTATGGTGTATTTAATGTTTGTACAGTTACATCAACTATCGGTCTGTTTTGTGTTATATTTCGGAAACTGTGATTACTAGTGGTACTTATTAAGACTACAATAATAATTACTATTTTTTCCTTCTAAATGTTACTGCAATTACTGGTGGGTATATTTGCTATGATAATTATGTTTGACATTTGAATGGAAAGATGCGAATAATGTACAATTATGTCTACATGAACCGAAGTCATGTTATTTGAACGTTGACATTGAATTGGAGAAAACTATTTGGATAGACTTTACTTTGGATTCACCACGCATTTACAAATGCAGAACAAAAAAGCATATGGACAATTTGCGATATATGTTTGGCAATTCT
>OZ024855.1:13184668-13187168 GCA_964017155.1 Oasisia sp. SBJ-2009
GGGGCAATAGTATTCATTCTGAAATTCTTGTGATGTTATTACAATAAATGGAACATCAACAAATCTTTTAAAAACCTAATGTTTTTTATTGAAGCATCACACATATTGACATATTAGAAGTGTGATTTGAAATGTATTAATTCAACTTCAATAGCTTGATCATGAGTTGTCGAAAAGGTTGCTTCCTCAATATATAAATGCCAAAATACCATTGAAGTTTAATATATTTCACAAACCATTTGAAACTGTTAGTCACACCATACTGTTAAGTAATTTGTAATATTATGGAACGCAAAGGTGACAGGATAGCACAACACATATTTTTTTCTCAACCATAGACACTGTACTTGCTATAACAACAGTAGCTCAGAACTAATGCAAATCAAGCGTGAATTCCCGCAAAGCAAACTACTTTAAGTTAAGATATAGATGCCGTCTTATGAAGATTGTTGTCACTCTATCTCTCTCTCTCTCTCTCTCTCTCTCTCTCTCTCTCTCTCTCTCTCTCTCTCTCTCTCATTCAAGTTTACCACATTTTTAAAACGTTTACGGTAGCACGTATTGACATGAATTGTTTACATGATCTTTTAATTTTATTTGTAATTCGGTATATCATGTTTTTAATTTGTGAAGGGCATGGCAACATATTACTTTATGATTTTGGCTATTTCCCTTCAACAGTAGCAGCACAACAAAGTGTGCGTGTGTTGTGCATGCATTACGTTGTTGTTGTTGTTGTTGTTGTTGTTAAATAAAGTTCCATCATTCATATATACATATATATATATATATATATATATATATATATATATATATATATATATATATATATATATATATATATATGGATATACTGTTTATGGCAAGGACGTGTTCATATTTAACAGTGCACATATAAGTTGTGAAAGTAGAGTTTGTTTATAGTACTGTACAGAAACACAAACCTAGATTGCGCAAGGGAGATTTAATTATACTTGATGGAGAGGTTGCTGGATGCGCGTGTTTGTCTTAGGTAAGATAAGGTAACGTCAAACAGGTGTGGCGGACAGGGATATAAACTGAGCTCACGTGGAAGTAGACAGACGTAGAAGTCTTAATAGAATACCGAAACATCAGTCTCACTATAAAGGTGCTATAGATAGCGTTTGGTGGAACGATTGCAAATATAGGAATCATTTTGTTTAACTACAATCCAGATTCGAATGGCGGACTAGTGCCTAGGGTTATAGTTTGTTAACAGAGCACAGGTAAACGAAATTGTGATGCTTATTGTAGCAGGTGGTAGCTATAACCCGTGCAGCTACTGGTTGAGATAGTATACATAACAAAGAAGAAAGAAAGAAGTGTGTACAGTCGAATATAAAATGACGTGTAATTTAATTGTAGAACGTAAATTGTGCATATATAATAATGCATGTTCGTTCACTACAGGTCTTAATTAAATGCTCACTAGGCATATGAACGAACATCTACGATTTGCACTATTTCGTGTTGAGTAGATTAAACCACTTCAGAACCATTACACTTTGCAATATAATACATTATGTAAATACGCTAGGTAATTAACTTGTCCACTTCTTTAGTATGTAATGAGTCCTAGTGTAATATACATGAATAACTAGCGTAGTTACTACATCAGTATAGTCATGTGCCGTTAGTTAGATTATATGTTGAACCAGCCCGCTACATATCTGTCCCAATATATAAGTATTTGTTTGCATGGGATCAGGGAATAACCGAAATTATGTGGTGTACGGTAATAGAAAGTCGCTAATACATGAAGTGAACAATAAGTCAAGTCAGCTTTGATCCATAATTTGATAAAGAAAGTTACGGGACACAACATGGATGAAATGTTATTGATTATTTGTCTGTTTTATGTGTTCCTTGAGGTGTGTTCTTTGATGTTTGTTGCAATGTATTTTTGCAATAGTAATAATGTGTATTTTGTGTTCTTTGACGTTTACTCCATGGTGTAAATGGCTGGAGGTAAAATCCTTGTGCCACTCATCAACTCATTAGCTCCAACTTACACCGTCAGTGTCTCCTCTCCCCAATGGTCACTCATCCTTCTTCTGTCCAGCAACCTTTGCTGATTCGTCGAACACTGCTAATTCTTTCCTTCTGGTCTCTCAGCGCCAGTGTCCCGTGTCCAACCCACTCCGCCTATGTATACTGCAGACGCATTCCCATATCGTGCTTCTACTATCCTGACTTCTGTTTCTGGTACTCGCGTTTATCTCACAATAACTATGACCACCGTTCAGAGGTCTGTGCCGTGGAGCTCTTCTTATCCACAGATCAGCATGCCATGCAAGTGTCCACCTCTTTCTTCACCAAGTGTTTTAACCCTCAGCACTAGTCCGCCATTCGGATTCGTGCTGTAGTTATCCAAAATGATTCCTATATTTGTAATCATTCTACCAAAAGCTATCTATAGCATCTTCATAGTGAGACTTGATGTCGCGGTATTATATTAGGACTTCTACATGAGCTCAGT